>SEMN01001469.1:0-52523 GCA_005408345.1 Macquaria australasica | reverse complement strand
TCTCCTGGATCTCAGTCTGTTGTTCCAGGACAGACTGTCTCTATCAGATGTAAAACCAGTTCAAGTGTTAGTAACTGGCTCAGCTGGTACCTTCAGAAACCTGGAGCAGCTCCTAAACTCCTAATTTATGCAGCTACAAACCGTCAGTCTGGAGTTTCAGATCGTTTTAGTGGAAGTGGATCTGGGTCTGACTACACTCTGACCATCAGTGGAGTTCAGGCTGAAGATTCAGGAGTTTACTACTGTCAGCAGAGTTCCAGCTACCCACTCACACAGTGATACAACGTCGTACAAAAACCTCCCTCAGCTGGAGAGGAACTGATCTGACTCAACAGCTGCACTGACACTTAAACAACAGAGGTTTGACTGAGAAAAAGTAAAAATGTAGTTATAGGTAATAATTCACATGGAACATTTTAACACTAAATATGTTGTATTTAATCCAAAAAGTTATACTTTTAATACTTTTATGAAAACAGGGTTTGAAACATTCTGCTGCTCATCAAAGCAATAATTTTAATCAAAGTATGATTTAAATTCTTTGATAAGTTTAATCCATGAAGTATATTAATACATCAGCACTACAACTGTATGTATTATTTATTTATTTCATACTGCTTTATATTTCAGATTTGGAAAATAGTTTACAGACGTGTAGTTTTATTTAAATAATAATGCATGTTTTTTGAATACGCCTAAAGCAGTTACAATATGACAGTCCTCACCATTAAGACGCTACAGTAATAGGAGGTGATTGGTTGATTTATCACTGAAATTTCCAAAGTTTTATTATAACAGACAAACTTGTAACGACTATACCAGAAAAAGGTTTACAGTTATGAAGGAATTCATATTGATTGTGACAACATATGATGGACTTACAGTATACTACTACCATCACTGGTTTGTACTAATCAAACAATAATGAGGAGTTTTGTCTGAGTTAAACACTCTCTTAATATACAATGTACAGTGGATGTACATTACGTGATCATACACATTATGTGTAAAATCATCATGGAGACATTACAACATTTTCTCTGGACTTAATAAAGTCGCTGACACCATGAAGAGAAGATTTATTAAGACATTTTGATGATAATAAACATGAAAACAATTGATTTGATGAACGCGTCTTTATTATCTGGAAACACTGAAATAATATTGAAACATAGCAACAAGCTAGTAAATATTGAAACATGTCGCATAACAGAGAGAGACAGTTACAGAGTGAATAGTGAGAGCAGTATCAGAGTAAAACCAGTGAGTCAGGTCAGGACTGGGGACACTGGTCTCTCCTCAGTGTCTCTGAGAGCGGAGTCTGGGAGCCCTGGGTGGCCTCACAGGTCACAGAGCCCACCTTCCCCCACTGGTCTGCAGTGAGCCTCAGGGTGCTGCTCCAGCTGTAGAGGCCGTCCTTCTCCAGCACCCCGGGGCTCCTGCTCTCCTCCTGGCTGCTGCTGCCGTCCACCTTCCAGGCCAGACTCCAGTCTGAGGGGAAGCCCTTGTTGGCCAGGCACATGAGCGTGGCCTTCCCCTGCTGCAGCTCTTCTCTGGAGGGGGGCAGCACCGTCAGGGTGGGACGGACATCACCTAGGAGACACCAATCAGCTTAGAGGACAGGGACCACACAGCTGTGAATCAAACACCTTTACTCTGTGAGAGTGGATTTTCTCCTTTAAGGAGTTTCTGTCAGATGGTTTTTCTGCTCCACCAGTCATTCACTCACTCACACATTGTTTCACTTCCCTTTAAGAAACCTCTCATGCACATCAGCACAGAAAGAGTCCTCATATGACCTGAAAGATATCAAACTACACTGGAAATACAACAATCATATTTTACATTTCAAAATAAAAAACTCTTTGTTGAATTATATTTTAAACTATTTGAACAGTGAAATACAATTTGAATATATTTTCAGTCATCTATGATTTCATTCAAAGTCCTGCTACATTTACACAAACATATTTACTGTCAAAACTCTCAACAGGGTAAGAGCTGATCAGTTCCACAGTTAAAGGACATTATCAGCCAAAATTAACAGTCAACCATAGGTAAACTTTTCATCAGACAGATTTAAAAATACAAATAGCATCAGAGAACTGTCGACACGAAAGTCGGACACAGTAAGATCAGAAATCTTTCAGCATTTTCACATTTTCATTCTCACTGTTTAAAACTA
The DNA here is from genome assembly GCA_005408345.1 of Macquaria australasica. Lineage (NCBI taxonomy): Eukaryota > Metazoa > Chordata > Actinopteri > Centrarchiformes > Percichthyidae > Macquaria > Macquaria australasica. The sequence goes on along the minus strand of SEMN01001469.1, from coordinate 50,338 downwards.
TTTTAACTCAACTTCAAAGCAGTTTTAAACAGAATTAAAGCTAAATTTGTTCACATTTCACTAATTAAATGGAACGTTTAAAGAGAAGTTCAGTAAAGATACTCTGATAAGATCGAGTCTTTAAAGTGATTGACATCAGTCCAGTGGAAAGTTTAATCTACTACAGATGTTCAGACACAGAAATTCAAACCTTAACTGATAATTAAATATTTGTGCAGAAACTTACTTCCAACATCCAGTCTGGTTCCTCCACCAAAAGTCCACCACAGTGATACAAACTGATTGAGTCGCCGTACAAAAACCTCTCACTGTAGAGAGACACGGCTCTCTGACTTTGTCTGACAAAACTTAAACTAAAAGTCCTCAAGTTTCAACTTTAATCTAAAAATCGAAATACATGACTTCTCCTCTGCTCATAGTAAGTATAGTCATTACATTCATGATTTCATTTCTAATACAAAACTGCACTTTGGTTTCTTAAACAAAACTTTTAAGTTAAGATGTAAAATCACTTATTTCAGTTTCTAGAGAGAAATGTTCGTGCAGGAAAGAAAATGTTGCTCATGAATTAATAAAATACGTCAAAAACTGAACTTACTTCCAAGTTCCAGTCTGGTTCCTCCACCGAACGTGTACCACAGTGATACAAACTGATTGAGTCGCCGTACAAAAACCTCTCACTGTAGAGAGACACGGCTCTCTGACTTCAACACAACTAACTCTACATGAGCAGTCTCAGTCTGTAAAACACAGCTGGCTGATATAACAACTAACTACGAGTGTCACAAATTTACTAAATTAATTAGTTTGTTTAATTTTTATTAGATTTTTAATTATGTCTTGAATTAAAACGGACATAAAACAGACATTTCTGGGGAAACAAATCTGTTCGGAGGCATCAAATCCACATAAAATTGATCACTGACACATTCCTAATCAATACTCTGATAAACTGATTGATCCATGGAGAATCAGCATCATCAGAGTAAACCAAGTCCCTGTTGGAGTCAGTCAGAGCATTTCCATAGAGAGCCACTTTGCATCAGCAGCACCATGCTCCAGTGCTCTGGGAGAGTTTATAGTCCTGAGAGTTGAACACTGGATGACTGACAGCTGTCCTTCATCACATCAGAAGCCACAGAAATCCTCCTCATCAAAAACATGACTTTGACCTCCGTCCTCATCTGGACTCTCCTCTGCTTCACTCAGGGTGAGGAAAATCATTTTTCTGTGATGTGAAAATCATTTGGAGTGTAGCTGAGTTTCACCTCACCATCTCATGTCCAGTGTTTCTTCTCTCTCCTCAGGGTCTGTTGGACAAAATGTTGTCTTGACTCAGCCAGCAGCCAAATCACTGCAGCTTGGTCAAACTGTCTCTATTGACTGTAAGGCCAGTCCACCAGTTGCTCAATACTCTGGTTCACAATATTACCTGGCCTGGTACCATCAGAAGACTGGAGAAGCTCCTAAACTTCTGATCTACCTAACATCAGACAGATCGTCTGGAATCTCCTCCAGATTCAGTGGGAGTGGAGCAGGGAATGGAGTCGACTTCACTCTGACCATCAGTGGAGTCCAGACTGAAGATGCAGGAGTTTATTACTGTCAGAGTTATCACTCTATCAACAGTCAGCGTGTGTTCACACAGTGAAAAAGCGTCGTACAAAAACCTCCCTCAGTCAGACTGAACAGAAACTGAACTGACTGATACAGTTCACTGAAGACACACACACACACACACATATTCCATCTCTCACCTCAACAACCTGAATGTTTCTGTGGTAACACTTTAACTCCCCTGTTTATCATTCATAAGCATCATTTAAACAATTAATAAATGCTTCATAACACAATTCAGTATGATAGAAAAAAAACAATGTGTATTTGTCTTAACTAATGAAGCATTCATAACTGCTGTATAAACAGTTAATAAATGCTTTATAATACTCTAATATTGTTATAACCACATGTTTAAATATCTTGTGATCGTTATTCATTATACATCTTATAATTATTTCAAACCCTACCTCTAACCTACCTGCAGTATGTATGTTTCATTAATAGTGATAAATGCTTATAAAACATTAATAGATTACTATTAATTACTTTTATCTATTGGGCATTATTATAAATGTTTTCTTTTTGCTGAAGATAAATCTGCGTGTTATACAGACTTCTGTGTATCATGATAGAAACATACACACATTCACCAATAAATATTTATTAATGTTCTTTCAGGATCCTGTCAAGGAAGCTCTGGGAGACATGTTCCTTCATCTCCATCAACACACACACTGCAGTTTATTCACACACCGTCCTGCTGCCCCAAATACTCACTAGAGCACCACATGTGGATTCATCCGCCGCTGAAAATGCACTATTTCCCCCTGTTTGTTTGATAAAAACTACAGTGAGCAGCTGTTTGAAACATGAAACTATATATTTGTGAGGTGTTGTTAAAGATTTACGTCTTCAGTAGGAACCAATGGGCTCAGAGCTGAGAGCCACAGACAGGAAGTCAGACAGGACTGAGAGACCAAAACCAAACAACCAAATCAACTTTCTTATCCGAAGTGCATCTCCCAAACACATAACCATTACCACACACCTCAGGCAAAACCCATGCACTTGCAAAAAAAAAATCCTACATCAATAAGGGCACCAAACAACGGCCTCAAACGAATCAAATCTGGAGCCCTGACTTGACAGACACCAGGCTGCACAGCCATGACGAACCAAGCCAATTAACAAATTATTTATTAACAAAAAGGAACAACATAAGAGGGGAACTTAACCTAACCATGTCGTGTGTAATCAGTATCAGCAGTGTGTGTGTGTGTGTGTGTGTGTGTGTGTGTGTGTATGTGTGTGTGTGTGTGTGTGTGTGTGTGTGTGTGTGTGCATGAGTGGGGAAGTGTGTGGGTGTAATGTTGTATGGTTCAGCAACACAAACATCAACCAAAAACCAAACGGGTGTCTCAGGGAGGAGAGCAGCAAACAGCGGAGCTCAGAGACGGAGCGCTGGCACACAGGACCCGGCCTCCTCCAAAGCAGCCAGAAACCAGGTAACAGGCAGACAGGCCGGAGACAGGCGTCACAGGACTAACACGCTGCTGGTTTGGGTGCACATGGGGATTTGTTGACAAAAAAACAGAATAACAGAAGACTTATCATATAATAAGTTACTTCTGTAAACTCCAAATAAATCCAGGCTCGTGTTAATATTAAACTGTTAACAGTCTTAATGGGAAAACTCACTATCAGTGTATGAAGGAGTTCCTGTTTTGAACCTGTTGGACTGAACTGCTAGTTTGAGCTGTGTTAATGTGCTGCCCTCTAGTGGTAAATACACGCTATTATATCCTAAAGATGATGTTTTTGCAACAAAAGAGCAAAAACACAGCAAGTACCAACATTTAAACTCTGGCTTAAGTTTCTTTAAGTAATAAAAAAAATGCAGCTTTTCACCCCCAATGGTCCAAATGTTCCTTTAAAATGAATCTTTGTCTGTCGCCCATGTAGTTTGGACATGTTGTTTTTAAGCGACGGCAGCATTTTAACATGTTGTTATAATTTTATATATTTGTTGTCTCTCCATATTATTAATAAGCACGGTTTTTGTAAGAAGAAGTTTTTTTGTTAGCGTTTATAAGCAGTATTTCAACATTTAATAAATGGTTTCTAACACACTATAATAAAGCTGTGAGCATATTAATGTAAATACTGTACATTAATGAAAAGTCCTTACATCTGCTTTACCTACATTATAATAAGTTGTATAAAATATTTATTATGTGTTTATATCCTGCTGATAAATGATAAATGAGGGAGTTAAAGTGTATAAAGCATATTTTAAATAGTATCTCCGGAAGTGATTGTACACATGAACATGAATGCGGATGTGACGTTGGCTGAGAAACACACGGCTGAGTCACATGAACAGAATCAGAGACCTTCAGTTAGTCAGTTTCTCTCTGTCCGCTCTGTGAAACATGTCCAGACTTCAGAGTCTGAAGGTTTTCATCAACCAGCGGCTGTGGAGGAGAAAATAATAACCGAGTTTGAAGAGGAGCTGGACCGCCGCCGCAGCTTGCTGCTGGAGCTCTTCTTCAAACCTGAAATCACAGCGCAGAGAGCAGGTGTGTTTTCCTGAACAAGCGACCCGTCAGCTGCTGGAGAGTAACGAAGTACATTTACTTTGAGGAACTTGCGCTTTTTACTGCACAACATTTATCTTACAGCTGGAGTTACTTTTCAGCGAATTTACAATTTATAGGCTTCGAGAGGAAGAAGCCATGTTTTCTGATTTTTAAAAGTCTGGCCAAGAGCCTGGTTCATTCTCGATCTTCCAAAGACAGATCTCCCAATTAGGTTTATTATCCCATAATGGTAAATATAAAGAGTCATGTAGGTCATAATTACAAACAAATGCCTCTGACTGTATTTTCTTTAGTGGATGAAATGTCCGTCTGCACATCACTGTTCTCAGTACCATAAAATATAGTATTAATGTTAACATCGACTCATTTTTCTTAATGTGCGTGTTTGTCTGTGTTTCAGTGTGTCCTGCAGACGTCCAGCAGCTGTTGGTGAGTAAAGAAGAGGTTCGCCTGAGCAGCAGCAGTGGAGCCCCAGTCTGGACCAGGAGGACCCACCAGAGCCGCCACGCATTAAAGAGGAACAGGAGGAAGTCTGGACCAGTCAGGAGGGAGAGCAGCTTCGAGGGCTGGAGGAGGCTGATATCACCAAGTTCACATTCAGTCGAGTCCCTGTGAAGAGTGAAGAAGATGATGAAGAGAAACCTCAGTCCTCACAGCTTCATCAAAGCCAAACTGAAGAGAACAGAGAGGCAGAGCATTTGAAAACAGAAGCTGATGGAGAGGACTGTGGAGGACCAGAACCAGCCAGGAACTCAGATCCAGATAGAAATTTACAACCTGATAATCTTGTCAAGACCTCTCACTTTTCTGAGACTGAAGACTGGAATTATCTAACCAGTAATGTAGTCCCTATAAATGATATGGGGGCAAAATCATACAGCTGCTCCGAGTGTGGTAGAATATTTGGCCAGAGGGGGACGTCACACAGGAGAGAAACCGTTTAGTTGCTCTGTTTGTAACGATTAATTTTTATTAATATTAACATCAATACCATCACCACAACTATTACTTTACATCTCTATGTAGAACTGTATTGTGCTGCTGTATGTTCTCTTTACTGCTGCTCTCTCTCTCTCTCTCTCTTTCTCTCTCTCTCTCTCTCTCAACCCAACTGGTCGAGGCAGATGACCGCCCACCTAGAGCCTGGTTCTGGTTCTGGTTCTGCTCGAGGTTTCTACCTGTTAAAGGGAGTTTTTCCTTGCCACTGTCTCCTGGTGCTGCTCATGGTGGGAACTGTTGGGTCTCTGTAAATATAAAGAGTCGGTCTAGACCTGCTCTATATGAAAAAGTGCCCTGAGATAACTTTATGATATGGTGCTATATAAATAAAACTGAACTGAATTAAATTGAACGCAAGTTTCAGTCAGAAGGTGACAGTAGAGCAACACATGCGAATCCATACTGGGGAGAAACCATTTAGTTGCTCTGTTTGTGGTAAAAGATTCACAAAGAAGGGACATCTGAAATGCCACACGACGGTCCACACGGGGGAGAAACCGTGTCAAAAATCACAAGTGCGTCGTCAAGAACAGCAGCAGTCTGGAGCAAATGTTTTGGTCTAAAGGAAGTCGTGAGTGCACATCTGAGAGTCGACACGGGGGGGAACCTAGAGTCAGGATGTTGGTGGGAAAAGATTTACTGCCAGTCATGTGTCCGAAGCCATAATTCTTTTATTTTTTATTTTTTATTTTTTATCTTTTTACCTTGTTAAGCATTTTTTTTACTACGTTGAAAAGTGCAATATAAAATTGATTTATTATTATTCTAAATGTGGTGTTCAGAGGAGAAACCCTGATGAGAAACACTGAAAGATTTACAGAAAAGAAAAATTTGACAAAACGCACAAACCAGACAACTATTCTGTTGTAGTATTTGTTTCAAAAGGTTAACTTGGCAGTCTCAGGTCAGAAGCTGTAAATGTACTGGAGACAGCAACAGCAGTAAGCAAAGGTGCAGAGCAGCAGAGACAACAGACTACACACATCACCACAGTCCAGCATTCAGGAGGAAATCCCAAATCTCTTCAGTGTTGTAGTTTGGGATGCAGCCATGTCTGCACACTGAAGCCCGGCAGCTAAAGATTAAGATTTTGAATAATTCTTGTGCACAAATGAGTCGTTTGTACGTTCAGATTAAAAGTTTGTCCACATGAATTAATGATTCAAATGAATTAGTTTGTTAAATTAGTTTTGTACTCAAATTATTTCATTTTTGTCCATGAATTCCTAAAAGGATCAGGCTGGTGTTATTATATATTTATTATTGTTAAAACCCAAAATTTTCAGACTCAAACCAACATGTCAGTCCGTCTGTCAGTACTGTCTGACTTCCTGTCTGTGGCTCTCATCTCCAAGCCCATTGGTTCCTGTTTAAAGGTTTGGTAGGCAGTTTTCTTTTGGTGTCACTGGGCAAAAATGCCATATTAACCGTGCAGCATATTGTAATTCAACTGGTCTGAGAGCAGAACTCTGTACACACATCTGCTACAAGAGCAGATGTGTGTACACGTCCCTTCAGACGGTGAAAACCTGATTCAGTGGAGGAAAATCCTGAAACTTGTGATAAATGTCCAGCACCTCCTTTGCCTACAGCGGTGTATAGAACAAAACAACACGGAGCTTCAGGCTCATTACGTTCGATGCCATGGCGCTCATAACGACGAGTGGCAAAGAGGTCTGATGACAAACAGTGAGGAATAACTGTTGACGGGGGCCAGTGGTGTGTGTGTGGTGTACTAGCCTCTCTTCCCGCTGCTGGACGGCGTTGCAGCTGCCTCTGAAGCCTGGGGCGCTCTGCTCTGCAGCCGCGAAGCGCTGGAGGGGCGTCTTTGAGAAAACAAGTCACGGTGGGAGGGACCGTGGTCTCTGTGAGGCTCACGCCGTGGAGAGCGAGCCCTACGAGGGATACGGTTTCACTGGGGAACCGACTCCTTCTGCTGCCGGTCCAAGTTGTGGGTTTGGTGGGAGGGGCTTAGCGGAGTGACACGAGGCAGCAGAGAGAGAGGAGGAAGGTTTTGCCTCCTCCAGCTTTAAGGGGTCAGTCTTTAAAAACAGCTCACAAATGTATAGTTTCAGTCTATTTCATCAAACAGCTGCTCGCTGTAGTTTTTATCAAACAAACAGGAGGAAATGTAAGTGTATTTGTTGGGGACTATTTTCAGTGGCGGATGAATCCACACTCGGTGCTCTAGTGAGTATTTGGGGCAGCAGGACAGTGTGTAAATTAAATGCAGTGTGTGTTCATGGTGATAAAGCAACAACAGTGTGTTTAATAGTTCTTATACATCAGGCTGCGATACACTCACTGCTGCTCTGAGTCTGAACATGAGATTTAATGACAAGAAGAATAATATAAAACATCACCAGCCTGATAGTAAGTAGTAGTGGCTCATTCTAGCAGTAGGAACCTTAGTTACAGGTTGTTGTGGAACTCCGGTCAGTTAGGGAGATGCACTCTGGATGCTGGTGGCAGATTAGCAGCTGAATTCTTAGAAGAGAAGTCTGAAGTCTGAATTCATTTAATTCATATCATTTTGTTCTGACATTCATCTTTTCAGCTCTGCACTCTCTCTGACATACAATTTTGATGCAACATTGGGCGGCACGGTGGTGCAGTGGTTAGCACTGTCGCCTCACAGCAAGAGGGTTCTGGGTTCGAGTTTGCATGTTCTCCCCGTGTCCGCGTGGGTTCTCTCCGGACACTCCGGCTTCCTCCCACCATCCAAAGACATGCAAGTTAGGTTAACTGGTGATTCTAAGTTGTCCGTAGGTGTGACTGTGAGTGTGAATGTTTGTCTGTCTCTATGCGTCAGCCCTGTGATTGACTGGCGACCAGTCCTGGTGGACCCCGCCTCTCGCCCAATGTCAGCTGGGATTGGCTCCAGCCCCCTGCGACCCTCTAAGAGGATAAGCGGTATAGAAAATGGATGGATAAAAAAAAAATGGATCGGCATGACTTGTTTATTGCTGCTGGGTACAATTAAAAGCTGTAATGTGTCGAGTTTTTTGTGTGATTAAAGTGTCAAATGAATTCTGATGGCATATGATTTTGTTTGTGGAAAAATGAAACAGTCCCACTGAAAGGTGGTTTGATGAAATATAATATTTTGATTTTGTAGAGGGTATGAATTACTAATTTGTGCGCACAAAATACATTTTAGCCTTTAAACCTGCTGTGCTCTGTAGAACTCAAACACAGCTCACATGAATGTAGAGTAATATCGCTGCTTCTGCTCTTGATTCCTCCCACGTCAGTGTGGTTTCTCTCCGCTTCACCACCGAACAGAATCCTTCAGTAGTTTATGGCTGACTGCTGGCAACCTCTGTTATAAATAAAGGTTATTAGTTTTGGAAAATGGATTTGTCTCGATCCTTTGCGGTTTGTTAGGACGTCTTTCAGCCACAGCAGAACAAACACAATAATCTGCAAATGCATTTAATCTAACATTTATATGTAACAATAACAGCTGCTTTGCTCTTTCAGACGTTGTGACATCTTGCTCAGTTTTAAAAAGAGGAATCGGTCTCTTCTTTCCTGCTGGAGCAAACAAGTCAACTCAGACTGTAGTTGCTGGTCTCTGACACTAGAGGGCAGTACATTAACACAGATAAAGCCAACAGTTCAGTGCAGCTGCTTAAGATTGTGCTCTCGGGGTAAAAGTACAGACATTTAAAGACTTGCAATATTACTTACTACTTACATAATTTGTTTTTTTGCTCTATTCTGGTTCATTCACATACTGCTGCTGTGACGTGAGAATTTCTCTATCAATGCTGCATGTGAAAAATGGAAGTATGTTAAAATGACAGAACTGATTAGAATAAGTTTTGAACGAGATGTGAGACCAGGAGGCCAAAAGTCAACGTAGAGTTTATACCAAAGCAGCTCAAAGGGCCAGTAGCAGATAACCTGACACGCATATAACAAACATACCGTATTTACTGTGCCCACCTAACGTGGACCTATAAGACACCGACATACTGTTGCAGCGGTGAAACGTTTGTACAGACAAGAACAGAACGTCTCACATGAAACATTACATTGCAAGCAAGCGTGCTAACATGCTCACAGTGACAATGCTAACAAGCTGATGTTAAGCAGGAATAATGTTTAACATGTTCAGCATCTTAAAGTTGAGCGCGTTAGCACGCTAACATTTGCTAATTAGCACTACCGGTAACCAGGGGAATGAGGGGAAGGCCATCAGGTTTGTATTGGACAAATTATAATTTCGACCTGATGATGGCGCTAGATGAAAAGTCACCAAAGTTAAAATTATCCTGAGGGGGACATGAATGTGTGTTCTACACTTCTTGGCAAGCCATCCAACAGTTTTTGAGACATTTTACTCAAAACCACAAATGTGAAGCTCATGGTGGCAACGCAGGAAAAGTCAGGGGATCATGAATGTCTGTTCCAAACTGTGTGACAACCCATCGAGTAGATGTAAAGATATTTCACAGGATAACTGAAAACTAGATCAAAAGGATCACCAAAGTCAATAAGATTCATCCTCTGCAGAACATGAATGTACAACATTTCATGGTGGTCCATCCAGTAGCTGCTGAGATATTTCAGTTCGGACAGAAGTGGTGGACAGACGGATTGACCGACCTGGAACAAGATGCAAAATGGACCCAGCGATCGGAGCTCAACTTAACGTGCTGCTGCTGCTCTGAACAACACACTTATGACTTCTGACATGCGTCTGTTGTCGAAATCTTTTCCCACACACATCACAACTGAATGGTTTCTCTCCAGTGTGGATTCTCGTGTGTCTGTTCATAGCTCCAATTTGACTGAATCCTTTACCACAAACTGTGCAGTTGTAAGGTTTCTCCCCAGTATGCGTTCGCATGTGATTTACTAATGTTGTTTTGAGATGAAACCTTCGGTTACAAACTAAGCAGCTGAGTGGTCTCTCTTCATTATGACTCTTTGAGTGTGTGAACAGTGATGAACGCTGCGTGAACCGTCGACCACACACTGAGCAGCCATGAGGTTTCTCCCCTGTGTGGATTCTCATGTGTGACGCAACATCTCCACTCCATCGGAATTGTTTATTACAAACTGAGCAGCTGAAAGGCTTTTCTCCCGAATGGCATCTCATGTGGCCAATTAAGTGATGGTACCGAGTCAACTGTTTACCACAGATTGAGCAAGTAAATGGTTTCTCCCCAGTATGGATTCTCATGTGCTGATCCAGTGCCCCCTTCTGACTGAAACTTGCGTTACAAACCGAGCAGGTGAACGGCTTCTCTCCCGTGTGAACTCTGAGGTGGTGCACCAAAGGTCCGCTCTGAGTGAAGTTTTTACCACAAACAGAGCAACTAAACGGTTTCTCTCCCGTGTGACGTCTCACGTGTCTCTGCAGAGTCCCCCTCTGGCCAAATATTCTACCACACTCAGAGCAGCTGTATGATTGTGTTCCAGTATTACACAGCGTATTATTCATAACGACTCCATTACTGTTCAGAGTGTTTAATTCTGGCCGAGGTTCCCTGGTGTCCTTCAACTTATCATCATCGCTGTCTTCAGTCTCAGATTCAGAGGAGTGTGAAGTCTTAATGGTGACTGGTTGTAAATTTCTATCTGGATCCGAGTTCCTGGCTGGTTCTGGTCCTCCACAGTCCTCTCCATCAGCTTCTGTTTTCAAATGCTCTGCCTCTCTGTTCTCTTCAGTTTGGCTTTGATGAAGCTGTGAGGACTGAGGTTTCTCTTCATCATCTTCTTCACTCTTCACAGGGACTCGACTGAATGTGAACTTGGTGATATCAGCCTCCTCCAGCCCTCGAAGCTGCTCTCCCTCCTGACTGGTCCAGACTTCCTCCTGTTCCTCTTTAATGTGTGGCGGCTCTGGTGGGTCCTCCTGGTCCAGACTGGGGCTCTGCTCAGGAGGACCCTCTTCTTTAACCATAACGAGCTGCTGGACGTCTGCAGACAAACAAATAATCACGTTAGTATAAAATGCAGATGGGACTGGCAAAACAAAGGTTCCCAACCCTCAACCCCTAGTCCACCAGCAATAAGTAAATTAAAAACAATGCTACTTGTAAATCCCATCAAGTCCAACATGATGACGAGACTTTTATTTTGAAAGTAATGAGCGGATGTGGTTCTTCCTGTCTCGTCAGCTGGACCTCGTACTGCAAAAAGCATATGGAAAAGAAAACAGCAACTACTGAACATAATTGATGCCTTAGAATTATTATCAGAGGCCCCTTAGCTATTTTATTTATTTTGTCTTTATTAGGTTCTACTGTCTGTTTACTCCGTTTTCTGTTGGTGTATCACTTGCCGTATATTGTTGTACAATTTCTATTTCAATAAAAGGCAGTTACCTGGACAGTGGAGTTCTCCTGTTCGGACTGACCTCCTCCTGCCGCTCTGCCGCTCCGCCGCTCTGCCGCTCCGCCGCTCCGCCGCAGCTTCCTCAAACACGCCGCAGCGGCGGGACTTCGGCCGTTTCTCCTCCTCGTCTCCAGCGTCGAGGCGCCCGTGTGCCGACACCGCAGCGCGCATCGACTCTTTCTTTCTGCGCACTTTGGCCCAACAGCGAACAGCGAAATGTCAGAGCCAGACAGGAAGACAACAGAATGACGGAGATCCGCATCGCTCAGTCGACAGCGAAGAAGCGACGCGCGGCCCCTGCTGGACTGGAGGGAGAACAGTCACATCAAACGTGATACTAACAAACCACAACATAACACAAGGACAGTCTTAATTTTGTCTGTTTAATAAATGTCGTTATCATCGAGACTGTGTCACTTAATGCAGGTCCAAAAATACGTGGTGGTAATAGTTGGTTTGGTAACAGAAATAAGCATGTCTGTATCTTTACTTCTGCACAGATAGATAATATTGATTCAGTGGTTCAATCATGGATGTTTATAGTGTGCTGCAAAACTGCTTGTGCAACTGGGAAATATTTATTGTAATGACATTTCTGAATTACGTGTAATTTTCCCAAAATATAATCAAATGAATCATATACTTTGTTAAACACCGAAATAAACGAGTGGATAAAGAGCCTACTGTTGGGGGAGGCAGAAGACAATTAATGTTTCTTTTTATTGACAAAAAGCACTGATCTAACCAGTGGTGGATGATAACTACATTTACTTAAGTACAATTTTGAGGTACTTGTACTTTATTTGAGTATTTCCTTTTGACACTATTTTATACTTTTACTCTACCACATTGCAAATATTGTAGTTTTAGATTCCACATAAAAAAAAAAAAACCACATGATCAACTCATAAAAATATAATACCTTATTACAGATTAAAGGAATACCCACACTGTTGCTGCAAACTCAAATCAATCAAGCCCAGACTGTGCAAACCCAAATAGTTCTGAAAAATAAAAGGTCTAATTAGGCAAAACCACAGGCTGCACTGAAAAAAACAACTTGTAAGATTTACGTGATTAAATCCTCGTAACAATTTGCACTAACACTTTTTAAGTAAATTTTACTGCTGCAATATCAAGTACAAATTACTTGCCAGTCTCAAGTAAAATGTACTTAGCATTAAACTTAACATTCATGAAGATATTAAGTACATGTTACTTAATTATATTAAAGTTAAAAGTTACATTTATGTAAAAAAAATTAAGTAAAGTCAATTAATTTTTTTATAGACAGGAACGTTGATGTCATCAAAATATTAAGTAAATCTTACATATGTGTAATGGTTACCTTTATGAATTAAATAAGTACATTCTATTTTATTTTTTGTTTGACATTTTCAGTTACTTATTTGTATTAAGTTATATTACTCTATTTAATTATGTAAATGTTGCTAATTTTCTTTTAATAAATAAATGTTACCGAATGTAATCCTTTTCTTAATGTACTTTTATCACAAATCACATAACTAAAATACAACTCAACTGAGTCTTTATTTTTTCTAAAGTAAACAGCAGTCACTACCAGTCTTGAAACAAGTATTCAAAGACACATGCATAACCTCACTGATGTCTGAATGACTGAATGTTCATTTAAGCTTGTTCTGTAAAACAATTCCAATTTCCATTCACAAACATGAACTCATTCAGAAATCAGAAATATAAAATTAAAGTATCACTGCTAAATATGAGATTCTACACTATACAGTGCATTTCAAAATGTTTTTTTTCCACTCAATGAGCCATAAAATATTGATGGGGATATCCCATGACAAAAAACCCCCAAAACAATTTAAACCTTACAGCCCTCTCAAACAGTGCAACTGCAAAATTCAAACTGGCACTCCGTACAAGCACATTTTAAGTATTCCATTAAAACGATAATGCATGAGAACATTTTGATCAACAGCTAAAAGGTGTTAATAGTTCTAGTTAAAAAATAAAATGTAAACTTTCCTCTTTTTTCTTTTCCCTGTCTGTGATAAATATCAATGAACAGGTGCCATAGTTGATACAAACTGGAAAACATTTTAGACAGCTTCTGACTTCCTATGCATCAAACCTTCCTACAAAAAGCAATATGTTTTTTTAATTCAGGAAGTTCTGGGCATATTTCACAACATCCAATACAGTCTTTTGGAGAGTCAAAACAGAATAAGGCCACTGCAAGTCTGGACAGTGGAAGGTCCATATAAAGACAAGCTGCTATATGTGAGCAGCAGGTCCAATGGAGGTGACAGTGTCTTAGCAAGTTGTTGTTACAGTCATTTACAAGATGGAGAAGTGAGTTGGGATGTACCAGCAGCAGAGACTGCACAGTACCTGCCACGATGATAGTATTCAAGACAGCAACTTTGACTTCAAAGCTTGCACTTTTGGGGACAACTTAATGCCATCCAGGTCCAGGAAAAGTTTCTGAAACACCTCAAAAGTGTAGCGCAGTGTTGGGGGGTATGCAATGTTGAGCGCATAAATGAGACCCATAAGCAGTGTGCAAGCTTTAGCAGTATTGCCACAGCCTTCCAACATCTCCTTTCCTTCAAGGAGGATCGATACATCAACTGGATCCTCTCCATCAGCACCATGGATGACCAGGATCTTGAAGATGTGTTGAGTGGCATCAATGCGGCTGTCCTCCTGCATAAAATTTACAAGAAAAATGAAGACAATTATTTTAAGAAAAAAATAAACATAGAATTGCTTTAATTACTCAAAGTGACTTCATTATCAGGGAAGAATTAACACGTGCTGAGAGCAACCATTAAACATAGCTCAAATCTGTTACATTGAGCCAAATCTATTTTACACTGAGCCAGTTTTAGTAAAACATTTGTCCATCTCTTCAAATTGCCTTCCTCTATTACTTTAGGGTTAACTTACATTTAAATGATTACACATTAAAACTTTAAACCATGTCATTAAAAAAATAACCTTAAAAAAATAAAACTTTACCAGGCAGTCTTCAAAAAGTTCCTCTTCTTTCTCACCAAGATACAGTATGAGGCTGCGGATAACAGCTTCACGTCTCATCTCAATGCTTTGGTTCTGTGAACAGAATATTGTGTCAAAACTGTATCATTATTCATACACAATGAACTGCCAGATGAGAAGACATGAGCATGCATGTGAAATCAGCACTGATTTCAGCGTACAGAGCAAGAGCCATGTGTAGAAAGAGGCATGGAAGCTACCAAGTGCAAGGATTTGTGCTATATTTGAGTGTGCATGGGGCAGTGTGTGTGAAAGAGACAGTAGGTCCATCTCCCTGCAAACAAAGGACCGCCATTTTAAACAAACACACCTGACTCAGTTTGTCCAGAAGTGGCCTCAGCTTAGTTCCCACGACACCTCCCTTGGCCTTCATCAGGCCAAGAAGTTTCGGTGTGTAGTCGTCAAGTCTGTACATGAAGCTCTGCTCCAGGGAAATTGTACTTATTCTCCTGAATTCCTCCTTGATCTGAATTGACAAAAGATTCACAAGTACAATGTCAGGAATAGGGCGAAATGTTCTGATGCAAAGTGAAAGGAGTGTAAATTCTGTAGAGGGTGTTTTAAACCCTGTAGATATTATTGGTGGAAAGAACAAACACTTAATGTTCAACTCAAAGAGGAACACTAATTTGGCTTCCAATTTTAACTTTGAGAGAAGTACGTTTCAAGTTCATTTACATTCACCTACCTCAGCTTCATAAAACAAAGCGGGCCATCTCATTTTAAAGTCATCAGCAGCTGGACTACCGGTCACAACTTCAAGCCTTCGATAGGAGAATGTTTAGGCCATCTTTTCTTGAATCCCTTTAGTGTTGTTCTTCTTCTTTACCTCCTGAAGAAGCTCCTGTCGCTCCATCTCCAGACTGTTGCTAGTTTCTCCACTTGGATATGGAGGAAGGTAGTTCACCTCTGCTCTCCTCGGTCTCTTGCAATTGTTTGCTGGATTCTTCTCACCAGGGGATTTCCTTTTCAAGGAGTTGATATCAAGCTCAGGACAAGGTATTTCACGCCTTCTCATTTTAGAACGGTAATTAGCCATCTTGTATTTAAACTTATCAATACCGAATTGAATGCTTAATTTAAGTAATATGAATTGCGTCCATAAGGTCATTAAACACACCACAAACGATTGGTCGGACCTTCCTAGCACAGCAAAAGGATGGCAGGGACTGGCACGGCCACCTGGCACAACGTGATTCCAAACTTTGCATTTATGTTTACGTTAATATCAATATTCAACAAATACAGAAAAGGCATACACGCCCCGAGCCAGCACGTTTCACATTGACTGCTGCTGCTTGCGGATTTAGTTATATTCTCCCCTCTGCTCCATCTAGCAAACGCGCCTACACGATGAAAGAGACGGAGCAGAGCAGCAGAGGAGAAACACCGACCAGTAAATCAAATGTGGCGGAGATTCAGGCTACATTCACACCGCAGCGGTCTCGCTAAAAACAGTCGTGTAAGTCTAAATTAACATTCCCATTACTCACCGACAAACAGCTGGAGTTTAACCAGCATCAGCCAGCCCGGCTAGTTACCGCGGGCAACTCTGCATCTCCTCTCCGCTGCTTTTCACTGGCTAAATTACCTTCCTTCTCTTTTGGAACTTATATACCTGAAGTTTTATAGAAGTGAAATAACTAGTGGAGCTTTCCGGTGTAGTTATGTGTTGACATGAGTTTTTTTCTAACATGAAGGTTAACTGCTAATTAGCTAACGCTACTTTAGCTAGCTTAAAACGTTATTTATATTGTAAATAAAATATATTGCAAATCACCATAACTTAACGTTACTGAATCACGCAAACAGGAATCAAAGTACCAAAATGTACAAATGTAAAACAGAAAGACAAGTACTTACGTCACACCCATCTCTCCCGCGTGCTTGTCTGCCTTGTCCGAAGGCGCATGCGCGGATTCAAATTCACTGTACTTTCAGATTAAAATTTACTTTGTATTTTTAGGTTTATGTTCAACGACTACAAAACATTTAAATAGTATGAGTAAATGTGTAGTAAAACGTACTTGTCCCACACAGTTAATTTATTACATGAATAAAATATGTATAAATTTAAAAATTTACTTAAGAAATTCTAGTTCTCACTGATTTTTAATAAAACAACGTAGAACTTATGACAGTTAATTTGATATATTTTACTACACCAAAAAGTCATTTTTTTCAGTGTGTATATAAAGATGGACGACACGTCTCCTCTTCCTCCCACTGTAAAAAATAAAGCCAAAACACCCCGGATACCGGAGCTGCCATCTTGTGCATTTGGAGCCAGATTCTGCGCAGTAGTGCTCGAGTTCACGCCTATACAGCCGCCTGAGCCAATCACAGCACACTCACAGTTGTCAATCATGACGTGACATTTTTATAGCATCAAATAACTAATTAAAAACAAACGGGGCTTATGAGCTGTACTGCAGCCAGCCACCAGGGGGCGATCCAGATGTTTTGGCTTCACTTTGGGGAGCTGTCTTGTCGTCCATCTTTATATACAGTCTGTGGGCAAAACAAGTTAAAATACCACACAGGCCAGAGCTCTTTTCTCAAATCAGAAACTTTCTTTATAGCACATAAAAAGATTTGGTTTTGTGTGTCTGGTTTATTAGGACAGTTAAACAGCTGTCATGAGATATCAGACCTAACATACAAGATGAATTCAAGGACAAAATAATAATAAAAACAAGATTTTTCTACTTACAGCTGAGTAAAAATAAGGCTGTATAAGGCAGACTCAATCAGGAGACAAAGGTCACTTTCTCTTGTGTCTGTAGTTGTTTCCATGCGTACATAGGGCTGGATTATAATTCAATATCTGAAGAGGAATCTTATTGTGATGATGTGCTCCTATAAAGCCATCGTTTTGGAAAATACTTTGATTCCAAGCAGATTGTAACCGAGACACTTTTCCACACGTGAAGAGTTTTTTTTCTGATGTCGTGCATCAGTATTCTTTCTAATGTCAAGCGTTTTTCATCTTTTCCACTCTGAGGTGGGTAAGAAGGGATTTCACATGGGAAGGTTTTTTCACGACTGAAAAACTCAACTCAGTCAGCAGCTCTGCTGCTGCTCTCAACAACACACTTGTGTTTTTTGACTTTGTGTTACAAACGACGCAGGGAAATGGTTTCTCCCGTGTGGGTCCTCGTACGGTCAAATTTGGTAAGTCTAAAACCTTTCCTACAGAATGAGCAGACGTGTGGTCTCTCCCCAGTATGGATTCTCCTGTGTCTTGTGAGAGTCCCTTTTTTTTGTAAAGCCTTTCCCGCAATTGCTGCACACAAAAGGTCTCTCCCCTGTGTGGTTTCTCATGTGTATGATCAAATTTTCTTTCAGAGAAAAACCTTTCCTGCACAATGAGCAGACGTGTGGTCTCTCCCCAGTATGGACTGTCACGTGTCTTTTGAGAGCCCCAAGTTTTGAAAAGCTTTTCCCGCAATCACTGCATGTAAGAGGTTTCTCCCCCATGTGGTTTCTCATGTGTATCACAAAGTCTCCACTCCACTTAAATGTTTCTTACAAACTGAACAACCGTAAGGCTTTTCCTCTGTACGACACCTCATGTGAGTAATTGAGATTTGGCACGTTGCAAAAGTTTTATTACAAACTGAGCAACTGTATCGTTTCCCCTCTGCGTGGATTCTCATGGGGTCTGCAACCTCTCTTCTCCATCGAAAATGTCTCTTACAAACTGAACAGCTGTCAGGCGTTTTACATGTATGACATCTCATGTGTCTCTTCAGAGTTACCTTGCGGTTGAAACCTTTATGACACTTAGAGCAAGTGAAGGATTTTGTACCATCATGGCAGCCCTTCTCACGTACAAGGAGTTTATTCAGCGCATTTAAACCTGACCGAGGCTCCCTGGTCCCTGTGAACTTGGTGATATCAGCCTCCTCCAGCCCTCGAAGCTGCTCTCCCTCCTGACTGGTCCAGAGTTCCTCATGTTCCTCTTTAATGCGTGGCGGCTCTGGTGGGTCCTCCTGGTCCAGACTGGGGCTCAGCTCAGGGGGGACCTCTTCTTTACTCACCGACAGCTGCTGGACATCTGCAGGGAACAAATACACTAATTATACAAGGCCATGACTTTTCAACCCAAGCTTGAGATCATTATTTTATGTGGATAGGATTTTATTCCCTTCCTGTCCAGTGAAAACCAAGTATCTGTTCCTTTATGGGTTGAGAAAATCCTCCTTCTTAAGCTAAATAAACTCTTTCCGTGGATGCACTTAAAGGTTGGGTAGGCAGTTTTCTTTTGGTGTCACTGGGCAAAAATGCCATATTAAGTGTGCATCATATTGTAATTCAAGTGGTCTGAGAGCAGACCTCTACTTCAGCCCCCCCCACCTGTTATCAGGCTTCAGAAAATCTGTCCCGTGACGGGAGACTTTAGCCAATCACAGGTTGAACAGTGAAAACCTGATTCAGTGGAGGAAAATCCTGAAACTTGTGATAAATGTCCAACACCTCCTTTGCCTACAGCGGTGTATAGAACAAAACAACACGTCCCGGCTCCACACGGAGCTTCAGGCTCATTACGTTCGATGCCATGGCGCTCATAACGACGAGTGGCAAAGAGGCCTGATGACAAACAGTGGGGAGTAACTGTTGACGGGGGACAGTGGTGTGTGTGTGTGGTGTACTAGCTTCTCATCCCGCTGCTGGATGGCGTTGCAGCTGCCTCTGAAGCCTGGGGCGCTCTGCTCTGCGGCCGCGAAGCGCTGGAGGGGCGTCTTTGAGAAAACAGGTCGTGGCGGGAGGGACCGCGGTCTCGGTGAGGCTCACGCCGTGGAGAGCGAGCCCTACGAGGGACACGGTTTCACTGGGGAACCGACTCCTTCTGCTGCCGGTCCAAGTTGTGGGTTTGGTGGGAGGGGCTTAGCGGAGTGATAGGAGGCAGCAGAGAGAGATTTTGCCTCCCCCAGCTTTAAGAGACTTGGGATGTACCCCATGGCTCCTCACAGATCTCTTCTCTCAGCAGAAATAAGAGCTTTGGGACGGCCTTCAAGATAGAGGACCAGAATGGCCTCCGGTTCAAGCGAGGATCGAGGAGGAGGAAATATTAAATAAGGGACTTGGGGTGCAGCTTCGGTTAGCAGCAGATCGGCTAACAGGCTGTGTGGGAGGTAACGTTAGCTTATCAATGACTCTCTGGTACATTATCAAACCAGTGGCCATTTTCCAGCAATATAATAATAAAAAACCCACCTGCTCTTCGCAGCTTAATTTCAGGTTTGAAGAAGAGCTCCAGCAGCGAGCTGTGGCGGCGGTCCAGCTCCTCTTCATACTCGGTTATTATTTTCTCCTCCACAGCCGCTGGTTTCTGAAAACCTTCAGACTCTGAAGTCTGGACATGTTTCATACAGTTGAGTCAAAGCGGAAGGCAGAAAGAAACTAAATTCTGTCTGTCTTTAAATCTCACTGTCGTGTTTTAGCTCAGGTATTCGCTCGCACACCTGAACTATCACTTCTGGGGAGTGTTTTCAAAATAAAAACTTCTTTGCACTTCACTCGTAATTGCTTTCATTAGTTTTGGCCAGTGGTGGGAATTTCTCCCAAAGCCCCATCATCACCCCATATCTAATGATGTCTTTTCAAAAATGTCATTTATCATTTAACATAACTGAGAATAGCATTGGTCTTATAATACTTGCATACTTTTACTTAAAAAAGGTTTTGAATGCAGAACTTTTACTTCTATACAATCAACAGTGCCTTTCACGCTGTCCCCCACGCTGCACTGGGTCACTATCAACGTCATGGTCCACCTGGTTCCTGCATAGGGCAGAAATTACTCCATCCAGGAGGGGGGCGTTAACAGGCTTATCAACAGGCAGAACCTCCCTGAAAGCAGCCAGACCAGACTCTGTCTCTCCCTCCACCCTGAACCTGAAGCGCTGTGCTGATCAGCTGTCTCCAGTGTTCAGAAACATCTTCAACACCTCACTGGAGATGTGCCGTGTGCCAGCCTGCTTCATAACCTCCACCATCACCCCCATCCCCAAAAAACCAAGGACTTAACTACAGACCCGTCGCCCTGACCTCTGTGGTAATGAAGTCATTTGAGCGCCTTGTGCTATCCCACCTGAAAGCCATCACTGACCCACTCCTGCACGCTCTGCAGTTCATCTACAGAGCCAGCAGGTCCGTGGACAATGCAGTAAACATGGCCCTCCACTTCATCCTCCAGGACCTGGATTCCGCAGGAACCTATGGTAGGATCCTGTTTGTGGACTTTAGCTCTGCTTTTAACACCATCATCCTGGCTCTTCTGCAGGACAAGCTCTCCCAGCTGAGTGTGCCTGACTCCACTTGCAGGTGGATCACAGACTTCCTGTCTGACAGGAGGCAGCACGTGAAGCTGGGAAAACACATCTCAGACTCCCAGACCATCAGCACCGGTTCCCCTCAAGGCTGTGTCCTTTCCCCTCTGCTCTTCTCCCTGAACACCAACAGCTGCACCTCCAGTCATCAGTCCGTCAAGCTCCTGAAGTTCACGGATGACACCACCCTCATTGGGCTCATCCCTGGCGGGTATGAGTCCGCCTACAGGTGGGAGATTGACCATCTGGTGACTTGGTGCAGTCAGAATCAGTCCACAGGCTGTTAAAGGCACCCAAGGTCTCACTTTTATGTTACATTACAATGGGTTCACACATAGGCAATACAAAGCGATTAATACATGTAGAACGTGACATACAGTACCATCCAACACCTCAGATGTTGAATTGTGTGGAATCAAAGTTTTTCTAGTCATAAAATACTTTTAGGCAATTCTTATACATTTTAAGAATACATGTAATACCAAAAAGCACAGTGCCCACAAAACAACAAAGTAACGTAAACTCAAATACAATCAGAATTAAAATGATCATGTGTCTTCATCTTAGATGCAAAGATAAGATGAAGCACGACTTATTTTGGAGTCTGTATCACAGATTTTAGCCGATCAGTGTTGAGCCAAGTCCTGCACGAAGTACATCAATCCTGCTGGAAAAACTGGCTCAACAAGCAGCTTCATTTATCTCTGCTGCTCTCACTAACACACTTGTGTTTTTTGACATTGTGGAGACGAGTGAATCTTTTATCACAAATGCTGCAACTAAATCGTTTTTCCCCTGTGTGGACAGTCAAGTGTCGCCTCAGAGTTCCATGTTGTGCAAATCTTTGACCACAAACTGAACAACTGAATGGTTTCTCTCCTGTGTGGACTTTGAAGTGTTGTCTCAGATGATCCTTTCGTGCGAATCTGTTACCACAAACTGAACAACTGAATGGTTTTTCTCCTGTGTGGATTCTCATGTGTTTAACCAAATTGTCTCTGAGACTGAAACTTGTTTTACAGACTGAGCAGGGAAAAGGTTTCTCTCCTGTATGAACTCTTAAGTGTGAGGTCAAAGTTGAGCTTATTGCGAATCTTATACCACAGACGGAACAACTGAAGGGTTTCTCCCCTGTGTGGATTCTCATGTGCCTCAAAACCTCTGCTCTCCATTTAAACGTTTTTTTACAAACTGAGCAGCTTATACGTTTTCCCTCTGAATGAAGTCTCATGTGAGTCGTTAAGGACTTCTTCCAGGGGTATCTTTTACCACAGACTGAGCAACTGAATGGTTTCCCTCCTGTTTGGATTCCAGTGTGTTTCTGCAGAAGTTCCTTGTGGCCAAAGCTTGTAGCACATTCAGAGGAGCTAACTGATGTTTTTCCACTATTACATTCCTGATCACTTACAGGTACTTGATTGTTTTGCAGAGGGTTTGAACCTGACTGAGGCTCCTTGGTCTCCTCCCAATCACAACTGTCATCAGTCTCAGGTTCACAGGAGTGTGAAGTCTTGTCATGAGTAGCTGGTTGTAAAGGACTATCTGGATCTGAGTTCCTGGCTGGTTCTGATCCTCCACAGTCCTCTCCACCAGCTTCTGTTTTCAAATGCTCTGCCTCTCTGTTCTCTTCAGTTTGGCTTTGATGAAGCTGTGAGGACTGAGGTTTCTCTTCATCATCTTCTTCACTCTTCACAGGGACTCGACTGAATGTGAACTTGGTGATATGAGCCTCCTCCAGCCCTCGAAGCTGCTCTCCCTCCTGACTGGTCCAGACTTCCTCCTGTTCCTCTTTAATGCGTGGCGGCTCTGGTGGGTCCTCCTGGTCCAGACTGGGGCTCCACTGCTGCTGCTCAGGGGGAACCTCTTCTACACTCACCAACAGCTGCTGGACGTCTGTGGAGAATGATGAAATACATACACAAGTTTTAGGAAACCGTCATTTCATGTTAACACTTAAAACACTGATACCACCACTTTCTCAAACGTGGGGAGAAACGCTGCACATTTTGCAAAACATACATGAAGGTCATTCAGACTAAAACTACAAGCTGCGACTCCATGCTCATGTTATGTGCACATGTAAACCCTCTAGTAAAAAGTGAAAGAATAAAAGGTCAATCATGCTAAGTATGCATTTACCAACAGATCCTCCATGCAAATAAGACAAATGCGTATTTATAGTCGAATGTGTTTACGTAAAAGTGAGAAAATGGGCACTTTTCCTCCTCTACACAAGAAACTATGCCTTTGAATTACTCTAGGGCAGCAACTACAAATTATTTTCATGATCGAATCATTGTTTAATTCGTAAACTGTCCAAAAACATAGTGATAAATGCCCGTCACAATTTCCTGGGGGACATCTTCAAATGGCTCGTTTTGTCCAGTCAACTGTCCAAACCCCAAAGATATTCTGTTTATGATGATATACAGAGGAAAGTGACAAATCCTCACATTTGAGAAGCTGGAAACAGAGAAACTTTGTCCTTCTTCCTCAATCAAACCATTTAAACAATGAATGTATTATCAAAACGCCAAACTCCTTCATTCACACCAGTATAGACACGTGTGGGCATTAATGCATCTGTTACAACGCAAAAGCAAAATACTGTGATAGAAATAAAATCACCCTGGCACTTTGAAACCCGGACGCAGTCTCAACATCACTGATCACTTGAGGTTCACTATTGTGAAACAGTTTACAGTGTAAGGCCAAATCACTCCGCGTTTCGTGTCCACAGATGGTGCACCTGTTTGTTTAAAGTGACAAATAGCGCGAAATGTCACATTCAGTCACTTCGAACAGCTGAACCGTTTCAGCGTCTTTACCGTAAAGCTCAGAATGTGGGCGCACGGTCTCCCGGCAGCTCGGCGAGAACAACAGAGAAGAAGAACAAACCTGCTCTGTGGAGCCGGACTTCAGGCTTGAAAACAGCGTCCAGGAGCTTCCGGTGTCGCTCGTTCTCCTCTTTTGAACGACACAGTTCCTCCTCGTGCTCTGCTATCGCTCTTTCAAACAGCCCAAATATCTCTTCAGCGGCCGCAGTTAGTCGCTGGTTGACCAAAGCTCTCAGCATCTGGACTTTAGACATTTTCACAAAGTCGCAGCACCTTCACCTCCCGGGTTTGGTCTCTGACATGCGCAGTGTCGACAGGCTCGAGTCCGCCTGCTGCCGGCTAGCAAGCTAAGCTAACTCCAGTTAGCGCCTACACCGATTGCTTCTGTCCTCTGTGTCGGAGGTGAAACGTCCCGACCGTCTGGACAAAGTCCGCTCGGACAGGTTTCTCTCTGGCTGCGGGTCTGACTTGGTCCGCGGCGGGATGAGCTAAAGTGTTAGCCACGGCAAGTAAAACTGCTTCCGGTACCACGTCTTCTTCTTCTTCTTCTTCTTCTTTCCGTATCATGGCGGGTGGCAACCAGCGTAAAGGTGTATTAGCGCCACCTACTATCCTGGAGTGTGGTCCAGAGTTATCTATCCCAAATGCAATAAAATAAAAATTCACTTAACACTAAATTCTTTTGATCAGCCCAGTTTCTTTCAGATAATGGAATAAACCCTCTGATCCGATGGGAAATACATTTTTAGACTCAGTTCTTCCACTCCAAGTTTACTGAGTTCCCTCTCTAATGTTTCTTGTTCTCGAGAGGACTTTTGGCAGTTAAACGACCTGCTCCACTGATCCCTCTGTTTGACAGTGCTCACATAATCCTGACGGGTGTTTGTTCATTATCTTCATCCTCTCTTCAACCAAGACTGAACCTGCATTTTCTCCACAATATAGACATCAATTGAGGGTGGCGTTACTGACAACAGCACTGTGGTAAATGACTCTTAGGAATGTCTATTGTGAGGGCAAAATTTCTCTCTTTCTGTCCACTAGATATGTTTTAGTGTGATAACCTGTTTTCTAGTCAATCAGTCTTAATTCTGTATACTCAGATCATCTCTGTTTCAGGGACATTGGTATCTTGGTCGGGTGTTGTGGCTGGAGGACAAGTTGTTTGTAATCAGGGGAAAAGACAGCTGCAGTCTGGGGACCAGTCTGCCTGGGTTTCCAGCCTTGGGCAGGGAAACTTAGCTGCAGACAGACTCTTTGTTAGAGGTGGTTCTGTACTCTGATATGTCTGTCTGTGGATTTTAAGGTTATAAGTATGTGACAGCATCTTCACTTCTTGGTCAGACGCTTCATTTGCATCTTGGTGTATGATCTCTGACCTTCAGCTGAAATAGGATTGACTGTGTGCTCGCTTGCTCTTCCTTTTATTGACTTTTTATTCTTATTTACCATTTTATTTGATTGTTTTATTCTTTGCTTAATTAAATATGGATCTTCATTTTATTTGCTCACTTCTTCAAAGGAAATACACAATTTCCACCACATCTATCATGAGGTAACCACTTCCTGTAAGGTTTTATTTTGTTAATGCCCTTGTTTAATATTTTGGGGCATCAGCAGGACTTCTCTTCCAGCCTTGCAGGGCATTTACTACAAGAGGTGCAAATCCAAGACTGTCAGCATCAGGAAAGACCCCAACCGTCCAGGTCACAGCCTGTTCAGAATGCTGAGGTCTGGGAAGCGCCTCTGTAGCCACAAGACAAGGACAGAGACTCAGGAGGAGTTTTTACCCTCAGGCAATCAGACTAAACAGCAACACGTGATGGACTACCTACTACCACCCCCTGCGCCCTGCCCTCTCCACCTGTCAGAGAGCTCTCCCTCTCTCTCTATACACCCACTCACACTAGCATCTTGCACTACAACAGGACTACTCTAAATACATATATATTTATTGCAAATGTGGATACTCTGTACATACTTTTGTCCTGACTGTTACAATATGTGTATTTTTATCCATATTTTTTATATCGTCTTTTACATTTTATATGTTGAAATGGCACAGGCAAGGAGCCTTCCAGAAAATACATTTCACTGTTGTTGTACTTGTGTGACTGCATGTGACAAACAAAACTTTGAAACTATTTTGGCGCCCTCTACCGGAAATATAGGATCTCGCTATGGAAAGTAAAACGACATTACTCTGCAATATAAAGCTGTCACGATTTAATTATTAAGCGCGCCATGATAAAGCATCTAGGGGAAGGAGCGCTCTCAAAGTTGCTGCGCCTTTATAATAGAGTGTGGGAGGAGGGAAGTATATGGAAAGAAGCAGTGGTGATTCCAATAAGAAACCCTGGCAAGGATCCATCTAAACCCACTAGTTACAGGCCAACAGCATTAACATCAAATATATGCAAACTAATGGAAAGGATGATAACAGAAAGGTTATCATATGAGCTTGAGAAGAGAGGAATGCCGGCAAGTTATCAGAGTGGTTTTAGAAAAGGAAGGAATACCATGGATTCAGTGATAAGGCTAGAGACCGAAATAAGAAGGGCCCAGGCAAATAAAGACTCACTAATTGCAGTGTTTTTGACATAGAAAAAGCCTACGACATGATGAGGAGGGAAGGTTGTTAATTAAGCTGCACAAGATGGGTGTTGGTGGAAGAGTTTTTAACTGGATAAAGGATTTTCTGCGGATTGGGTCAGACTTGTCAAATCAATACACGGTTGGAAATGGCACACCTCAAGGCAGTGTGATAAGCCCGCTACTTTTCATCATTGTGATAAATGATGTTTTTTCAAAGGTACCAGTAGATGTAGGTAGGTCACTGTTTGCGGATGATGGGCCTTACGGAAAAGAGGAAGGAACATGGGGCATGTAATCAGGAAAGTACAAGGAGCAATTGATGAGGTAGTTGAGTGGGGGTGTAGGTTCTCAACAGAAAAAACTTTTCAAGAAAAGAATTGAGGAAGGGATGAAGCTAAGGATGTATGGGAAAGAATTAGAAACGGTTGGAACTTTTACATTTTTGGGAGTGCTCTCTGATTCACGGTTAACATGGGCAGACCATATCAGGAAAATAGAAGAAAAATGCAAAAAAGTAATGAATGTGTTGAGGTGTTTGACTGGTAGGGATTGGGGAGCAAGCTGCTCATCACTGAAAAGAATGTATGTGGCCTTGATAAGATCTGTGCTGGATTACGGCAGTATAGCATATGGGTCAGCAGCCAGGTCTCTTATAAGAAAACTGGATGTGATTCCGGCACAGGCTTTGAGAGTGTGCAGTGGGGCCTTTAAAACATCACCAGTACCTGCCCAGCAGTAGAAATGGGAGAAATGTCGTTGGAACTATAAAGGAAGAAACTGATGGCAAATTACTGGGCCAGTTTGCAGGGACACAATGATTCTCACCCCACAAAAGGAGTGTTGCAGGAGGGCTGGGAGAATGGGAGGTTTCAGAGGGAGAACTTTGGTCGCGTAGAGGATGACATTGCAAAAGAATTGGGAGTGTTTGATCCGAGGCTAAGCCCTTTAGTAGTTTATCTGGTGGCGGCTCCATGGATGCTTGTGTGGCCTGATGTAGACTGGTATTTGTTAGAGGTAAAAAGAAAAGGAAAAGGTAAAAGTGATTTGGTAAGTGCATTCAACTATTATGTAATGAAAGAGTATAGTGATTTTACACAGATGGTGCTAAGAAACCTGAGACAGGAGTGACAGGATGTGGGGTGGCAATACCAGCAAAAGGAATCAGAATCAACAGAAGAACTTCCACTGAGTTAGGGGTTTACACAGAGGAGATGTTGGCAGTGTTGGTTGCACTATGATGGGTGGAAAAAACCAGACAAGGTGTTGATATGCTCAGATTCATCGTCAGCCCCAGCAAGTTTAAGGTCTTTCCATTCAAACAGCTGTCAAGATATACTGTATGAAGTCCTAAAGTCAGTTACAAGAATAGCAAGTCAGGGAGGTCAGGTAAAATCTCTGTGGGTTCCAGCGCATGTAAGGGTGAGGGGGAATGAGAGGGTGGATGAATTGACAAAGAGGGTGTTAAAGAAAGGAAATATAGAAATGCAAGTTACTATCAGTAAAGCAGAGGTCAAATGTATAATCTGGGAAAAAAACCACCAACTGTGGCAAGATAGGTGGGACAGAGAAGGGAAAGGGAGGCATCTATATCAAATTCAAAAGAGTGTCAAAGGTGCTAGGATAGGTGGTGGACACAGGAGAGAGGAGACAGTATCGACAAGGTTAAGGTTGGGTCACTGTGTGCTATAAAACACTGAAAGTGGAAACACCAAACATGATTCTGTGAGGGATGTCAGGAAGAGGAGTCAGTAGAGCTGTAGGAGGTGTGGGACACACAGAGAGGAGGAGGAACACGTTGAGGGAATTAGGGGTGCAGGAAATTCACATTAAGAGGATTACTGAGCATGGGTGAGAGCACAGGTCAGGGCACTGTCAGCTTTTTTAAGGGAAACAGGTTTTTTTTTATAGGATATGATGGATAAGCATGCTCAACTGAAGACAGACTGCTTGTGCTCGTTATCTTATAATCCAAATAACCCAGCCCATTCTAGGTGGAGAATAGTGGTTTCTTTAACTTTTTTCTACAAAATAACCTATCAATGCTTTGTAAATAAAGGTGACATAATTTCTAACCTAAGATGGCCTGGCCGTCTATGCAGGCCGGCTCTGGCCTGCTTTTTTGCTGACGCCAGTATATTCGATGTTTTTCAACTAAGATCTGTTTCAGCCTCTGCCAGACACCAACTAGCTTTGGAAAGCCTCCAACCGACGCAGGTGCAGGCCTATAACTCATTCACCAGTCTTTTGGACTTTCCTCATTGCCCTTTTTCTTTGTTTAAAACAATAAATCTTTCTAATTACATGCTGAATACACACACAATCCCTTATATTCATGCAAGCCTAACATTTGATATCGATGCAGATGATATATATATTGAATACATTGATTATCATTTAATATTTCATCACACAGCACTCTTTCAATGAAAGGTTTTTACAGCAATACGAACGATTACAGCAACCAATAACTCAACATACATCTGGCATCTGAGTATTGTACGAAGACAGGCTTGAACAATGTGAACCCATCCTTTAAAGGCTACTGGGTAAATCCAACACCTCAGCTGCTGAATTGTGTGAAGTCAGTTTGTCTAAAGATGTAATATACTTGTAGACAATTTTAATACATTTGAAATTAATGAAAACATGTAATACCAAAAGCACAGTGCAAAAAAATGACAAAACAATGTAGACTCCAATAAAAACTGAATTAAAATGATCATGTGTCTTCATCTTGGATGCAAAGATAAGATGAAGCACGACTTATTTTGGAGTCTGTATCACAGATTTTAGATGATCAGTGTTGAGCCAAGTCCTGCACGAAGTACATCAATCCTGCTGGAAAAACTGGCTCAACAAGCAGCTTCATTTATCTCTGCTGCTCTCACTAACACACTTGTGTGTCTTGACATTGTAGAAACGAGTGAATCTTTTATCACAAATGCTGCAACTAAATTGTTTTTCCAGTGTGGACAGTCAAGTGTCCTCTCAGATGATCCTTTCGTGTGAATCTTTTACCACAAACTGAACAACTGAATGGTTTCTCCCCTGTGTGGATTCTCAAGTGTGCTTTCAGATGTTCCTTGTGTGTGAATCTTTTACCACAAACTGAACAACTGAATGGTTTCTCCCCTGTGTGGATTTTCATGTGTCGTTTCAGACCTCCACGTACTGTGAATATTTTACCACAAACTGAACAACTAAATGGTTTCTCCCCTGTGTGGATTCTCAAGTGTACTTTCAAATGTTCCCTGTGAATGAATCTTTTACCACAAACTGAACAACTGAATGGTTTCTCCCCTGTGTGGATTCTCATGTGTCGTTTCAGACCTCCACGTACTGTGAATATTTTACCACAAACTGAACAACTAAATGGTTTCTCTCCTGTGTGGATTCTCAAGTGTTTTGTCAAATTATCCTTTCGAGCATATCTTTTAGCACAAACTGAACAACTAAATGGTTTCTCTCCTGTATGGATTCTCAAGTGTTTTGTCAAATTATCCTTTCGTACGAATCCTTTACCACAAACTGAACAACTGAATGGTTTCTCCCCTGTGTGAACTTTCAAGTGTTGTGTCAGACTACACTTTCGTAAGAATCTGTTACCACAAACCGAGCAGCTGAATGGTTTCTCCACTGCATGGATTCTCATGTGTTTAACCAAATTGTACCTGATACTGAAACTTTCTTTACAATCCGAGCAGCTGAAACATTTTTCCTCTGAATGAAGTCTCATGTGAGCCGATAAGGACGTCTTCAGGGAGAATCTTTTACCACAAACTGAACAACTGAATGGTTTCCCTCCTGTTTGGATTCCAGTGTGTTTCTGCAGAAGTTCCTTGTGGCCAAAGCTTGTAGCACATTCAGAGGAGCTAACTGATGTTTTTCCACTATTACATTCCTGATCACTTACAGGTACTTGATTGTTTTGCAGAGGGTTTGAACCTGACTGAGGCTCCTTGGTCTCCTCCCAATCACAACTGTCATCAGTCTCAGGTTCACAGGAGTGTGAAGTCTTGTCATGAGTAGCTGGTTGTAAAGGACTATCTGGATCCGAGTTCCTGGCTGGTTCTGATCCTCCACAGTCCTCTCCACCAGCTTCTGTTTTCAAATGCTCTGCCTCTCTGTTCTCTTCAGTTTGGCTTTGATGAAGCTGTGAGATCTGAAGTTTCTCTTCATCATCTTCTTCACTCTTCACAGGGACTCGACTGAATGTGAACTTGGTGATATCAGCCTCCTCCAGCCCTCGAAGCTGCTCTCCCTCCTGACTGGTCCAGAGTTCCTCCTGATCCTCTTTAATGCGTGGCAGCTCTGGTGGGTCCTCCTGGTCCAGACTGGGGCTCCACTGCTGCTGCTCAGGGGGAACCTCTTCTTTACTCACCAACAGCTGCTGGACGTCTGTGGAGAATGATGAAATACATACACAAGTTTTAGGAAACCGTCATTTCATGTTAACACTTAAAACACTGATACCACCACTTTCTCAAACGTGGGGAGAAACGCTGCACATTTTGCAAAACATACATCCGGCCCAGCACCACCAGGCTCAGGGACAGCTTCATCCCACCGGCCGAAAGACTGCTGACCTCAAACAGATTCATTTTTATTTATATAGCGTCATATTATAACAAAGTTATCTCAGGGCTCTTTTCATATAGAGCAGGTCTAGACCGACTCTTTATATTTACAGCACATATACACACACACAACCTGTCTTCTACATGCTGTTCGTACCTGTCCATAACCACTTCTCATTACGCATACACATACTACATTACTGCACAACCTGTCTACATTAGTTTATTAATTTCATCACCACTGTACACCTGCCTACCACAGCATTAATTTTATTTCATATACAGTTGTGTTCAAAATAATAGCAGTGTTTAAAAAAGTGAGTAAAGCTCAAAATCCTTATAATAGCTTTTATTTCCATACACGCAAATGCATTGGGAACACTGCACATTCTATTCCAAATCAAAACATGAAGAAAAATTTATCAAATGTGTTATTACTTTACAGAAAGTGGAGAAAAAGGAATATTAGGTTGTTCAAAAGAACAGCAGTGTCTAACTCAAACATTTACTGTATAAACTGAAAAATGCTTTAAGATTTAGCTTTCCTGTGAATCACTGAACTAATATTTAGTTGTATAACCACTGTTTCTGAGAACTGCTTCACATCTGTGTTGCATGGAGTCGACCAACTTCTGGCACCTGTGAACAGGTATTCCAGCCCAGGACGATTGGACTACATTGCACAATTCCTCTGCGTTCCTTGGTTTTGCCTCAGAAACAGCATTTTTGATGTCACCCCACAAGTTTTCTATTGGATTAAGGTCCGGGGATTTGGCTGGCCACTCCATAACGTTAATCTTGTTGGTCTGGAACCAAGATGCTGCTCGCTTACTGGTGTGTTTGGGGTCGTTGTCTTGTTGAAACACCCATTTCAAGGGCATTTCCTCTTCGACATAAGGCAACATGACCTCTTCAAGTATTTTGATGTATTCAAACTGATCCACGATCCCTGGTAGATAGGCCCGACACCATAGTACGAGAACCATCCCCATATCATGATGCTTGCGCCACCATGCTTCACTGTCTTCACAGTGTACTGTGGCTTGAATTCAGTGTTTGGGGGTCGTCTGACAAACTGTCTGCGGCCCCTAGACCCAAAAAGAACAATCTTGCTTTCAACAGTCCACAAAATGTTACGCCATTTCTCTTTAGGCCAGTCAATGTGTTTTTTGGCAAATTGTAACCTCTTTAGCACATGTCGTTTTTGCAACAATGGGACTTTGCGGGGACTTCTTGCCGATAGCTTGGCTTTACATAGGCATCTTCTAATTGTTACAGTACTCACAGGTAACTTTAGACCTTTTTTGATCTCCCTCGGCGCAAGTCGTGGGCCGACTACGACGAGGACGATGACCGTCGCGTGTTTGAGGAGGAGGACCCTGCCTCTCTCTTCAGGGACGATGATGGTGACAATGACAATGTGCCGGTGGCCCACCGATATCTCATGGACAACCCACCTGGGCTGTTTGAATGGGCGGCGACCAGGGCCAAGTCTCCCTTGCCCCCCCCCACCCACCTGCCAAGGGGTCCATTGTGGATTTCACCACGGGCCTCCTTGGCCAGCCGCGGAGGAGACCCCGGCCGTGTGTCACGGTCCCAAGAATGGAGCCAGTTTTTTCCCACGCTCAGTGGGACTGGACCACTCCCTTGAGTGTGAAGCCCCTGGCAATGGCCTACGCGCCATATGCTACCGTTGAGGGATGGGAGTGGGGTTGGGGTGTTCCCCCCACTGAAGACGAGGTGAGCGTCTGCCTCATCCCCTCTGCCTCCTTCTGGCTGGGTCAAGGTCATCGCTACTGGCAGAGAGGGACAGGACGAGGGCTAGCTTCCTGGACCCGTGTTACGCCTTCGCCGCTCAGCTGGTAGTGCTGGCGAACAACATGGCGTTCCTGGCGGGAGTGCTGAATCGGCTCACACACCAGGGGTCTGCGCTCTCGGCGTCGGAGATTACAGAGGTCCAGACCACGGCAGCTGCCTTTTTGCGGATGTCACAAGCATTCGCTATTAACGGCGGCCGCTCGATGTGTGCGGTGCAGGTAGGCCACAGGCACCTCTGGCTGGGCCTGTCCTCCATGGGGGAGAGGGAGCAGCACCTCCTTCTAAATACTCCCCTCTCCACTGAGTCTCTCTTCAGCCCAGACATCCCATCGATGGTTGGGCGCCTGGAAAGCACCAGAAAGGTGTCTGAACACATCGGCTCGCACCTGCGGACCCAGCAGCCTTCCCCTCACCAGCAGCAACAGCAGCCACAGCAATACCGGCAGCAGGGGCCCGATCTAACTCTCCCTGCCGATCCTGTGGTTCGACCGCTCACCTGCACTGGACCTGCACGATTTGAACACTTAGATCGCACGCAAGCCTTTTCGCATGCTGACGACCAGACAGTTTCTGGAATTCATCCAACCAGGCGACTGGGTGACATCCATAGATCTGACCGATGCCTACTTCCACATCCCCATCCTGCAGCGTCACAGGAAGTACTTGCGCTTCGCGATGGACGGCCGGTGTTATCAGTTCTGTTGTCTCCCATTCGGATATTCCCTGTCTCCGCTCAGGGAGAAGAGTGTGAGAATCCTGACCTACTTAGACGACTGGTTGATTCTCGCTACATCCAGACAGGAGGTGGAAGCCCATACAGCGCTGGCCATTCAGCATGTCACGCGGCTGGGCTTCGCCTTCAACCCCAGCAAGAGCTCTGCGTCCCGGCTCTGGCACAAATGGACGTGATGTTCTGGTATTCACCCGGTCGCCTCTGCGAGGGGGTGTGACTAGGGTGCGTCCCTCATTATGTCCAGGTCTTCACAGACACCTTCCTGGCTGGTTGGGGCGGGATCTGTTGGGTCTCTGTAAAAATAAAGAGTCGGTCTAGACCTGCTCTACTCGAAAAAGTGCCCTGAGATAACGTTGTTATGATATGGCGCTATATAAATAAAACTGAAAACTGAATTGAAATTGAATCTTCGACCAGGCCAGTGTGGGGTGTGGTGGAGTTCCCCAGAAAGCCGCCACATCAACCTGCTGGAGCTCTGAGCGATGCAGAAAGTGCTGCACCACTTCGCCCCGCAGCTGAGAAGGAGGCACGTCATGGTGTGGTCAGACAACACCACTGCAGTGGCCCACCTCAACAGACAAGGGGGTGTCCGATCCCTGGCTCTGCAGACTGGCGGCCTCCATCCTGACCTGGGCGGACTGCCATCTGTGTTCTCTGAAAGCCCGTTATGTGCCAGCGTCCCTTAACAAGATGGTGGACAGGATGTCCAGGGGAGGTCCAGTCGAGGAGGACTGGGGCTTCTCCCCAGACGTGGCATTGCAGGTCTGGCGGAAGTTTGGACGACCAGTTGCTGACCTGTTTGCGAGCAGGGAGAACGCCCTGTGCCCCCTTTGGTTAGTCCACCCGGTTTTGGCCCCCTGGCCTGCTGTATGCCTTCCCACCTTTGCATCTGATGATGCAACTGCTCCACCGGGTTCGGACGCAGCACTTGTCTGTGACAGTCGTGGTACCAGAGATTCCGGGTGGCAGGTGGTTCCCGGACCTGGTTCGACTGGCAGAGTCGGCCCGTGGCCACTTCCGGATCTGCCCACGACTCTGTGTCAGGCAGGGGGCGCCATCCTCTCACGTCCAATTTTGGGACGGCATCTCATGGTATGGAGGTTGAGAGAGTGAGACTGAGCGACTTGGGCCTTCCGGCAGCCGTTGTCTCTGTGATTCAGAGTGCACGTGCCCTGTCCACCTCTAAGGCCTACACGTCACGATGGCGGGTGTTCACGGCTTGGTGTGATCCAAGCTTGTGTCCTCTGCAGGATATCCTTGGTTTCCTGCAGTCTATTCGATGGCGGTCACGCTGCATCCACTTTGGGGGTGTTTGCCGTAGCCATCACAGTGGGCCACGACGGTCTAGGTCACTTCACGGCCAGGAGTCATCCTCTCGTGAAGCGCTTCCTGCGGGTGGCCCGCTGGTTGAGTCCCCCTACTCGGCGCCTGGTCCCCCAGTGGGACCTCCAGAAGGTGTTAGATGGCCTGACGGGGTCGCCCGTCTGGGGCAGGCAGGGGTCCTGTATAACGACATCTGTCTTCGCAGTCACGTGCTCTCCTTCAGGCAGATGGTGCTCAACGGGGGGAACCGCTATGGGGTTGTTGTTTTTGCACGCAGCGGGTTCGGCCCAGCTGGGGGTACATCTCATCCCTCCAGCCTTCCTCTAGGTTGTGACCAATAGCGAAGCCCGTTAGAGGGCGGAGCACGTAGACATAGAAATAGAAGTTACCTGGCGTAACTCCACTTCTATGAGTCCCCGCGAGGCCCTCTAACTCCCGACCCCAGCGGGTCCGGGTGCGGTTTCTGAGTTCTTCAAGGGAGACGAGCAATGCGCGTACCGGGGTTTTATAGGGGGGGGGGGGTAGCCCGTTAGAGGGCCTCGCGGACTCATAGACCTGGAGTTACACAGGTAACTTCTGTTGCACTGTAATTGTTGTGCTCGTGAAAACAAAGAAGCTGAACCGTTTCCCGGCAGCTCGGCGAGAACAACAGAGAAGAAGAACAAACCTGCTCTGTGGAGCCGGACTTCAGGCTTGAAAACAGCGTCCAGGAGCTTCCGGTGTCGCTCGTTCTCCTCTTTTGAACGACACAGTTCCTCCTCGTGCTCTGCTATCGCTCTTTCAAACAGCCCAAATATCTCTTCAGCGGCCGCAGTTAGTCGCTGGTTGACCAAAGCTCTCAGCATCTGGACTTTAGACATTTTCACAAAGTCGCAGCACCTTCACCTCCCGGGTTTGGTC
This sequence comes from Macquaria australasica, assembly GCA_005408345.1. NCBI lineage: Eukaryota > Metazoa > Chordata > Actinopteri > Centrarchiformes > Percichthyidae > Macquaria > Macquaria australasica. Next base: position 14,662 of record SEMN01001469.1, on the reverse strand, counting down.
TCTGACATGCGCAGTGTCGACAGGCTCGAGTCCGCCTGCTGCCGGCTAGCAAGCTAAGCTAACTCCAGTTAGCGCCTACACCGATTGCTTCTGTCCTCTGTGTCGGAGGTGAAACGTCCCGACCGTCTGGACAAAGTCCGCTCGGACAGGTTTCTCTCTGGCTGCGGGTCTGACTTGGTCCGCGGCGGGATGAGCTAAAGTGTTAGCCACGGCAAGTAAAACTGCTTCCGGTACCACGTCTCCCAGCTCTTCAAAATAAAAGTGACCAAACTGTTATTAAAACGGCCCATGTTTGTTAAGAATTAACAATGGTAGAAATACCCAGGTCCTTTACTCCACTACACGTAGAAATACCACAAAGTAAAGTAAAAGTAAACAGTACAGAAGCATAATGTCAACAAATGTACTTAAATCATCACAAGTTAAAGTATTTGTTGGGCAGCAGAATGTTGCCAGTGTTGTTCCATACAGTTTATTATATCATTGGATATATTATTATACAGACTGACATGCTGTTGGTTTGGGTCTGAACATGGGATTTGTTGACAATGACGAAAAATGTGAATATTGCAAGCCTCATGATAAACATGTCTGAATACAGATTTTGCTACATTTAAGTGAACTGTTAAAAGCCACTTTAAACCTGGAATGAGAAGCAAAATCTCTAAATAACTAACTGCTGCTGGTGTGTTTTCACTCAGTTATACCAGTACACATGCTCTGTCATATCTGTACTCTTGACTGAAGCAGAACAATACACCAGCTTTCATGTAAATGAAGGTTTTACAACTGATTGCATCAAAATAATAAAGACCTATTAACTCATTCTGTCAAAAAAAAGCGTTCTGAAGCTCAGGTGAAGTTAATCTGAGGCTTCAGCAGTCTGACTTACACAAATCAAGTGAGGTTCTTCCAAAATTAATCCTTTTTATACACAGTTCCCAATTGTGTGTTTCCTTGCTGAGCCGGGGTGGAGGGATACGTCTTGGTAGTCACTTAGAGATTTGTTGCCGCAACACCAGTTCCAGGACGAAGATACTGTTGGAGGAAAAAGAAGTCCTGGTCTGGGCCAGAGTCTAAGTCTGGACCCCTTCACCAACACTTAGTCTTCTGCTCAGTTGTTCTGCTGCTGGAGTCTCAATCAGGTTCAAAAGAAGTCACTGGACGCGATCAGAGTTCGATGCAATAGAGTTTGTTCTTTAACAGAGATAAACCCGAGTTAGTCCCGGAGCTCAACTGAAGACAGACTGCTTGTGCTCGTTATCTTATAATCCAAATAACCCAGCCCATTCTAGGTGGAGAATAGTGGTTTCTTTAACTTTTTTCTACAAAATAACCTATCAATGCTTTGTAAATAAAGGTGACATAATTTCTAACCTAAGATGGCCTGGCCGTCTATGCAGGCCGGCTCTGGCCTGCTTTTTTGCTGACGCCAGTATATTCGATGTTTTTCAACTAAGATCTGTTTCAGCCTCTGCCAGACACCAACTAGCTTTGGAAAGCCTCCAACCGACGCAGGTGCAGGCCTATAACTCATTCACCAGTCTTTTGGACTTTCCTCATTGCCCTTTTTCTTTGTTTAAAACAATAAATCTTTCTAATTACATGCTGAATACACACACAATCCCTTATATTCATGCAAGCCTAACATTTGATATCGATGCAGATGAGATATATATTGAATACATTGATTATCATTTAATATTTCATCACACAGCACTCTTTCAATGAAAGGTTTTTACAGCAATACGAACGATTACAGCAACCAATAACTCAACATACATCTGGCATCTGAGTATTGTACGAAGACAGGCTTGAACAATGTGAACCCATCCTTTAAAGGCTACTGGGTAAATCCAACACCTCAGCTGCTGAATTGTGTGAAGTCAAAGTTTGTCTAAAGATGTAATATACTTGTAGACAATTTTAATACATTTGAAATTAATGAAAACATGTAATACCAAAAAGCACAGTGCAAAAAAAATGACAAAACAATGTAGACTCCAATAAAAACTGAATTAAAATGATCATGTGTCTTCATCTTAGATGCAAAGATAAGATGAAGCACGACTTATTTTGGAGTCTGTATCACAGATTTTAGCCGATCAGTGTTGAGCCAAGTCCTGCACGAAGTACATCAATCCTGCTGGAAAAACTGGCTCAACAAGCAGCTTCATTTATCTCTGCTGCTCTCACTAACACACTTGTGTTTCTTGACATTGTAGACACGCGCAAATCTTTTATCACAAATGCTGCAACTAAATTGTTTTTCTCCTGTGTGGACAGTCAAGTGTCCTCTCAGATGTTCTTTTCGTGTGAATCTTTTACCACAAACTGAACAACTGAATGGTTTCTCCCCTGTGTGGATTCTCAAGTGTGCTTTCAGATGTCCCTTGTGTGTGAATCTTTTACCACAAACTGAACAACTGAATGGTTTCTCCCCTGTGTGGATTCTCATGTGTTGTTTCAGATCTCCATGTAGTGTGAATCTTTTATCACAAACTGAACAACTAAATGGTTTCTCCCCTGTGTGAACTTTCAAGTGTTGTTTCAAATTACTCTTTCGTGTGAATCTTTTACCACAAACTGAACAACTGAATGGTTTCCCTCCTGTTTGGATTCCAGTGTGTTTCTGCAGAAGTTCCTTGTGGCCAAAGCTTGTAGCACATTCAGAGGAGCTAACTGATGTTTTTCCACTATTACATTCCTGATCACTTACAGGTACTTGATTGTTTTGCAGAGGGGTTGAACCTGACTGAGGCTCCTTGGTCTCCTCCCAATCATAACTGTCATCAGTCTCAGATTCACAGGAGTGTGAAGTCTTGTCATGAGTAGCTGGTTGTAAAGGACTATCTGGAACCGAGTTCCTGGCTGGTTCTGATCCTCCACAGTCCTCTCCACCAGCTTCTGTTTTCAAATGCTCTGCCTCTCTGTTCTCTTCAGTTTGGCTTTGATGAAGCTGTGAGGACTGAGGTTTCTCTTCATCATCTTCTTCACTCTTCACAGGGACTCGACTGAATGTGAACTTGGTGATATCAGCCTCCTCCAGCCCTCGAAGCTGCTCTCCCTCCTGACTGGTCCAGACTTCCTCCTGTTCCTCTTTAATGCGTGGCGGCTCTGGTGGGTCCTCCTGGTCCAGACTGGGGCTCCACTGCTGCTGCTCAGGGGGAACCGCTTCTTCACTCACCAACAGCTGCTGGACGTCTGTGGAGAATGATGAAATACATACACAAGTTTTAGGAAACCGTCATTTCATGTTAACACTTAAAACACTGATACCACCACTTTCTCAAATGTGGGGAGAAACGCTGCACATTTTGCAAAACATACATGAAGGTCATTCGACCTTTTTTGATCTCCCTGGGGCTGATCATTGGCCGAGTCTTTGCCATTTTGGCTATTCTTCGATCCATTCGAATGGTAGTTTTCCGTTTTCTTCCACGTCTTTCTGGTTTTGGTTGCCATTTTAAAGCATTTGAGATCATTTTAGCTGAGCAGCCTATCATTTTCTGCACTTCTTTATATGTTTTCCGCTCTCCAATCAAGAAAGGACAGTAAAATGGCTTCCAACAAAGTTTGTTTCGCCTGCGCCTCTCCGATGTTGTTGGCGGACTCTCACAACTGTGTTTGGGCCCGCAGCACCAGGTTGAGTCGGACACCTGACTTGACTGTCTCACGCTCACCCGGGAGGAACGCAAGCCTCGGGCACAGTTTTCCGAGGCTGGTCACTCCCTCCACGCTAGCCCAGCGCTGGTGCGGAGGGTGGCGGCTCGGCGCAAATCGTGGGCCGACTACGACGAGGAGGAGGACCCTGCCTCTCTCTTCAGGGACGATGATGGTGACAATGTGCCGGTGACCCACCGATATCCCATGGACAACCCACCTGGGCTGTTTGAATGGGCGGCGACCAGGACCGAGTCTCCCTTGTCCCCCCAGCCACCTGCCAAGGGGTCCATTGTGGATTTCACCACGGGCCTCCTTGGCCAGCCGCGGGGGAGACCCCGGCCGTGTGTCACGGTCCCAAGAATGGAGCCAGTTTTTTCCACGCTCAGTGGGACTGGACCACTCCCTTGAGTGTGAAGCCCCTGGCAATGGCCTACGCGCCATATGCTACCGTTGAGGGATGGGAGTGGGGTTGGGGTGTTCCCCCCCACTGAAGACGAGGTGAGGGTCTGCCTCATCCCCTCTGCCTCCTTCTGGCTGGGTCAAGGTCGTCGCTACTGGCAGAGAGGGACAGGACGAGGGCTAGCTTCCTGGACCCGTGTTACGCCTTCGCCGCTCAGCTGGTAGTGCTGGCGAACAACATGGCGTTCCTGGCGGGAGTGCTGAATCGGCTCACGCACCAGGGGTCGGCGCTCTCGGCATTGGAGATTACAGAGGTCCAGACCACGGCAGCTGCCTTTTTGCGGATGTCACAAGCATTCGCTATTAACGGCGGCCGCTCGATGTGTGCGGTGCAGGTAGGCCACAGGCACCTCTGGCTGGGCCTGTCCTCCATGGGGGAGAGGGAGCAGCACCTCCTTCTAAATACTCCCCTCTCCAGCCCAGACATCCCGTCGATGGTCGGGCGCCTGGAAAGCACCAGAAAGGCGTCTGAACACATCGGCTCGCACCTGCGGACCCAGCAGCCTTCCCCTCGCCAGCAGCAGCAGCAGCCACAGCAATACCGGCAGCAGGGGCCCGATCTAGCTCTCCCTGCCGATCCTGTGGTTCGACCGCTCACCTGCACTGGACCTGCACGGTTTGAACACTTTCATCGCACGCAAGCCTTTTCGCATGCTGACGACCAGACAGCTTCTGGAATTCAACCAACCAGGCGACTGGATGACATCCATAGATCTGACCGATGCCTACTTCCACATCCCCATCCTGCAGCGTCACAGGAAGTACCTGCGCTTCGCGATGGACGGCCAGTGTTATCAGTTCTGTTGTCTCCCATTCGGATATTCCCTGTCTCCGCTCAGGGAGAAGAGTGTGAGAATCCTGACCTACTTAGACGACTGGTTGATTCTCGCTACATCCAGACAGGAGGTGGAAGCCCATACAGCGCTGGCCATTCAACATGTCACGCGGCTGGGCTTCGCCTTCAACGTCACGTCACGATGGCGGGTGTTCACGGCTTGGTGTGATCCAAGCTTTTGTCCTCTGCAGGATATCCTTGGTCTCCTGCAGTCTGTTCGATGGCGGTCACGCTGCATCCACTTTGGGGGTGTTTGCCGTAGCCATCACAGTGGGCCACGACGGTCTAGGTCACTTCACGGCCAGGAGTCATCCTCTCGTGAAGCGCTTCCTGCGGGTGGCCCGCTGGTTGAGTCCCCCTACTCGGCGCCTGGTCCCCCAGTGGGACCTCCAGAAGGTGTTAGATGGCCTGACGGGGTCGCCCGTCTGGGGCAGGCAGGGGTCCTGTATAACGACATCTGTCTTCGCAGTCACGTGCTCTCCTTCAGGCAGATGGTGCTCAACGGGGGGAACCGCTATGGGGTTGTTGTTTTTGCACGCAGCGGGTTCGGCCCAGCTGGGGGTACATCTCATCCCTCCAGCCTTCCTCTAGGTTGTGACCAATAGCGAAGCCCGTTAGAGGGCGGAGCACGTAGACATAGAAATAGAAGTTACCTGGCGTAACTCCACTTCTATGAGTCCCCGCGAGGCCCTCTAACTCCCGACCCCAGCGGGTCCGGGTGCGGTTTCTGAGTTCTTCAAGGGAGACGAGCAATGCGCGTACCGGGGTTTTATAGGGGGGGGGTAGCCCGTTAGAGGGCCTCGCGGACTCATAGACCTGGAGTTACACAGGTAACTTCTGTTGCACTGTAATTGTTGTGCTCGTGAAAACAAAGAAGCTGAACCGTTTCCCGGCAGCTCGGCGAGAACAACAGAGAAGAAGAACAAACCTGCTCTGTGGAGCCGGACTTCAGGCTTGAAAACAGCGTCCAGGAGCTTCCGGTGTCGCTCGTTCTCCTCTTTTGAACGACACAGTTCCTCCTCGTGCTCTGCTATCGCTCTTTCAAACAGCCCAAATATCTCTTCAGCGGCCGCAGTTAGTCGCTGGTTGACCAAAGCTCTCAGCATCTGGACTTTAGACATTTTCACAAAGTCGCAGCACCTTCACCTCCCGGGTTTGGTCTCTGACATGCGCAGTGTCGACAGGCTCGAGTCCGCCTGCTGCCGGCTAGCAAGCTAAGCTAACTCCAGTTAGCGCCTACACCGATTGCTTCTGTCCTCTGTGTCGGAGGTGAAACGTCCCGACCGTCTGGACAAAGTCCGCTCGGACAGGTTTCTCTCTGGCTGCGGGTCTGACTTGGTCCGCGGCGGGATGAGCTAAAGTGTTAGCCACGGCAAGTAAAACTGCTTCCGGTACCACGTCTCCCAGCTCTTCAAAATAAAAGTGACCAAACTGTTATTAAAACGGCCCATGTTTGTTAAGAATTAACAATGGTAGAAATACCCAGGTCCTTTACTCCACTACACGTAGAAATACCACAAAGTAAAGTAAAAGTAAACAGTACAGAAGCATAATGTCAACAAATGTACTTAAATCGTCACAAGTTAAAGTATTTGTTGGGCAGCAGAATGTTGCCAGTGTTGTTCCATACAGTTTATTATATCATTGGATTATTACTGATACCTTAACATGTAAGCAGTCTTTTAATGTTGTAGCTGGTCGAGATGGTACTAAATTTAACTACTTTATATATTGTTGGATAGTTTAATCTGTACCACCTGCCAGGCAGCAGAGGAGTAAGTTGACATGATGATAAAGACGTGATTCATAAAATCTAAAGACCCTTTCATCACGTGAACACAGTCAGTTTAACACCCGCTTCCATATGGCTGAATAAAAGTCTGATACATTAATAAAAAAGAAAGAAAGACATTATTCATCTTAAGACAACAGCAGGAACCGTCTGATGAGCTGACAGCTGAACAGGACTGCAGTTGTTTTTTTATTGTGTGTATGATTTTCCCCGCCTGCTTTGTGTTTAAATTCCAGGTGAAATTTGTATCCAACCAGCTGATGAGCTCTTCAAGTGCCAAACTAGTTTTGTGAAAGCATGGGGAGACAGATTATAATAGTACATCTGATTTATACAGCACTTCACACGACAGTTACAAGTTACTTTTCACAGTAAAAATAAACTGCAGCTACAGGAAGTACTGAGCGAGTAAACAGAGCGGATCAGAAAGAGACAGGCTCCTCTGAATAACAGCGGCCTGTTCAAAGAAGCAGGTTTACCATGACTAAAATATCCAGGAACCTCGGCTGAGTAAAACCTGGACCAGGTTTTTGTTTCTTCTAGATCAGGTGTCACAACCCAGGCTCAGTGGACTAGACAAAGAGGGAGACCACGTGCGATTTAAAATAATTCAAGCAAAATATTTTTGAAACTAAGACAAAACCAAAGAAATAAATGAATCTGTAGTCTGTAAGTCAGTAGTGGGTGCAATGGTGAACGTGTGTGGTGCTGTGAAGGCAAAACCAAGAGGAAAACCAAACCAAAAGGGTAGATGGTGAGAGAGAGACCGAGACAGAATGAGGAGCCAGCTTAAATAACCAAGGCCCAGCCTGCCCAGGTGCAAGACATCAAGTTAAATGGCTCCACCCATCTCTACCTGCAGAAGGAAAAAACAGAAACAGCAGGAGGAGCACTGACAATTCAATTTCACTTCAGTTCAGTTTTATTTATATAGCGCCATATCATAACAAAGTTATCTCAGGGCACTTTTTCGTATAGAGCAAGTCTAGACCGACTCTTTATATTTACAGAGACCCAACAGTTCCCACCATGAGCAGCACCAGGAGACAGTGGCAAGGAAAAACTCCCTTTAACAGGTAGAAACCTCGAGCAGACAGCAGTCGCCAATCAGTTGTGTGACTTTCTACACAACAACAAGCTGTTTGAGGATTTTCAGTCAGGATTTAGAGTGCATCATAGCACAGAGACAGCACTGGTGAAAGTTACAAATGACCTTCTAATTGCATCAGACAAAGGACTTGTCTCTGTACTTGTCTTACTAGATCTTAGTGCTGCATTCGATACCATTGACCATCACATTCTATTACAGAGACTAGAACATTAAGCTGGTTTAAATCCTATTTATCAGATCGATATCAGTTTGTACACGTTAATGATGAATGCTCTATGCACACCAAAGTTAGTCACGGAGTTCCACAAGGTTCTGTGCTTGGACCAATTCTATTTACCTTGTATATGCTTCCTTTAGGCAATATTATTAGGAAGCACTCCATAAATTTTCATTGTTATGCAGAGTCAGAGGTCGTCACACAGGTTACAGATGCATTCCTAGGTAACGCAACAAGGTTTTCCAGTAAACCTGCTTGTTGGAACAGACTCCTGGAGCAACAACTAAATTCAGAGCAACAGAAACGGATAACAAATGAGGATAAAAACTATCTCATGCTTTCTGGAAGGTTTTCCTGCTGAACCTGTTAGCTGTCGATAGGCTGGGTGTGAAACATCTGGATGCAAATGATTTAACCGTAACTAAGAGTTTTTCCCCAATTTAAAATATATTTGCACTGAATGTTCAAAAAAGTTTGATTAGGCTGCATGATGTAAACAAATTATATGGGGTTTTTTTAAAATATAAAACGTAATAAGATACAAGTATTTTTTCAAAACTTCCACAGACAGCCATAATACACTTTTTAATGATTTTGATGGATGACCACATTAATATATTACCAGAACTCTTTCTGCCATCAGGCTTTGTGCACGTGTTCTGCCAGCAGAAACAACAATAAAACTTTACTGTCCTGAATGCTTCAGAGTCAAAGCATCATCTCCGCAAATGACTTAAATACCTAAATTTGGCACAAGAAACTGCACAAACGATATGCTGAAATATTCCTTCACAACAGATAATGACAGCACAGTAGAAACAGCATTTCTTGTGATCTTAAAACTACGGCCCACATTGAGCACAATGTATCCCAGCTCACTTGTGCTAGCTCACATGACCGTCACCTTGCACGTCATTGTTGTCCCTCAAGTCTCCTGTATGAGCAGCAATCAGGTGTTGCTGCATTCCTGACCTCAACACAGACTTTATGGCCCTTCTTCACCAGAAAACTCACCGCATCTGTGGAACTGTGAAAACCACATAAATTAGATTTACTTTTTAGGATCCAACTGTTTGCTTTAAGTGGTGTCCTTACTTTAAAGGGTAATTCCAGTATTTTTAAACCTGAGCCCAATTTTTGCATATTTTGGGGTCTAAACTTTTGTAATTGGTCCAGTAGATCGCCTCAGCCGGAATCTGTAAACGGGCTGCAATGGCTGCAACGTAATCGTCATCCTGCACTCGTCAAAGTGTGTCCACTAAAAGTGCTTGTTTTTATCACTGACTCTGGTTCAGAATGTTATTCTAAGAGTCTGACAACATTATGAAAGGATCCCTACAGAGACAGAGCTTTTTGTTAAAGAGTAAGATCCTTTTTGTTTAACCAGAAACACAAAGACTCGCTCTGAAATCTCCTGAGAGGTTGAGTTGTTGCAGGAAGCTCCGTATCCTCTGGCTCAAATAAATAGGGATGGCCATTGAATTCAAATGCATCGTTGAAACCAAATATTCAGCCGTGACTTTGGAAATAAATTATTAGTAGCAGTTCCTCTATGTAAGCTCTTCTCTCCAACTGAATCACGTTTCCACAAGCGTCTTCCTGCAACAAGTCAACCCCTCGTGAGATTTCTCCCGTGGTGGAGAAACAGCTCCAGATCAGTTTCCTGCTGAATGACATACTATTGTGATGTGATGTTCAGTTACTGCTGATCGTTTCTGCTCAACCGCTCCGGCTTCACCTGCTGCCGTCAACAACACACTTGTGGTTTTTGACCTGCGAATGCCACGTGAATCTTTTGTCACACATACTGCATTTAAATGGCTTCTCCTCAGTGTGGAGGGCCATGTGTGTGGTCAAATTTGCCTTTTTTGAAAATCTCTTACTACAAACTGAGCAGCTAAATGGTTTTTCCCCAGTATGGACTCTCATGTGATTCACCAACGTGCAACGCAGACTAAAACTTGTGTTACAAACTGAGCAGGTGAACGGCTTCTCTCCTGTATGAACTCTTAAGTGTGTGGTCAAATTTGAGCTCTTTGTAAATTTCTTACCACAAAATGGACAAGTCAGTGTTTTTTCTCCTGTATGACATTTCATGTGGATCTGCAGATGGTCCTTGCCGCTGAATCTTTTACCACACTCAGAGCAGCTAAAACACTGAGGTTCCCTGCTCTGCTTCAAGCCATCGTTACTGTCTTCAGTCTCAGAGGAGTGTGAAGTCTTATTACTATCTGGTTGTAAATGTCTATCTGGATCCAAGTTCCTGCCTGGTTCTGGTCCTCCACAGTCCACTCCATCAGCTCCTGTTTCCATCTGTTCAGTTTGGCTTTGATGAAGCTGTGAGGACTGAGGTTTCTCTTCATCATCGTCTTCACTCTTCACAGGGACTCGACTGAATGTGAACAGCCCTCGAAGCTGCTCTCCCTCCTGACTGGTCCAGACTTCCTCCTGTTCCTCTTTAATGTGTGGCGGCTCTGGTGGGTCCTCCTGGTCCAGACTGGGGCTCCACTGCTGCTGCTCAGGGGGAACCTCTGTTATCACCGTAAACGTTTTAACATTTGCAGGAAACACTGAAAAACACAAACACACATGTGGATATTACACATAGGGATGCCCCCCAAAACTTGGTTCTGAATTGGAACCGGTTCTAAATTCTGAGCAACCTGGGGCATTTTTAAGGTCAGTCATTTTATCGGTACTTGAAGAAACCAGCGAGTGACATTAGCAGATCGGTATATATGGTTTTGGTGTAATCTGTGGTGGCTAGTGCTCACATGCACACACACAGTGCGACAGGAGAGAATGAACCCAGGTGAAGGGAAAAGATATTACTCGAGTTAAGGACAACTGTACTCGTTACTGTACGTGCAATAAAACCACTGAGTAAAAAGCCAATAAGAGTAATTAATCAAACCACAGCCTGCTTGTTAGGCTAATAGCAAACTGTTTTGGACAAACTGCAAGCAAAGCTGACTGTAAGTAGCCGAACTGCTCAGCCTAATTTGCCACAAATCTTAAAATCTGGCAAATTCTTGCAGACTTTCTGGCTGAGACGGCAGCCCCCAAACCAGCGTTACCTGCCCAGCAATGAAAACCAAACTTGTGAAACGTGCTCAGAGCCCAAAGTGACGACGTCTTCAAATTGCTTCTTTTGTTATGACGATAAAAACGAGGAACACACTGTTTCACCTGCTCCGCTGCTCTGGTCCTGCAGCTGTCTGCGCTGCCGATCGATCTCTCCCTCGTACTCCGATATCGCTCTTTCAAACAGCCCAAATATCTCCTCCGCGGCCGCAGTTAGTCGCTGGTTGACCAAAGCTCTCAGCATCTGGACTTTAGACATTTCTCTGCAGACGATCCCCGTTAAAAACACACTTCGGTCTCTATCGGTCAGTCTGACGAGCAGGTGTGTTGCTCAGCTAACTACATTACAGGTGTGTAGGCTACCTGGAGGCGAACCCGTTCAATCAGGGTGCAGAGAAGATGGTGGGGGGGGACGCCACCTTGAAAAGTTCACCAAAGTAAGCAAAAGTGCTTCCGGGGCCCGTTGCTAACCTTCAAAATAAAATGTGTATCTCTTCATCTCACAACAATTGCGATATAATCAATCAGAATTACGAGGAAAGTGTCTCGTTGCAGCCCACCATAAAACCAAAAGAAGAAGAAGAAGAAGCAGAAGCAGGACTGTCATTTCAGCACAGCTTTAGCGCTTTTACTTTGAAGGCCACCAATGACGTTGCACAGGAAACGATTTGCCTCACTGTGGTTGGTCAGCTGTACAGAGCCAAACTGAAGAGAACAGAGAGGCAGAGCATTTGAAAACAGGAGCTGATGGAGAGGACTGTGGAGGACCAGAACCAGCCAGGAACTCAGATCCAGATAGTCCTTTACAAACAGTTAGAAATGTTCTACCAGACTGTTGTCTCCAGTGCCTTGTTCTACGTCGTGGTGTGCTGAGATCAAGGCAGGGTACACAAACAAACTCAACAAAATCATCAAGAAGGCCGGCTCTGTGCTGGGGTCCAGTCTTGGCTCCCTAGAGGAGGTGGCAGAGGCAGGGACACTGTCCAAACTTGTTGCAATAATGCACAATGTCTCCCACCCACTCCACACCATGGTGGTGGATTTGCAGAGCACCTTCAGCTCCAGGCTGATCAACCTGCGGTGCCACAAGGAGCGCTACAGGTGGTCCTTCCTACCTGCAGCTGTTAGACTGTTCAGTGCCTCGCTGCGACACCCAGGCCAAATCCACTCACTCTCCCTAACTTGATTACTGGTATCTTGTGTTACACTGTGTTTTTGTGTACTGTACTATATGGTTCTCTGCAGTTTGCACTAAACTGTTTGCACTGTCTACCTCTGTGTTGCATTGTCTGTCACAGTATTTGCACTGTCTGTCCATTACGGCACTGTCTCCACTCAGATGTTGCACATTGTATGTTACTGCGTGTATAGTTTTATTTATATTGCATTTTTATTGGCTGCTGTAACAAAGACATTTCCCCCCTGGGGGATCAATAAAGTACCATCTATCTCTGTCTATCTAAATTATGAAACTTTACACTTTAATAAACAGATGGCTGAAGAGTATAATGATGACTGGACAGAGACCAGGGGATCTCCTCATGTCTCCTCATATTAAATGTTCTGAAAAATAATGACGTCCATGTACGTGATTTGAAAAGTAATACTTTAAAAAAAAATCATTTAGCTGCTCTGAGTGCATTAAAAGATCTGTCCGCAAAGGAAATCTAAAGAGCCGCATGAGGTGTCATACTGAAGAGAAACCATTTGTGGGAAAAGATTCAGGCAGAATTCAAATTTGGTCTCACACACGAGAATCCACACAGCGGAAAAGCCTTTCACCTGCTCAGTCTGTAACAGCAGTTTTTGCCAGCACGGGACATTGGGTCAACACATGAGGAGTCACACCAGTGAGAAACCATTTAGTTGTTCAGTTTAATTTACAAAAGATTTGCACGGAGAGGATCTGTGACAGAACACGTGACTGTCCACACTGGCGAGAAACCGTTCAGTTGCAGTGTTTGTGACAAAGGATTCAACAGGCAGTCACATGTCGAAAACCACAATTGTGTTCATTTCACGGACGCTCATGTTAACATGAAAGATCATATGCTGTGGCCGACTTGACCCAATGAATCCAGACAGTATCACAGGATTCAGCAGCACCATAAATCCCTTGTAGTGAACAGAACACGACAGGCACTTTTTCCACTCCTGGAACTGAACAACCTCAAACCTGGAGCGTCCTGTAACCTGAACCTGTAAGGCTTTGGTGCTCGGTTCTGCCTTGTTTCCACTGATTTACAAACGTTTTGGATATGCGTCATTGGCAGGCGAGTGCAGCTGCGTAGGGTCCAGAAACTGTTGATCGGACAGGCTGCAAACAAACCTCCAGGTCAGACGACCTTATTTGGAAGAGAAAATGAAGGGGAGCAGTTCAGTTACGATCCAAACTGTCTGTTAACATCCATCGGCCGTGTTGCTGTTTCTTCTTTGTTTGAAATATGAACATAAGAAAAAGAGTGCCATTGTTCCTATACCTGAGACAAGGGCGAGTTTACCACAGATATCACAGGCAGATCACAGCATTTGGACAGAAATACGTATATCATGCACACACAGGAAAATCAAAAAGAGAGTGGAATTGTAACTGATATTTAAGTTGACATTTTTTGTACAATAAATGTCAGTTAAGAAATGAGTGTGTCTCGTTGTCTCTTCTTGATCAGATCTGACCAGAGGATGTTGTTATGTCGGGCTCAGAGGTGGGTCAAGAAGCCAGAAAGTTTAGTCTTGTGAAGATTTGCTGCTTTTCCTTTGAGTGATGTTAATAATGTTAATGTTGTTAATAATGTTGAGGTTTGGACTGTTGGTTGTGAAGGAGTCACTTTGGGCTCTGGCTCATTATGATCAATCAATGAATGGAGAAAAGAATCAGCAGAGGAATCCAGAATGAATCATTAGATACAAACTAGTTGAAAATTAGCTCCAACAGTAAAATCCTGCTTTTCCATGAACGATGAGGAAGAATCATCTAATGAGATCAGATAGAACATTTACTGCTGTAATACTCAACACTACACTTTACTGAGTACTCACACTGTTACTGAGTACTCACTCTGTTACTGAGTACTCTCACTCTGTTACTGAGTACTCACTGTTACTGAGTACACTCACTCTGTTACTGAGTACACTCTCACTGTTACTGAGTACACTCACTCTGTTACTGAGTACTCTCACTCTGTTACTGAGTACACTCACTCTGTTACTGAGTACTCTCACTCTGTTACTGAGTACACTCTCACTGTTACTGAGTACTCACACTCTGTTACTGAGTACTCTCACTGTTACTGAGTACTCTCACTCTGTTACTGAGTACTCACTCTGTTACTGAGTACTCACACTGTTACTGAGTACACTCTCTCTGTTTCTGAGTACTCTCACTGTTACTGAGTACACTCTCACTGTTTCTGAGTACTCTCACACTGTTACTGAGTACTCTCACTCTGTTACTGAGTACACTCACTCTGTTTCTGAGTACTCTCACTGTTACTGAGT
>SEMN01001468.1:30000-52586 GCA_005408345.1 Macquaria australasica | reverse complement strand
ACACTGGCTCCCTGTAAAATCCAGAATAGAATTTAAAATCCTTCTCCTCACCTTCAAAGCCCTAAATGGTCAGGCACCATCATATCTTAAAGAGCTCATAGTACCCTATTACCCCACTAGAGCACTGCGCTCCCAGAATGCAGGGTTCCTTGTGGTTCCTAGAGTCTCTAAAGTAGAATGGGAGCCAGAGCCTTCAGCTATCAAGCTCCTCTCCTGTGGAACCAGATCCCAGTTTGTGTACGGGAGGCGGACAACCTCCTCACATTTAAGAGTAGGCTGAAGACTTTCCTCTTTGATAAAGCTTATAGTCGGGCTGACTCAGGTGACCCCTGAGCCCCCCCTTAGTTATGCTGCTATAGGCCTAGACTGCCGGGGACTTCCTATGATGCACTGTGCTCCTTTCTCCTCCTCTTCCTCTCCATCTGTACGCCCTCATATCCCATCAATGCTTGTTATTAATTCAACTTCTTCCCGTAGTTGTGTGCTTTCTCTCCTCTCTCTCTCTCCCTCCCCTTCTGTTGCTTTCTGCAGGTGTTTCTGCCTCTGGAGCTGTGGAGGTCTGGGTCTGTGGTCGCTGCCGCCTGCTGCCCCCGTGCTCCTGCTCTGCACCTGCTGATGCTATTGCTGTTGTTGCTGTTATTAGTATTGCTATTATAATGTTGCTCTTAGTGTTGTTTCTGTTGGTGTTAACATCAATGCCATTACCATATCTATGCTGTATTGAGCTGCTGTATGTTCTCTTTCCTCCTGCTCTCTCTCTCCCGCTCCCCCCTTCCCCCTTCAACCCAACCGGTCGAGGCAGATGACCGCCCACCTTGAGCCTGGTTCTGCTCAAGGTTTCTACCTGTTAAAGGGAGTTTTTCCTTGCCACTGTCTCCTGGTGCTGCTCATGGTGGAACTGTTGGGTCTCTGTAAATATAAAGAGTCGGTCTAGACTTGCTCTACTCGAAAAAGTGCCCTGAGATAACTTTGTTATGATATGGCGCTATATAAATAAAACTGAATTGAATTGAATTTACTAAATGAGTGCCGGGGGGCAGTGAGCTGGCATTCTGGACAACTTCTGCAATAATTTTCAACTTCTTCGTGGATGCCTGACCAAAAGAACAGCTGTAGAATTCTGTCCTTTGTCTTTTCCACTCCTAGATCCGCCCCGAGCAGGTATGTATGAGCAGGTATGTAACAATGTAGGGCGGTAAGATTTAGGCACTAACAACTGTTCTGTTACCTCATTTTGCACTTTTATCATCTGGTACAGCAGTCCATTCTTCACAGCAAAATGAGGGTAAATTAAACCACTTCCCTGCCCTTGGTCCACACCCTCTAGCACTCTAACATTTCGTAAAGCATTTATCAATGTAGGATCATTGAGCTAAGCTGTAGCATACTGGCCTGAAAGTGGGGGTGGTCTGTCTGCTCCCTGGCTGGTAGCCTCACTTGATGACGGCTGGTTGCTTTCTTAGGGATTCTCCTGTTCCCCTTCAGAGGCAGGCCCAGTATCATTATGTATGATTCTGCAGCGCCAAGAAGAGCATTCATGGGAGAAGAGGTATGTGTTAAAGTAGCCTCGGACAGATTTTTAAGGCTGCCTCTCTTAGGTTTGATCTTTCCTCTGGGCTGTAATGTCTCCCTAGACCGTCTCTCTTGTATTTCCCTCCAAAGTCTGTGGAACAGGGGGCAATCTCGTCCTAGTAGGAGTGAGACTGGCAGGGCATCTAGAACCCCCGCATTGACTTCACATGTGCCCTGTGTTGTGACTAGCTTCAAATTACTAGTAGGATACTGTCGGGTGTCGCCATGGACACAAACTGGTAGTGTCCCTTCTGGAGCACGTCTGTTCCATCTATTAGAGATTTGTGAACTAGTGTGAATTCACTCCCTTAGTTAAGCAAAGCTTCCACATATTGGTTATTCATCTTCACAGGGCACGTAAAATCTTTGTGTTCTGTACCCTACCCACTCTGCCGGTGTATGTACTGCTGCTCACAAAGAGACGAGGAGGCATGCTTTACCTACAAAACACAGGACGGAGTTACTGAAAATATGACACGGGACTTCTTTTAACTAGACCGAAGCCACTCACGCTGTCCCATACTCACCCAGCTCTTTTCTCCTTTGTTTTCGGTGTAAAACTTCGGGTCTGTCAGCATTTACAGGCCACCCACCTCTCACACAATACCTTTGACACGGGTTGTCCCCCTTTGACACACGGGGGGACATTTCACCGGGATGAAAGAAAAAGAAACCCGCAGCCCACAACGTACAGCGTAATTACTCCAGAGTTACAGTGTCATCTTTTGTACTTACGGTGTACGAGTACAGTACGTACCAAGTAGGTACAGGGGAACAGTTATGGAATAAGGGGGTAACAATTCGAGATTTTACAAAGAATAGTAGTTACAGTAGTAGTTCTGTCCTCTGTGGTTGTGAAACTTGACAAAGTTATCATTAGTGGTCATTTTAATATACATGTTGATGACGCCTCAGATAAATTTGCTGCTGAGTTTCTGAGTACTACTCAGTTCTTGAATTTAACACAACATGTATCAGGGCCAACACATAATCATGGCCATACTCTTGATTTGGTGTTCACTCTGGGGTTGAACATCAATGCGTTATGTATAGATGACTTAGTTGTGTCTGACCATAAGTGTATTATTTTTGATTCTGCTTTTAATGCAGGCACCTTCCCGTTCAAGCGCTCCACCCATTCTTGCACTCTCAATTGCCACTCTGCTGACATCTTTTCCTCTGTCTTTGCAGATCTTAGCAAGGACATGATTTTCCTTCTTTGCTCTGTGCACATGATCCTGCTACATGCTCGCAGGCTGATCAGGGGAAGAAGGGGAAGAAAAGGAAGGGCCATCAAACCTTCTCTGGTCCGAGGGCACATCCTACGGTCAACACACTAACACCCTCTGGGATGTGTTCCCCAGCAAAAGGGTCCGGTCAACTATGAAGTTGTGCTGGAGGACACTGGAGAGGGCAGCAAAACTGTTCATATCTCCAGACTGAAACCCTGCTACCCCACGGCAGAGGAAGTGGAGGAGCAACAGCGTCAACACCTCTTGGAACTATTTGCAGAGGAGAGCGATACTACAACTGCCTACTACAACCAATCAAGAGATTCCTCCCAAGGCAATCAGCCAGTCCCAACAAGATGAACACCGACAAAGAAACTGTGTATTGGAAATTTTCCAGGAGGAAAGTGATGGGGAGGATTTCCTTGGGTTTACAGATGTATAATCAAATTCAAGTAAAAAAGCCATCCCATAGGTCAGTTTTTCCAAGGGGGGAGGAATGTAGCGATCTGCTATCTTGACCATGGGAGGTTATTATATTCTGGTGAATCACACACACACCTATGCCGATCTCCCACACACACACACACACCTGTAAACCAATCCAGCCATTCACCTTCTTTTAAATGGCGATGACGCTGAAGTCCAAGATGGTGCCATACTACAAGGAAGCAGCGAGTCCGACGGTCAGAGCGGTGAGTGGGCGGTTGGCGTGTGTCCTTTTTGTTTCGGGTTATAGTCCGCGTACGTAAATCCGTTGCTCCCTGGCTGAAACCTCCGGGCAAATAATTCCCAGGAGCTCTTCAGACTGCCTGGAGTTCCTGCGGCGCACAGACCCCGACTGACTCGACAGAAAGCACGGACTGGATTTCACTGGACTGACGCACATGACTTAGCTTAGGCTTAGGTGTCCTGAGGGTTCAAGATATGAGTGTTGGGTGTTTTATTATGCTCTATGCTTGAGTCCTGTGTACGGTTGACTAACTTAAATTAACGGCTCCTAAGCCTGGAAAAAAACTGTTAGGCGCTGACCTGACTGGCACCCCAAGCACCTGGTCATACCGTTACAACCTCCATTTGGAGATGGTTGCTTTGGGCCAGTAACTTCAACATTTCCTCCATTTTGTTCTCACTGGTTCTCAGCTGTGCAAAGCAAATGGTCAAATCTGATAGACATTCGTTCTCACCCACCCCTTCTATTTCGCATTTTCCACCATTGTGATGTCTTGAGAGGTCAGGATCTTTTCTCTTGGAGCTTTGAGGTGTGGGTGCAGGGAATGAAGACAGTAAAGCCTTGTTTTCCAACTTAAATTCAGTGTATCCAGTCTTCTCATAACAGGTCAACTTCATTCTTGCAGACACAAAGTAAATAAAACAAAAACAGGTATTAAATCAAAAGTCTAGTCCGCTGCCTTACTGATGACAAAACTAAAGTCCTGTTCCTCTCTGTACACCTCAGTCATGTCTTCACTCTTTCACTAGGGCAGTCAGCTTGTATGGTTCAGCTGGGTAGCAACCATTGACCTGGCTGCCCTGCTGCCTATGGGTTTTGTAGTCTTTTAACGGGTGACATGATGGTTTGAAGTCCTTGTTACAACCAGCGGGATGGAATGTATCTCCCCTCTATGACACTGCCTATCATGACTTCACAGTATACTGCAGTAATTGGAAATGTAACATGTTCTGAAATCCTTTCCCTGACTCTTTGACTAGGGCCATCCCATAATATTACCAACCCAGGGTGCCCACAGGGGGTTGCCATTATCCCCACAGAGCCAGATGATCTGCAACCTGTGAAGCACAGCAGGAGCTACGAATGGCTGCCACCTGACAGTGAGTTAAAGTGAACTGAGATCGAAATATTCTCGTTATATTAACATCTAGAATTACAGAGTTTGTAGGTGGTGGAAACAAACTCACATTTTATTTCACTTAAATATTTACAAGCTTTCAAATTTGTTAATGGACGACATATTCTCTAAAGTCCACCTTAAAGAAGATGTGACTTCCTGACTGTTAATCCAGTTTTATTGAGTTCAACATGGATTCAGTCTGCACCTGCTGTGTTTCTAATTCAGTGTTTTCTTGTCAGTGTCTGACCTGAGGGTGGTTCTGCTGGGGAACAGCTGGTCTGAGAGGAGAGAAGTGGGGAACTTCATACTGGGAGAGACTAAGTTCAACACTGAGGAAGAACCAGAAAACTGTCTGAGAGTTAGAGGACAGGTGAAGGAGAAAGAAATAGTTCTCATCAACACTCCAGATCTGCTGCATCCCAACATCTCCCACCACAGATTGAGAAGACATGTAGGAACCTGTGTGAGACTCTCTGCTCCTGGACCTCATGTGTTCCTGCTGGTTCTACAGCCTGAAGACTTCACTGAGGAACACAAACTGAGGCTCTGCAGAGTCCTTCAACTCTTCAGTGATCAATCATTTGATCATTCACTGGTTTTGATATCAACACCCAGAGAGGAGAGTCCAGCTTTCATGGAAAAATATCGGCAACATCTGCCCATAAAAGACACAATCAGAAAATGTCACCACAGGTTTTTGTGGAGGAAAAATCTTGAACTTTCAGATCTGTTAACACACCTGGGTCAGATTGCGAATGAGAACATCTGAGAGCCTCTGGGCTGTATTTATATATAACATAACATAACATAACATAACATAATATAATATAATATAATATAATATAATATAATTTATCAACAGTAAATGTGGCGAAAGTTAGTTTGACTTCAGTGAAAGATAAATGTAAAAATCCTTCACTTTTACTCCTCAAATTTAAGAATTCAATCAGTTTCTGAATGTGTTTAAGAGCAGATCCTGTGACTGCACAACAGAAACAGAGTTTAACACACCTGTTTGATTGTGTTGAACATTCCTGGCAGAAGTATGCATGTGCCCCTGTAAAACTGAACCAGTAGTTTCAGCATCATGCTTTGTGACTGGCTCTTGGTGTTTTCTCTTAACCAATTAGAACTCATCACCTTAGAGGGACGTTCAGTGTAGTTCATGTTCTGTGTGGAGGCTCCTTCTGAGTGGCTGTTTCTGTGATTTAAACAAAATAAGTCAGCTTTTGTATTTATTTATTTATTGAGCTATACCTCATTTGTTGATTGCAATGTAAGTTTGACCAAATGTAAATATGTAAGACACTATCTGTGCACCATTCATATCTGAAGTAATCTAAATATAAAAGAAGTCTCTACATTTCTGTCCTTCCGTTATCTCGATCACCACTCATCCGATCGACTCCACAGTTGGTGGGTGCATTGCACTCGTCGCTCGCTGCAGTTCCTTCAACAACAGATGCAGAAAGAGAGAGCAGAGAAGTTAAACTGTAGCAAAGTCTTGAAGCAGCCAGCCGTTCTGAACACTTTCAATATGAATCATATAGAGAGCAGATAAAGAAATTATAGAGACTACAGCTACTGCTGTTAGACCACCAGTGGTGGAATATTGTCCTGGCAGTTTTGTAATAATCCCACCCTGACAGCGAGGAACGAGAATCTCTGACAGTGTTGTCACTTTTAAAGCTCAGAGCACAAAGGTTAGTTTGTAATATGCACCCAGATGAGAGGCTGTTGACTCCCTTTATATCTTGCTCGGCCCTCCCATCTGTGGTGCTGTGACCTTTTGTTACCTCTTACATTTCCTTGGTTCTCATGATAGTTCACAATATACAAGCGCTCTGTTCTCAAGACAAAGAGCTCAACCAGTAACATCCCTGTGAGAAGTCTCTGTATCAAGTCTTAACACCTGATCAATTGCTATGCTTTCTCACAGTAGTGGGCACTTAACACCTGGCCAGCTGTTAAGGTTACACTGTACAAGATCCAGCATGATCAAACATAAAGGAAATTAACTACATATTGACTACATGTGCAGTGAAAGTATTCAAATATGTGCAATACGGTTTCCAAACATATGTGTAATGTGTGTAATTTCCCTCACAAATATGTATTCAGATATTTACTTATGTAAAAGTACTACCAACTATCAAAATACTCCATTATAAGTAAAATTCAAAGTGTTTTCTGAAGTCAAAGTAAATGATATCAATGTGTGTATCAAAAGTAAAAGTATTCATTATGTCGGATGGCCCCACGCAGGGTGTTATAATATTATACTGTAAATTATGTCATTTCATTATTATTACTGATGCAGTACTGAGAAGCAGAACTTAATGTCCTAAAACCAAGACTGTTGATGTTTGACTGAATAACGTTGGATCTCAGAGTGATTTCACTGCAGCTTTAACACGTCAGGAGACACATACCTGTATCCTGTACCTGTAGATAAACACCAGGTGTACAGCACCTGAGTGTGTATGAGTCACACATCTCTGTGCATTCACATCCTACTGGATTCTTCAAAGAGAGGCAGAGGTGGAGGAAGTACTCAGATCCTTTACTGCAGTAAAAGTACTAATACCACACAGTAAAGTGTAGTGTTGAGTATTAAAGCAGTAAATGTTCTGTCTGATGTCATTAGATGATTCTTCCTCATCGTTCATGGAAAAGCAGGATTTTACTGTTGGAGCTCATTTTCAACTAGTTTGTATCTAATGATTCATTCTGGATTCATCTGCTGATTCTTTTCTCCATTAATCCATTGATTGATTGATTGATCACAATGAGCCCAAAGTGACTCCTTCACAACCAACAGTCCAAACCTCAACATTATTAACATTAACATTATTAACATCATTCAAAGGAAAAGCAGCAAAAATCACTTCGACCATTCATTTCCTGTCAATCAGCTGATTGATTAATGGACTGATCGATCAGCTGTACCTGTACAAACTGTTGAAGTTTCATTTAGAACTAAACATCAGATTTTATAAATTCTTCATGTGTTTTGTGAGCTGTCAGATAAATGTAGTGCAGTAAAAAGTACTCTGAGATGTAGCAGAGTACAAGTACCTCAAATTTGTACTTAAGTACAGTACTTGAGAAAATGTACTTAGTTACTTTCCCCCACTGGTGAAACAACCTGTCCAGACTGGAACGTCCTTGTTTTCAAAGTTCAACTGTTTTAAACATAATAATCAATAATAATCAATCAGCCTTACGAGGTTTCCACGTGACACAGCAATATTTAATAATGAAATAAAACTCAGTTAAAGTTTTTGCTTTACCACAGATAACAGGTTTACATTTGCAAAAAACAAAGTCCTATATAAAATCATTTATTATAGAAAGAGGTGATGGGATTCTCTGCGTTGCCATGGTGACATCAGTGTTCACCGGTCGACCAATCATACTGTCCCACTGTACCTGGTGTGGTGCAGCTCACACATACAGTATACACAGGTTTAGCATAAATATAACTGCACTGACTTTCAGACTTTCCTGCCCTGAGTTTTACCTCTCAGGCTGTCTACCCCCCCCCGACCACTTGTAGTCGCTGTTTAAGACGTTAGTAGTAGTAAGTTAGTACCCAGTAGGCTTTAAGTATTACTGTAAACCTGCGGCCCCTCAGGCTGGGAGGAATCTCTGCCTGAAAGACAGAAATCAGGGCCAGAAAATCCAAATGCTTATTTCTACAGAGGAGGCCGATCGATCAGTCGATCCATATCCACACTACTGGCTGCATTCAGATCAGATCAGTCTGCTGTTCATTTATATATTTTAAAAACAAATCTCACGTTCAGACACAAACCAACATGTCTCTCTTCCTGTCTGTGTCTCAGCTCTGAGCCCATTGGTTCCTGCTGAAGACGTAAATCTTTAAAAACAGCTCACAGATATAAAGTTTGATGTTTTCATAAAACCAGCTGCTTACTTCACGCTGCTGAGAGTTTCTGAACACGTGTGTCATTTACACTTTTATTGCTACTGTTTTATCTGAGCTCACTACAGGAAATAGAGTTGCAACGATTAGTCAATTAATCAATTGCCAGATAATTAATCTGCAGCTTTGGTTAATCGATTAATCATTTAAATCCTCCAGTTCGTTTCTCCTGAGTGTCTGTGGGGTTCAGACAAAACAAGACATCTGATGATATCACCTCGAACAATGTTTAACATTATCTGACATTTTATAGAGAAAACAATTAATTATTAAATCAAAAAACTAACCTGCAGATTAATTGATAATGAAAATAATTGAGAATTCCTATGAACTATGTTGAAATGACAAAGTTTTGAATCTTGAAGACCTGTTGTGAACTGGGAATAAAGTTGGTTTTATTTGTGTCATAATAATTATTTATTAATTAATTAATTAATACCATCAATTTATTCTTCAGCTGACTCTGAAACAGGAGGAAATAGTGACTTTGTTGGGGACTATTTTCAGCGGCGGATGAATCCACATGTGGGTCTCTAGTGAGTATTTAGGGCAGCAGTGTGTGTGTTGATGGTGATGAAGGCTCACTGATGTGAACGTGAGATTTGTTGTTATTCAGCAGTTTACTGACTGTAATTTGATGCTCTGTGAGCTTCAGCTCCAGCTGCTCTCACGTCTCTAAATAACCTCACGAGTTTTCTCTTTAATAACATTGTGCGGGGAAACACTGATGACTCTTTACTGTTTTTGGCATGGAAACGATCAAATGGCACAAAGTTAGCCCTGTGAGATACTCAATCCTCAGTCGAGTCCTCGAGTTCACAGCAAAAACCCTCGAGACGGCAAATTAAAAATATACTAAAGCAGATAAAGTGTGAACATGATGTTCTCCTCACACAGTGCATCCAGGTTCATTAGCTGGCTAACAACGCTGCCAGCCACACAGAAACACAAACATTTGGTTTACTGGTGGTGCAGAAATCCCTGGTTTGAATGAAAGCTGTGAGTTTGATGCTGACACATCCTGAATGTTCAGAGTCTGATGATGTTTGTTCAGTTTCTCTCACTCAGGTGATGACGACGGCTTTAAGGACGACAGGAAGTCTTAAAGCAGGTGTTCCAGCGGTGAGCTGAGAGTTTAACGGATCATTTCCACCTTTAGACACTTCAACACTGTTCCCTCCCTTCAATCTGTGATGCTCAGTAGATTTAACAGAACGTGAACCTTCCCTCAGCACGTAGAGCACGTCCACGCCGACGGTTTCAGGCCTTTCTTGGTAAAATCTGTCCGCACTAAAACGCCCAAACAGGAAAACATGGACCTACTTTTAGTGCCTACATTTCCCAGAATGCTTCTTAAAGAAGCAGTGGGACTGTTGTACATCACTGATCAGACTCCACAGGAGCTGCTGAACATCACAGATTTAACAGAGTTGAAGTTTTCAGGGGAGACGAAGCGATCGTGTCGCAGAAACGTCAGCCAGCAGTCACAAACACGACGTACCACACAGATCCAGGTCCAGAGGAGAGGAACTAAAACCCAGACGAGCTCTGCACTCGCAGTGTTGCATACTGTGATTTTACAATTCTGGAGAGAGCGCACCGGGCGAAGCAGGTGGTGGAGACCAAGCGCACCTGCACACGGCAGCAGGGTGCGTTACATTCCTATGACGGCGCTGAGCAGAGGGGAAGTGCAATCAGGCGGCACCAGTGCGTTCATTCAGACAGAAAGAAAGACACAAGAGTCCAAGTGCAAGCTCCGCCTCCAGTGACCTCTGTGTCTTCAAACCAGCCAATCAGAGTGAAGCACTTCTCAGTACTTGTAACTGGCCGAATCAGAAACATTCAAATTCAGCCAGAAACCAGTTTGCATTGTGGGATTGTTACCATGGACACCACTTTAAACACAGTGCAGCGGAGTGATTGAGTTGCTGTTAATCAGCTGTGATTAATGAACCTTATTAGGCTGATTAGTAACAAACATCAGGCTGTGAAACACTAATAATGATGGTGAATAAATATTGGATTAGTGTGACTCAGCAGCAACAAGGTCGACGTTTAACTGTTCAACTGGTAATAAGGTCAAGTAGCAATAGCTTGAAGGCTTATTTAGCTTAGCTGTCAAGTATTAGTTAACTAAGTGGCTAGCTAACTGCAGCTAACTAGCATTAGCTATGACCTTGTACCTTCTGTTAGCTAGAAAATGTTTGTTAGCCAGCCAGTCAGTCAGCCAGCCAGCCAGTCAGTCAGCCAGTCAGCCAGCCAGCCAGTCAGTCAGCCAGCCAGCCAGCCAGTCAGTCAGTCAGCCAGCCAGCCAGTCAGTCAGCCAGCCAGCCAGCCAGTCAGTCAGTCAGTCAGCCAGCCAGCCAGCCAGCCAACCAGCCAGCCAGTCAGCCAGCCAGTCAGTCAGCCAGCCAGCCAGTCAGCCAGCCAGTCAGCCAACCAGCCAGTCAGCCAGCCAGTCAGCCAACCAGCCAGCCAGTCAGTCAGCCAACCAGCCAGCCAGCCAGCCAGTCAGCCAACCAGCCAGCCAGTCAGTCAGCCAGCCAGCCAGTCAGCCAGCCAGCCAGTCAGCCAGCCAGTCAGTCAGCCAGCCAGCCAGCCAACCAGCCAGCCAGCCAGCCAGCCAGCCAGTCAGCCAACCAGCCAGCCAGCCAGTCAGTCAGCCAGCCAGTCAGTCAGCCAGTCAGCCAGTCAGTCAGTCAGCCAGTCAGTCAGCTCACTGACTAACATGAAAGAATTAGAAACAAAGGTCGAGTGAGTTCAAAGAGCTTTCTACAGCAGGAACACAAACTGTTGAAGCAGCTTTGGTCGACAAGTTAATCTGCTGTCGGCTTGTTGATGGTACAGGTAACTGTTGAGGAGATGTGATTGGCTGGTTTGGTGACGGAGCAGAGTCACCTGATGGAGCTGAGTTCTGTCTCCACTGCACTTTAAAGAAAGACTGTAGAGAACAGTAGCTGCTTCACTTCAGTCCCTGTTTGTTCTGTTCTCAGTCCAGTCTGACGGGGTCCAGTTTCCTGGTGGAGCAGCCCAGTTCGTAGTCCGGCCCCGGCCATCTTGGCTCCAGAATTGTTTCCTGGCCGTTGCTAGGTAACCAGCACTGAGTGGGTGGGGACTGAGGTTGAAGAAGAAGAAGAAGAAGAAGAAGAAGAAGAGGGGTGTCATCCAGGTGTGGTGGGCGGGGCCTCCTGATTAGTTAAACAGGTGGAGCGGGGGCGGGTCTTTGAGGCACCAGAGGCTGTGATGCAGCAGAAGGTTTTGGTTTTCTGAGAGAGAAATAAAAAATAAAAAGAGAAGTCAACAACTTTAACTGCTGCTGGAACCACAGTGTCTCCTTCATTCTTATTTCCACATGTTCAATAAGCAACATTCAGACTTCGTGCTGTGGGAACGAGGATTCTGTCTCTTCTGACTGAGCTAAGCTAAGAGTTAGAGTTGGCTTCAGCTTCATGAAACGGCAGCAGTCAGTTCATTCTCTTCTTTGAAATAGTTTAAAAAAACAATTTAACTCATGGTCCACTTTCTAGCTTTTTCCGGGGCTTTAAACCACGTCTCACAGTCTTCATCAGAGATCAGAGAAGAGAGTTCGCTCAGTTGTCATCACATCACATGACTCCTGAACAAGACTCCTGGTGAGGTGCAGCTGAAATCTCTGGAAGAAGCTAGTAAGAGGGCCTTGAGCTGAGACACTTTCTAATGTGTGTTAGTGTTCTTACAGAGGAGGAGGAGGCCTCAGAGCGTAGGAAGGAGCTGTCCTGCTGGTCTCCACCACCTGATCACACACACACACACACAGGAAATACAACATTTTCTGATTAGTTTAAATTTGTTTCTTCATTTAATTCATTGACTGTTCAGTAATATTTCCTGTAGATTTGATCTCTCTGCATGATGGACTGAGTGCTTTACAGATTCAGATTGATCATATAATCAACAAATAAATTACGATTTATTTTTATAGATAAAACATTCACCATCCACCCTGCAGTTTATAAATTAATTAAATACCACCTTTACCTGCTGCTGAGTACTTTTACTATATTTTGATGCTAATACTTTTGTAGTTTAACTTATGTAACAGAGTATTTCTACACTATGATATTGCTACTTTTACTTAGTAAAATATCTGAGTACTTCCAGTAAATGAATGTTTTAAAAACCTTCAGACAAACAGACAGAATGTAAAACAACAACAAAGAATATTCAATAAAAGCAGCAGCAGAAGAGTTCAGAGCACTACAGTAGCAGTATTGCAGTAGTATTACAGTGTGAGTAGTGAGGAGAGTATTTTACCTCCTGTGGTGGCAGGAGCTGAGCGTGGTGCTTCACATGGAGAGAGAGCAGAGGATGTTAGGACTCATTCATTTCAATTAGTAACACACACACACACACCTGTTACCTGACTAACTAACGTGTTAATCAATCACCAATCAACTAAATCAGCTAATCAGGTAAACCATTAATCAACTAAACAGTGACTTAGTTGCTATATGGATCAATTAAATCACTGCTGAGTAAGACTGATCAGTAGTAATCTATGAATTGACTACCTGTTCTGTAGATTCATAGAATCATTTATTGATCGGTGAATTCATTAACCAGCTAGTGTCCATGTGAACTAAAAGCTGATCAGACTGTAATAACTGTATGAGAGAAGCAGCTGCAAACTAACACGACTAAATATATCAATAAAACAGCTAATTATTGGTCTAAAGACGACCTGATTACATCACTTAGGAACAGGATGGGGGTGCGGTCGTCATAGCAACACAACCCACTGAGACCTAACAGACTGATCTTACCGGGAGCACAGTGACATCATCATCATCATCATCACCAGCGGCCTCCTGATCAGCAGGGTCACAGGCAGGTTCATCAAATCAATACGTTTGTTATGTCATTATGTGTCTGGCTCATCAGCAGACACCATGTCGACAAATCAGTTCAGAGCTGAGGGAACTAATTAACTACTACTGCTAATTAATGGGGGTGTTGCTATGGTGATTAATTGAAACTGTTACTGATCTGATGATCTGTTGGATGAGGTCATAACTTATCACCTCCATTATTTAACACATTATTTAACAAATATTGAAATGTTCCATGACCTATGATGTTATCAATTATTAATCTATTATAAATTAATCATCAGAAAGGAAAATGATGGCGTTTTGTTGGTTTTTGGACTCATTTGGAGGCAGATTTCATCACATGTAGACAAGTTATGACGTAACGAAACAGATGATCAGCAGACGACGATCCAGAGAAGAAGACGTTTGGAAATAATGATGGTTTTAGTTTCTCACACACACACACACACACACACACACACACACACCATCACTCAGCTTCTTCGGTACATCCTGTCAGTCTGGAGGCTAAACTCACCCCGTCCCTGACGATGTTGGCGTTGCCCCGGGCAACAGATGGAGGCTGCGCTCTGGGAGGCGGTCCTCTGCCGGGATTGGCTGAAGCTGCGCCATCGGCCCTGAAGACAGGAAGTGACAACAGCTCAGTGAGTGCAATCACAAGGCTTTCACAATAAAAGTGCAAGTCTGACATGACTGCTCTCATTTTAAGTTTCATTACATTGACCTCCACTGGGGAAGCAGCACAGAGGGCAGTTACAGAGCAGTCGTCAGAGCGTCCTTGAACGCAGCACAGAGGACAGTTACAGAGCAGTCGTCAGAGCGTCCTTGAACGCAGCACAGAGGGCAGAGCTGCTGTCTGTCCGTCTGAACTGATCATTAACAGAACTAACAGCTGAGTCGTCCTCGGCTCTCAGCTGCTGCCGACTGTAAACTCTGCTGAAACCTTCAGGAAGTGGAGGCACCTGTGCTTTGTCTTTGTCTGGAGTCTGTTACACAGCTATTTGGAAAATGAATCTCCATCCAGATTTTATAACCTGTAAACCCTCAGTGAGGCGTTTTTTTAGATTTTTCTAGTCACTCAGGTCAAAGGTCAGAGGAGACCACATGACCCGGAACAACCAATCACAATAAAGGGGATGAAGAACAAGACTAAAAAACGAGTCTGTTGCCAGGATTTTACTGTTTTATCTAATGATTCATTCTGGGTTCATCTGCTGATTCTTTTCTCCATTAATCCATTGATTGATTGATTGATTGATTGATCACAATGAGCCCAAAGTGACTCCTTCACAACCAACAGTGCAAACCTCAACATTAGTTCATTTAGAACAAACATCAGATTTGATAAGAAACAAGTTCTTTATGACGTGTATTATGATGTAAACAGCGTCCTGTGTGTGATGTCGTGGTCAGACTCACTGGTATCCCTGCGACCTCTTCCTGCGGCTCAGCCCGAACCGTCGCAGCAGCTCGTTCCTGCGCAGGAAAACAAACGCACCCAGAGCGAGCAGAGGAAGAACGAGGAAGAAGAAGACCAGCAGGCCGTCTCTGAGAGACGTGTCCTTATCTGAGGAGGACAGACAGACAGAGTTCATATCAACAGGCAGTATTAATGTCTCCTGGACTGGAATGAACTACAATCCAAATGCAGAAGGTACCGTTCCACGTGGGTCCGCTGTCCACGCTGCCGCCGTAACCTTTGACCTCACAGAAAGGTGCAGCCCAGCCGTCGTCACAGTGACAGTTCCTGTTACTGTTACACACCTGATGGACAGACAGACAGGTGAGTGTGTGATGAACGGATACTCCTGACAGACGGGTGGACAGACAGACAAGTGGACGTGTCTCACCCCGTGTCCGTGACATTTCTTCTCCACGTCACAGTCGTAGTTCAGGATGTCAGCGCTGCGACACTCAAAGTTCATACAGACCTTGAACAACACATAAGAAGAAACAAGCATCAACACCTCCTCCTCACCTCCTCCCCTTGTCTCCTCCTCCCCTCTTCCCCTCCTCTCCTCCCCCCACCTTGTTGTCTCCACACTTGGTCCCCTCGGTCACCATGCCCGGATCGGGGACGTCGGACCCCAACATGAAGTCGACACCGTAACATTTGGCTCCGGCGATCGGCGTGCTGATGATGGACGGTTCGATGCCGAAAACAGTCACCGCCTGAACGTTGGAGCACTGCAGCTTCCCACACAGAGCGTTTCTATGGAGACGGAGACAAACATCGCTCAGTCAGCTGTGAGGCCTTCGTTGGTACAGGGATCAGACTCTCACTCCTGAGAACAGGAGGACCAGCAGCTCAGCTCACACCTGTACCGTTACTGTGTTACCTGCTCTCACACTTCTTGTAGCCGTAGTTGTGGTAGCCACAGTTGCCGAAGCGATCTCCTTTACTGTTGACGTCTTTAAAACAGATTTCAGGAGCTGCCTTCGCCTCTGAGGAAGAGGAGGAGGAGGAGACATGATGAAGAGTATGAAGTGTTTAACAGAAGTGATACTGAAAGAAATATGCAAATATTAAAACATTATTTCAATAAATACTTGTTTACTGTTACAGGGCTGCAACTCATCAATGTATCCGTTTATTATATACTGATTGTTGCTGATTGATTTTCTGTTGATCAGCTATCAGATTTACTGACTGATAGTTTAAGAGTGACTGATGCTGACGGTGCAGCCAGACAGGAAGTTTAAATAAGACTGAGTCTAAAACTGCAGAAATTAGGATTTAAATCAGGAACAAATACGTGAAGAAGACAATGAATGTGACGAGTTAAAGCACCGAACAGAAGAAACAGTTAGTTTAAAGAACCAGAAGTACGTACTGGATCCAAATATGGCCTGACACTGTCCGTCGTAGTGCTGACACTTCCCGTTGTAACAGTAGGCCTGCTGGTTCCTGCACGGCTGCCCGTTCTGACACACACACACACACACACGCACACACACACGCACACACACACACGAGTTTAACAACTGAGTTCAGACTGACAGACAGGAAGTAGACTGACACAGCTGCCCTCTGGCAGGTCAAAGGTAATAGTGTCCTCCTGTGTGTCCATCAGCACAGCAAACACACTTAAATCTGTCAGCTGTGACTGTAGCGCCCCCCTGAGGCAGCTCAGTCTACCTGCAGACAGACACAGAGACAGACGGGATGGTTCAGGTAAACGTCTCACCTGGACGAAGACGTCGCTCTGACAGAGGGGCGAGGAGCCGTTACAGTACTCAGGTAGATCACACACATCTGTACTGGAGCGACACACTGTTCCACCTGGTAGGTACTAAGCACACACACACACACACACACACACAGGAGTTACCTTGTGTTTAGCTGAGGATTATTTTCTAAACAGTCGACTTGCATTTTCCCTCACTGATTAAAGGAGCTGCTTATATATAATTTACTACTTAATATGACGACAAAATCATTGAATAACTTCTCTGAATATTATTTCGACCTCTTTTTCAGAGTAAATCAGCTCTTGTGGCTTCAAACACACATGATGTGTGTAGAAACTAAAGGAGCCACAGAAAGTTAACAATGATTAAATACTTTAACTCCAAGTCCTAAAAGTAGCTTATTAGTGCTGCTAACATCCAATTGTTCTGCAGCTCCTCTGTCAGAGTGTAAACTGGTCCACAACAGAGACCTGGTCCACGCAGTCAGGAGACACGAGGACATCAAGCTGATGCAGCTGTTAATACACTTACTGTCCCGTTAGCGACCGAGCTAACGAGCTTTCTAACCCACACTTAGCTTTTTTTATTGAATGAAGAGATGAACAGTCCTGAGAACAACAAACGGCCCAGGAAGACGTTCAGAGACACTAACTGCAGCTAGCTACGTCACCAAGAATCTTAAACCAAATGACACACGGATGAACTTTGCCGTCAGACCTCGATGGGTGGAGGTGGTATGTGGGTCAAAGGTCGCGTCAGCAGGTTGAGTTTACCTGACAGTTGGAGCAGCACTCCCCATAGGCACACTGAGCTCCAGACTTCAGTTTACAGGTCTGATACTCACAGCAGGGGTCCTCCTCACACTCCTGTAACACACACACACACACACACAGCACATTTTGGGTTGTGATATCTTAAATCAGAACTCATAACTCACCTGGTGCATGTTTTTAGATTCAGTGCGACACTTTCAGAGGAATCATCATATCTCTGATGTGCATCACAAATAAATGTCCATAAATCTCGTTCCAGCTGCAGAACCTGCCTGTTCTTCAGTATCAGTGATCCAGTGACAGCTGTCTGTTTCATGGTCCACTGCAGACAGGAGCTGCTGAAGGTGCTAATTAGCCAAAATATCAACAAACACCGGCTAAAAAGTTACAGCTAACTCACTGAATCCATGGCAATATTTTACGTCCTGTTTACATCCCACAAAGCATTATGGGAACTGTAGTTCCAAAACTGCCTCCCTGATGTGAGACCATTAAATCATTTTTTATATTTAATTTATTCACCTTTAGAAAATGTAAAATGTTAGATGGTGGGACTGTTACCTTCTGTGATCCACAGTCACACTCCTCCCCCACGTCCACCAGTCTGTTCCCACAGTAGGGGGCGCTGTAGGCCTCGTCAGGCCGGGGGACGTTCAGGAGACACGTTCCCCCCGTCAGCAAGATCATCTTCTCAAAGTCATCAGCACTACAGCTGCTGAAGTTTCTGGATCCTCTGCAGGGAGGAGGAGGAGGGGAGGAGGAGGAGGAGGAAGAGGAGGAGGACAAGAGAGAGGAGGAGGAGGAGAGAGGAGGAGGGGGAGGAGGACAAGAGAGAGGAGGAGGAGGAAGAGGAGGAGGAGGGGAGGAGGGGGAGGAGGAGGAGGAGGAAGAGGAGGAGGACAAGAGAGAGGAGGAGGAGGAAGAAGAGGAGGAGTTGTTAGGTCAGTTGTCCTCAGTCATTGTTTCATTTTTAGGTGAACAGAATCCACCTGTGACTCCACACCTGCCAGCTCTCTCCCTCACAGTGTGTACATATATACTGTGTGTGTGTGTGTGTGTGTGTGTGTGTGTGTGTGTCTTACGTGGCTCCAGAGTTCATGATGCAGGCGGGGGTGGGGCAGGTACAGGAGCGTCCGTCGTCGTGGTTCATCCCGAGGTTGTGACCCAGTTCATGAGCCACGATGGAGGCGAACGAGGGAACGTTGTTATTGGTGAACTGGAGGGGTGTGTGTGTGGGGGGGGTGTTATTGAGGTGTGTGTTAATAAAGTTTATTCAGACACATAATACAAATCATATAAAAGCTTCATCAGTACAGCTGTTGATAAAAACAACAAGTTATTCCACAAAAATTGTCACAAAAAGGCAAAATAAATGAACAGAATGTACAATTTACTCAAAGTCACTATCCAGCTGCATCATCCCAGCTTTTCTGTATGATTTGAATGCAGCATTAGTTTGTGAAGAGACAGACAGGTGAGTCAGCCAATAAGAAGAGAGCAGTGTACCGCATTGATCCCGCCCCCGTGGCTCCTGGAGCACACAGTGGAGACGAAGGCCATCCCTGCTGTTCCTCCAAAACTCTTCTTCCTGCAAGGACGACATCATCATCATCATCATCATCATGTGTGTGTGTTTCTGTGTGTGTGTGTGTGTGTGTGTACTAACAGGATGAGTTGTGCTGAGTCGTGGCGGCGGCGGGAAACCAGCTCTTTCTCTCTCCACTGGGTGAAGCGACTCAGCACTTCTCCGGCTGATCCATCGGTGCTGATCAGGTTCTGCTGAGACCAGATCTCCAGACCAACCAGGACCACCCGAATGTTCAGCTGTATGTAGATCTGAACACACACACAGACACACACGATATTAATCCCTCTCTTAAACTGGACCTACGTGACAGCGACCCACAGCCTCACACAGGTAAACAAACCAACGTGTGCAGGTGAACAGGAAGCTAGTTTGGTCCCAGAGGCGTTAAACCACTGGAGGTCAGCAACAACACGTTTCAGTTACATCATCTCACTTCAGACAGCTGCTGAGGAAGGAAACGTATTCTGCAAACGGACACAAGTGACTGCAATAATACTACTGCACCTGTGTGTGTGTGTGTGTTTACTCACGCTGTCTACGAAGTTGGCCAGGTGAACCATCTCCTCCCTCACTGCCGTCTCGTTCTTGTTCATATAATTATACTGAAGAAAGAAAGAAAAAACATCAAACACATCGTCGCGTGTTTAAAGGAACATTACAACATTTGTCAGTTTCATCATGTATTTAGCCTAGCTTAGCACAAACACTGGAAGCAGGGGGAAACTGTGAGCCTAGCTCCTTTAAAAGACAAAAAATCCACCTTCCAACAACTCCAAAACATTTGCAGCCAGTGACTCAGCAGTGTCAGCTTGTGTTGTGGCATTTAACAATTCAACACATGTAGCAGGCAGTTAGCCTAGCTCCATCAAAGGAGAAACATACACCAGGGCTGTAGCCAGGATTTCAGAAATACTGAGGTCAAGCAAAGCCCCAACCCCAAAATAATCATTTCTTGGTTTGGTCCCTAAATTCCCCGGAATCAAACACAGACGACCTGATCTGTCTGTCAGGTTCAACTAAACCAGCTGAGCCCTCTGACTGTGGAGGAGATGGAGAACAACAGGGTTTACCTAAATGTTGCACTGTTCCTTTAATAATGCAGTGTTTAACTCTGTGTGTGTGTGTGTGTGTGTTACCCTGTCGTAGTCGACCACCAGCAGCAGCTCCACGTAGTGAGTCTGATGGAGAACAGCTCGCTTCATCTGCAACAGAAACAACTCTGTGATTTTATGGATGAATTCACTGAACCTTGAAACTTCAGAATATATTATATATCAGGTATATTAAATCCTGAAAGTGTGTGTGTGTGTGTGTGTGTGTGTGAACCCACCCTGCTGTGCTGTCTGTGGTGGATTTCCTCAGGTTTGTACTGAGCGTGCTCTGTGGCGTTGTTGTGGTCATGCTCATTATCGTGCGGCGTTCCACATCCCCGGGGCTGTGATGTCACATCCTGCAGGCGGTACACCAGGTGCTGGTCGGAGGCAGAGTCTAACGGCTCGATGCCGTAACTGTCGTCAGCGAGATGCAACACTCCTCTGAAGAAAAGAGAGACAAAAGATTATTATCAATTTTGGTTTTTCTGTCAGAGTGAGACATCACATCTTCATCCACATGGTTTGACCGGCAAGTTTAAGGTCTTTAACCGCGTAGGAATTCACAACATCATGGCTTAAATGGTTAGTTCCCCCAGATTACCTTTTTGTTATATCCTCTCTCCGTGGTGTCTGTCCAGTCAGACACTTTTTATTTTATTTGCCCAGAATTTCAAATATCTGTCTCTGAGATTTGTGCCTCCACCTCAACACAGTGGAGGTGAGTTCAGTTTGACAAATAGCATTTGAAAACCACACCTCTCTCCAGAAACAGTGTGTTTACATGGAGATTAGTTATGATTAGGTCTTTGGGGTATGATGGTTTTGTGTCCCTAAATCCAGACTGTAATGCCAGGGGTCAGCACGCCTACGCCCTCGTCTTTGCCTGCAGGTGGTGGGGAGTAGAGACGCTGCTCCTAGCCAGTTGAGGTGGATCCTCCTGGGCGCCTTCCTGTGGATGTTTTCCGGGCACGTCCAGCTGGTAGGAGGCCCCGGGGTAGACCCAGAACACGCTGGAGAGATTATATCAGCAGGTCTGGGAACACCTCGGGATCCCCAGGAGGAGCTGAAGAACGCTGCTGTGGAGAGGGATGTCTGGACCACTTTGTTCAGCTGCCACCGGGACCCGGCCCCGGATCAGAGGTGAATGATGGTTATGTGTTGAGTATGTAAACACCACATTCTGGTTTCAGAAATCTGGATGAGCCCGTGAATACATTTAGAGGCACATTAGCATCCTGGTTTTGATCTTATTCAGGATGTGACGTGTGAATGGATCTAGTTTTATTCCAGTTCCTGTCCACATCAGTGCAGGTGCGTCTTTGACTCCTCCAGACCATCAGTCCACTTCTTTGGATAATAAAGTCAAATGTGATTTGATGTTTCCTGTTGAAGCTACTGAATGTTTTTCCCTCCAGATGGTTAAAAAAAAGTCTTTGAGGATTCACGAAATATCTTCACAACAGCAGGACGTGATGTTCAATGACCTTCTGGGTTTTTCAGAGAATTTATCTTTTAAGTTTCGCTGCGAGACTGAACGTGATGAGAACATGAGAGACAGACCTTCAGTGGCAGCACAGAGACTAATGAAGTGTGTGTGTGTGTGTGTGTGTGTGTGACATCCACCATAGTAATTACTGAGAAATCACACAGATTGAAACAGCAGGGTGGACATCACACACACACACACATACACACACACTGAACCATCTGTGAGGAGAATTTAAATAGGAAACTAACTTTGTCCTTGAGAGAGGAGAGTGTGTACAGTGTGTGTGTGTGTGTGTGTGTGTGTGTGTTACCTGAGGCCGTTGCAGATGGTCATAGCAACAGAGGAACCCTCCATGTCCTGAACGAAGCCCTGATAGTGACAGTGGTTCTGCAACACAGAGAGATATTATTATACAGTGATGCTGTTTGTACAGACTGCAGTGTCTCACAGTCACCAGCAGGGGGCAGTTTGAGTGTGTTCTGTTGTATCACTATTCATCAGTAGTGAACTAACTGTCACACAAGACTGAGCTGTGAAATACTGAAAGGTTACAGGAGAAGAACTGAGTCAGTCTGAGTGTGAACAGTAACAGAAGTGATACTACATATGGACATGAGGTACTAATACTAGGTAACTAATACTGCAGTACTGTGTCAAGTGAAGTAACAGTGGTGTGATTTTCAGTGTTAACTTAGTGTTTGTCTGTATTAATATAGAAATATATTATAGCACATAATGTAAGAAAGTCTAATCAGCTGACAGGGTCCACACACACACTTCCTGCATCAGTCCCAGAGGAGCTCAGAAAACACTTCCTGTGTGTTTCACTTTTTTCTCTCTTTATCTCAACTTTAACTTTAAAGTCTATTCGAAAAAGTGCCCTGAGATAACTTTGTTATGATATGGCGCTATATAAATAAAACTGAATTGAATTGAACTAACTTTACGTGTATATTAAAGAATTCATTAATTAAAC
>SEMN01001468.1:20000-25000 GCA_005408345.1 Macquaria australasica | reverse complement strand
GTGTGTGTTCACTGTTGGACAGATGTTTGAGGTGTGTGTGTTCACTGTTGGACAGATGTTTACTGTGTGTGTTTACTGTTGGACAGATGTTTGAGGTGTGTGTGTTTACTGTTGGACAGATGTTTGAGGTGTGTGTGTTTACTGTTGGACAGATGTTTGAGGTGTGTGTTTACTGTTGGACAGATGTTTGAGGTGTGTGTGTTCACTGTTGGACAGATGTTTACTGTGTGTGTTTACTGTTGGACAGATGTTTGAGGTGTGTGTGTTTACTGTTGGACAGAGGTGTGTGTGTTTACTGTTGGACAGATGTTTGAGGTGTGTGTTTACTGTTGGACAGATGTTTGAGGTGTGTGTGTTCACTGTTGGACAGATGTTTGAGGTGTGTGTGTTTACTGTTGGACAGATGTTTGAGGTGTGTGTTTACTGTTGGACAGATGTTTGAGGTGTGTGTGTTCACTGTTGGACAGATGTTTGAGGTGTGTGTGTTTACTGTTGGACAGATGTTTGAGGTGTGTGTGTTCACTGTTGGACAGATGTTTGAGGTGTGTGTGTTCACTGTTGGACAGATGTTTACTGTGTGTGTTTACTGTTGGACAGATGTTTGAGGTGTGTGTGTTTACTGTTGGACAGATGTTTACTGTGTGTGTTTACTGTTGGACAGATGTTTGAGGTGTGTGTGTTCACTGTTGGACAGATGTTTGAGGTGTGTGTTGTAGCTACATTAGTTTTACGACAAACACCATGAAGACGAGACTCTAACGACAGACATGTTGATGTTCGTGCTAACTGTTAGCAGCAGCAGCAGTTTGTTCCACAGAGACTGTATGATGTTTATCATGACTCCTGTTTAGCAATGAAAGCAGCATGAACGCACCCCCCACCCATACAGTTATAACAAAGTTGAAAATTATATTTTATATTTATCTATAAATTTAAAATGAACCTTGAAGCTCCAAAAGTCTTCATGAGTTTAGCTCACGTTTATAAAGAATGAGAAGGATCTGTTCAGAGTTCATAAATGTTTTATATATATATCAATAAATCTGATCACAGCTATGTGTGATCAATCATTCAGTAAGTCTGACGAAGACATTAGTAAACAGCTCAATATTTAGGTGAATCCTCTTCTTCTCTTTCTCCCTGAGAGTCAGACATTCAGGCTGATGCCACTCTCCAGTATGAAGCTACAGCTAGCAGCAGGTTAGCTTAGCTTAGCACAAAGACTGGAAACAGACCGACAGGTGTTGTTTTTACACCTTTCAGATAAAACAAGCGAGACATGAGAGCAGTGAAGAGGATTTCACTACATGCTGAACATGTTCTGCTTTAACTACATTATAATGTATTAAAACACGAGCTGATCATAAACTGAACAAGGAGGTCACAGTGAAGAAAACACGTCTCACACACACACACACCCTAATATCATACTGTCACATGCCGTCACTCACTCCGAGCAAGCTCACATTTCACCAGTGTGTGAATCTGTGTGTGTGTGTGTGTGTGTTTTAAGGAGGTCCTGCGCCCTGAGCTGCTGTGTGGAGCAGCTGCAGCTCCACCTTATCAGCTGAATCATTGCAGTCGTATTAATCGGACACAGACTGAGTTCAGCGCTCAGGTGGAACCTTTTCCTCCACACACACACACACACACACACACACACACACACACTCAGCTCACCTGCTGCTGTGACATAAAACCAACGTCTCTCCTGGCAGATTTACTAGAAACATGTTTTACTGACAGTTTCTTGACTGATTTTAGATTTTAGATACTTATTGTTGTTGATGTGTAGGTATATAATGATAATGATAATAAATAAAACAGAGTTACACAGTGCTGTACAGTAAAACAAAGAAAGTATAGAAATGTAAATATTTATAGTTTTACTCATTTTTAAAGTTTTTTTTTAAACTTGCGTCTTTTTTATTGCACTTATATTAATTTATGCACTACACGCTATAAATGTTTTTTTTACCTCCTGATCCTGTGATGTATTTTTTATATAATATAATGAATTAAATAAACGTGATCTTTTCTGCAGGATGGTTAAGAGCATAAAATAACTCACAGCTTTTCGTTCAGCTGCTGCGAGAGCAGCTAGAAGGAGTATTTTCTTTCCCCGTCAGCAGCAACTAATCTCTGTGACACTACATTAACAGGAAACGTTCGGTTAGCATTAGCATCTAACGCTCCAGCATTCAGCTCCAATATGTTTGTGATACTAATAAAAGATCAGGAAGCTCCAGTGCTGAGAGCTGAACACAACACAGGACTAATGAACAGATAATAATAAGTGTTATTTCTCTCGTCTGCACATCCACAGATCTTTCTCCTTTTAGATCCAAGCAAACATCATCCTCGAACTCTGCTGAACTGTCTACACTACAGGCTGCTATCGTGTGTGTGTGTGTGTGTGTGTCTGTCTGTGTGTGTGTGTGTGTGTCTGTGTGTGTGTGTCTGTCTGTGTGTGTGTTTGTGTGTGTCAAGGTGTGTCTGTGTGTGTGTCTGTCTGTGTGTGTGTTTGTGTGTGTCTGTGTGTGTGTGTGTGTGTGTGGGGGGGGGGTGGGGGTGGGGGGCTTAATTACTGGACAAACAGCAGTGGAGGAGATCAGTTAAGTTCCTGTTTCCAGTGAAATCTTTATGCTGTTCATGAAGAAGCAGGAACAACGTCAGTTTCCCTCGTCATGATCTCTTTTTGTCTTCATCAGTTCGTCACATTTCAAATATTAATTAATTATATTAAAATACCTCTCAGGTGTTTAGTTGTGTGTCTGTGTGTGATGTTGTGGTTAAAGTGAAGGGGGGGGGGTCACACAGACAGGAAGTGGACCTGATTGGTCAGCTGCTCCTGTGCTGAGTCTTGTGTTTCCTAAAGGTCGGAGGTCACACAGCAAATAACATGAACCAGAGCAACAGAAAGAAAAGTAAAACAACAGACTTTACAGCAGTAAATCCTCAGTACCTGATTGGGGGGTCTTCCGTCCACATCCCGCCTCAGCCGGCCTCCTATTGGTCGAGGGACAGTCAGCTGATAGGAGGAGAGGTGTTCTGTCTGCTGAGAGTCTGCAGGAGGAAACAGTCAGTCAGGAACATGGAAACTAATCTGAGCACACAACAACTACAGTTTCAGCTTCTTGTGAAAGTTTAAGAAACGTCTCTCTCATACCTCCTGCAGGAGAAGAGCTGGAATATTCTGCTTTATTGATTTTGGCAGTTTCATCTATCGTTTCCGTCAGAGTCGACGTGAACGAGCCATCGCAGAGGAAACTCTCTGACACCGACGTTTTTAATAATCAGTCCCTGGGATCGCTGCGTCCCGCCCACTGTTTAAGTGAAGCTTGCACATGAGCTGGTTGGTCTACCTCGCTGTCAATCAACTTATCAATAACACTGGTCCTTACGAACAAAATGAGTTATCATGCTTGGTTGGAACGCCTCTTTACGTGTCGTTACAGAGATCCGACATCACTGTTTGTTGTGTCCTGTTCTGTCTGATGGGAAGTGAGGCCGTGCAGAGTTCACTGAACCGCTGCCTGCATGATTTATTGATTATGAGGCTGCTGTCAGTTTCACCACAAACTTCCCAGACGTCACTGATTAGTCGTGTTTCTGTTCTGTAATCAGACATCACATCGGACGCCTTCACAGTTCAGATAAAATTAATTTTTTATTATTATCTGTATTTTTTTCTGGGCGAACCTGAAGTCTACATGTTCATATAATCCATCGTAAATCTTTACTGCAGCTGTTCACTTCAAATAAATCTCCTTGTTCAAACAGTCGTGAGACACAACTAGAAGAAGTTCGTCTCCTCTGCTGTTGGTCACACACCTCTCCACCAATCAGAGGCTCGCTCAGGGGTAACCATGACGACAAGACTGACACTTCATGCTACATCAAAGTAACTGATGTAGCATGACTCAAAGACAGTTTGTGGTTCTGGTTCTACTTCCTGTGAGGTTCTGCAGGAAGATGTATCATTTATGAGCCTGTGATGGCTTCGTTTATCAGACTATACACTATGACGGCGCATCACTGCCAAAATCCACACGTGCAAATGAGATCCTTGCGCGCGCAACTCAAACAGCCACGCACGCACAGAACTACTGTAGCCTGCGAGGAGAAAACACTGCTCTGAGCGCGCAGCTCTCCTGCTCGCGAGTGGATTTTCTTTTTGGCAGTAAGTGGGCGGATCCAGTCACCATTGTATCCCTAAATATAATTGGTCACAGTCCTCGTCTTTTAGGATTGGACGTTGTCTTTGTATCGGCTCAAGTACGTTAGCTAGCTAATCAGCTAATCAGAAAACGGTAGGTTCAGGACCGTTTCTCTCATAGTAAAATGTAAATGTAGCATTAAGAAACTACTAAAATGAAATAGCTCCATTTCTTCAGTGTATCTTCTTCCTTTCTTTTGTACTAACACCCATTGTGATGAAGTGCTTTGAGCGACTGGTCCTGGCACACCTCAAGAAATGTCTGCCCCCCACACTAGACCCACACCAATTTGCCTACTGAAGCAACAGGAGTACAGAGGATGCTGTATCCACAGCGCTGCACTGTGTACTCAGGAACACATATGCAAGAATGCTGTTTGTTGACTTCAGCTCAGCATTCAACACAGTCATTCCCTCCAAGTTTATCACAAAACTTGAGGATCTTGGAATCAATACCCCCCTCTGCAACTGGATCATGGACTTTCTGACCAACAGACCCCAGTATGTTAGGTCAGGCCACAACTGCTCCACCACCATCACACTCAACACTGGCACACCTCAGGGCTGTGTGCTGAGCCCGTTCCTCTACTCCCTCCTCACCCATGACTGCAGGCCTATGTATGGATCCAACTCCATCATAAAGTTTGCAGACGACACCACGGTGATCGGACTCATCAGTGACAATGATGAGTCTGACTACAGGGCAGAGGTAACGCACCTAGCCGCATGGTGCGCTGACAATAACCTGCTACTGAACACCAGCAAAACCAAGGAGCTTATC
>SEMN01001468.1:0-15000 GCA_005408345.1 Macquaria australasica | reverse complement strand
GACCCTCTGGATGTTTTCAGTGTTTCTGTCTCAGCTCACAGTCAACACACACACACACACACACACACACACACACACTCGCTGTGTTAAACTTCCTGTCAGTGTTGGAGCTGAAGGACTCGGCTGTGAGCCCGGCGGCCGTCGGCACTAAGCTGCTTAATGCTGAACCTGCCTGAATGAAATGCCAAAACACACACACACACACAGATCTGGAACCAACAGATCAATATCTACCGACAAGTTTGATTCTCTCTGATTGTCAGTTCTGCAGAAACCTCGAGAATGTGAAGTAACAGCACGTTTCATGATCGACAAATAAAAACAAGATTAGCGAGTCGTTTGTTCACAAATAGATTTTTCCAAATCCACAAACCAACACCAACCAGTTTCATGGAAAAGTTTTTTACATGACATTCTTTATGTTAATGGCCTCGGGTGACGATATTCAGCGGTTCGACAGATTTCTGGTCAGCAGCAGTTTGAAAGTTTACAGGTGAGACCTCACCACTGTGCAGGTGTGGCTGTTTACCTGCAGGGAAGCTCTAATGAAAGACTCTACCCAGGCACTGCAGTGCCTTCAAACCTCCACGTGCTGCTGCAACCCTGAAACCATGTTGGCTCGGTGTTAAGAGGTTTAACCTCCGTCACTCTGAGGGAAAGTTCACAGACTCTCACTGAGGAACGAATCCTTCGTGGGCAAACTCCAGCGGAAACCTTTCTCAGAAATGAGTCTCAGTGACGACTGCTCGTTTCATGAGCCTCAAATAAATATTTGATTGTGTGATGAGTTGTGAGTCATTTATGGAGTTCACAAATGAAAACAAAAACCAACCAGTTTGAACAAATGTGAAACTATTTCACAGTCCAGCAGATCTTTACATATAAAAGGAAACATGACGAAGTTTCTAAAGCAGTTAGTTAAAGATGAACCCAGTGTCTGCTCTAGTTTCTGAGCTGCTGATGAGACTTTTCTCCTCGAAACTTTTCAGACGCTTTCTTTTAAATAATTTAACTGTTGGAATCCCAAAGAGATCAAATGATCCAACATTTCATTACAAAGATGAAAGAAAAGTCCAGAACAGTAATGTGTGGTTCAGAACTGTGTTTCTTCTTCTGTCCCCTCACATTCATCTGCTGACCCTTTGGAGGGGCCTGACCCCTATGGTGGAAACCACTGGACTAACTAGCTCCACTGAGCGAAACTTCATCAGTATTAATAATGTAATCATGGAAAATATAATAATATATAATTCACAGAACAAGTACTTTTACTTTTGATACTTTAAGACATTTTGATTATAAAACTTCAGCTTTTTAACTCAAGTAAGATGTTAAATAAATTGCTTTTACTTCTTCAGCACTGGTACATCCTGCTTTGGACTCAATCACAATAGTACTATTAAAGCAAATTTAAATTTGATAAGTTAAGAAGATAATGATTAAGAGTGATGTGTAAATATGTTGGAGTTTATTATTTAGTGTGGAATAAACCTAAACCAGGTGAGCAGATGTGAGGTCACACAGGATCACATTCTGCAGACTTTATGAGCTCTGCGTCTCTGTTTTCTCTGATGAAGCTGAATGAAATGCTGCGTCTCCTCAGTCATCAGTTTGTCTGCTGCTTCAGACCTGAATCTGGACTGACAGGCAGCCGACAGCAGCTGAGACGACAACATGAAGGATGTGCACAGTGACTGTTTCTGTCTCTAATATTGTTATTTCATATTTGATGATAAACCAACGGTGGGAAGTAACCAAGTACATTTACTACTCAAGTACTGCACTTAAGTACAAGTTTGATGAATTCATGTGTTGTTCCTCCAAACAAACAGACACCTGAGAAACTGATTTATGATATGTGTACATGTACTGCATGTCCCAGCACAATACTGAATAGTTCTACTTTAGTGTATTTAGGATTTGTATACTGTAGTTGCAGTATAGCAAATATGTATTCATCTGTAGTTAGTATAATGCAGAACAGCACTGTGTAATGTAGTATAAAGTGTAGTATAGCATGGTACAGTACAGTGTTGTACAGTACAGAGTACTACACTGTAGTACTGTACAGTGTAGAACAACAGTATAAAACATTGTAGTGCAGTACATTACACAGGGCATTATGTGGTACTGTACAGTACTACATTGCACTGTACAGTACAGTGCAGTACAGTGTAGTACGATACAACACTAGAGTGTAGTACAGTGTAGTACAGTGTAGCAGAGTATGTAGTAATGCAGTGCAGTAACTTGTAGTACAGTGGAGTACAGTGTAGTACACAGTGGAGTACGATACAACACTAGAGTGTAGTACAGTGTAGTACAGTGTAGGAGAGTATGTAGTAATGCACAGT
Source organism: Macquaria australasica (assembly GCA_005408345.1). NCBI lineage: Eukaryota > Metazoa > Chordata > Actinopteri > Centrarchiformes > Percichthyidae > Macquaria > Macquaria australasica. The sequence continues at coordinate 12,646 of SEMN01001468.1, read as the reverse complement.
GCAGTAACTTGTAGTACAGTGGAGTACAGTACAGTGTAGTACAGTGCAGTACAGTGTAGTACAGTGCAGTACATTGCAGTACAGTGTAGTACAGTGCAGTAACTTGTAGTACAGTGGAGTACAGTGTAGTACAGTGCAGTACAGTGTAGTACATTGCAGTAACTTGTAGTACAGTGTAGTGCAGTGGAGTACGATACAACACTAGAGTGTAGTACAGTGTAGTACAGTGTAGGAGAGTATGTAGTAATGCACAGTGCAGTAACTTGTAGTACAGTGGAGTACAGTACAGTGTAGTACAGTGCAGTACAGTGTAGTACAGTGCAGTACAGTGTAGTACAGTGCAGTAACTTGTGGTACAGTGTAGTACATTGCAGTACAGTGGAGTACAGTGTAGTACAGTGCAGTACAGTGTAGTACATTGCAGTAACTTGTAGTACAGTGTAGTACAGTGCAGTAACTTGTAGTACAGTGGAGTACAGTGTAGTACAGTGCAGTACAGTGCAGTAACTTGTGGTACAGTGTAGTACAGTGCAGTACAGTGTAGTAAAGTGCAGTACAGTGTAGTACAGTGCAGTAACTTGTAGTACAGTGTAGTACCGTGCAGTAACTTGTACAGTGGAGTAGTAGTAGTGTCAGCACACCCCCTCCTCACCTCTGCAGTGCGAGTTCCCGCCCAGCAGCAGCAGCAGCAGGCAGCAGACCTCCAGCAGCTCCACTCTGCCTCCCATCTTCTTCTTCTTCCTCTTCCTCTTCCTCTTCTTCTGCTGGAGAAATTAAATGTCACCGGGCGGCTGTCACACACACGGTCCTCCTCCTCTGTTTCTTCTTCTTCTTCTTGTTGTTGTTGTAGTTCTTACCGTTGTCTTCCAGCCGTCTCCCCCCGCAGAGCCTCATGCTAAACGCCCCGGAGTGCTCCTCTTCCCCGGCCGAGCCATCCCGTCACCGCGGCGGGCTGCACTTTACGGGCTGTTAGCCAACAATCGGATCCCAAATGTCTCCCGCTGGTGTTTTCGTTGTTAGATGTGTTGACTGAGACCCACGGTGAGAGTGAGCGTGTCCTCTGGTGAGCCCTGTCCGGTAAAGCCTGTCCTCCCGTGGGGAGAAGATATTTCTCTCCTTGTAAACTCGCCTGGAAGATCAGCCAGAGTCAAGCTAGCGGAAACATTCACTGCGTCCTGTGAGGCATTTCAAAATAAGAGTAACTAAAAAAACAAAAACCGTAACTCGGAATGACAAAACACCACAAACTGATTCCTCAGGAGTATCTACAACCGATAGGAATATTAGCAGAGACTAAAGATAATAAAAACAGCATTAAGTACTGTGTATTAGGTAACGTGTACACTGAGCAGTGGTGGAAAGTACATTTACACAAACAGTACTTAAGTACAGTTTTGAGGTACTTGTACTTGAGCTTTTTATGTTACTGTATACTTCTACTCCACCACGTCTCAGAGGGAAATATTGTACTTTTTACTGCACTACATTTATCTGACAGCTTTAGTTTCTAGTTACTTTACTTTGCTTTATTAAAGGTTACACCAGTGGTTCTTTATCTTTACTTAAGTAATACATTGAATACAGAATTTTTACTTATTAAGTGTTTATATGTGTATTGCAGTATTAAGAAAATAATGTGAATACCTTTTTCAACACTGTTGTGTAATATTATAGGAAACCATCAGAGAGAGCCTGAGATGCAGGTTCTATACTCTGAAAGCAGCTTTACTGTATTTGAATCAAATGTTATCTTAGTCTCCTTCACTGGTGGCTGCAGCTATAATATGAAGGGAAAATTAAACAAATATTGCTTTGGTTTTGGTTGGCAGAGACTCAGTATTAAAGGACATCCTACATTTGACTGAGCTGTGACTTTTCAATAGTTTAGTAATTCATCCATTATTATTAAACATATATGCATTACATTATAATGTATTATAGTGTAGATATATACTATAAATATAATACTTATATATTTTGTATACATGACTGTTGTATGTAAATATTTTCATGTTCTTTAGCTGTGTATTGTAGTTATTACAGGGTATTACTATATACTATATTATGTATAGTGCATAAATCAGTACAAATATTTGTTCAGTTCATGTATAATGTACTGTGTGTAGTACTGTACTGTTCAGAGCAGGAGCTGCACGGACTTTTATTTTGAAGTCAAGATGGTTAAACCAGAAGTCATTGGCTGTTAGTTTCTGTCACGTCACAGAACTAATCTCCAGCTGGGGGAAAAGCTTCAACTGCGCATGTCGGGCTGTTCGCGTCATAACTTCATTATAATTTGAACAGGACGAAGGTGAAACTGCCGTCACCGAAGTCCGACCTTCACCTGCAGGTCCGACACTTTATTCAAACTCGCCTTCAAAGCGTCGAGGCTCCAGCCAATGAAAGAGGAGTTTGTAACAGTGATCGCTGATTGGCTGAAATTTAATCCCAATAAAGAAGATTGTGATGCGTTCAGGCGTCTCTGGTAAACTGTACCTCTTTTTCATTTGAGTTTATTGATTTTTTCAATTTAATAGATTCAAACTAAATGTTATTTCCAATCCAACTTCATCATTAGGAATCACATGAATTGATTGTTGTTGACAGACGTATTAGCAACATATTGGCTCTTTTTAGTCATTTAAAATGACTGACCTCTGCTGTGAAATGACGCGTTACACAGGTACGCTTTGTTTCTACAGTTTAAATGTACACATTCACTCCAAATACCGAAAACAAGCAGCTGCTTTAAAGGTTTTCAGTCAGATGAGGACTGCAACTAACGATTACTATTACTGTAGATTAAAAAAGTAAAATAAAAATAACTTCAGAGCTGAAGGCAACATCGTCCAAAACCCAAAGACATTCAGTTTACTGAGATGTAAAACAGAAAAACTGAAAATCTGACACATTAGAGAAGCTGCAACCAGAGAATAATCGCCAGAGTTCACTTTAACAATTAATCTGTTATCTGTTAGTCACCTTGGAAACTGCTGGAAATCGTTGTGGGGATTTGGCACTACCTTCTAATATTTTAGAGACAAAACAATGTAAGACCAAAAAAATTATCTGCAGGTAATCAAAACTATTGTTAGTTGCAGGGCAAATAAATATATCAATTTAGAAATCTTCAACCCTGTCTGCTTACTGAACCCAACCCCAAAGAAACTCTGAAAATGCAGATAAAAACAACCATTTTACTAGGAAAATTTAATTTGAAGTTTTTCAGTAAGATACAATATATACAAGTACAAAGAAAAATGTTTTGTTTTTTTAAACAAACCCGTTATTACTTTATTATAAAAGATGAATGAAAACATACTGACTTTTCCTCCAGAAATGAGCTGAACATGTAACCAGCTGTTCAATAAACAGGTGTTTTTACTGTCATTTCTGTAATGGCAAAAATATGAGACAGACTTAACAGTAACAATACACAAACTAGTATGTTTGAGAATTATCTGCATGCCAAATAAATTGCATTGTGCCACCTTCAAGATTTTAAAATGCTATTTTGTGCAAAGATTTAGGCCCTGTGTGTTAACTTAAAACGTACAGTCCATTGGATCAGTTCAACATGACAAATTCAAATTTCAAGTCGTAGTTTTTGAACGTCAGTAATCAGGTCTGAGGCTTAAAGAAAGTCTTGATATTGCTGAGGTGTTGTTACTGTGTCACCGTTAAAGAATAAGTCTGGTGATATTCTCTATTTCTCTTCTTCTGTCAACAAATCTCATGTTCAGACTCAACAGATTAACTCTTTCCTCCTGTTTGATAAAAACTACAGTGACATGCCTAAAAAACTCTACAGCTGATATATCGACATTTATTGGATGGATTGCCATGAAATTTTATTTTTTAAAGATCCATGTCTTCAGTAGGAACCAATGGGCTTGGATCTGAGAGCCACAGACAATTAGTCAGAAAGTATTGAGAGACAGACTAACACATTGTTGCACATTGGATTTGTTGAACAGCCAGCGCAGCCCTGATTGTCCACATTAACAGTATTTGCCAGCTGACAGGTGCTAATTTTCAGGTTGTGATAGAGGTTGTTTTGTGTCGGAGGATAGTTGTTAACTTCTCTGACTCAGCTGCCGGTACAGTTGGATGGTCGTGAGCTGAATATCAGGATCTCCAGGTTTGATGTCGATAGCTCTCAGGAAGAAGCCCAGAGCATCGTCCAGCTTCCCTTTGCTGTAGTACTCCCTCCCTCTACTGACTAGGGAGTCGTAGCTCTCGTCCTCGACAATGTCTTTCATATCATTCGTCTTGACTCCTGCATCAACAGAGCACTGATCCATTCTCTCGGAGGACGCTAGCTCGGGATCGCCGGTTGATTCCTCCAGGTTACTGCTTATTTCCTCTCCTGACTCATCGACGGCATCTGCTGACTCAGAGTAATCCTCCTCCTCCTCTTCTACCTCCTCCTCACCCTCTGTATTTAATGTTTCTCCAATGGTCTCCTCCAGCTGAAGCTCATCATGAGTTGAACCAATGATGTCCTCCTCTTCGGCCTCATCAGAATGCCTCTCTAAAATGTCATCATCATCATCGGCGTCATCCTCATCATCCATGTCTTGGTTGTGGTTCTCCAAGTCTTCGATGATGGACTGGAGGAGGGACCGGCGTGACGCCACAGAGGTGTTTCCTCCAACGCTCTTTCTTGACCGGAGAGGGGTGGAGCCAGAGGGTGCTGATTTGGGTGTTGAGGCTCCAAGAACCTGGAAGGAGTTGTCAAGTTGACTCCTCCTCAACTTCTGCCTATCATCATCATCATCATCATCACTACTATCATAAATCACTGCAGATCTTTTCTTCTTGGTAGCTACAATGGAGTCATTCATTGACTCATCCATTTCAGAGGCATGGACGTTGCTAAGGCTTTGCCCAAGTGCTTCTTTATGTTGTCTCTCAGAAAGGGATTTATTTACATCAAAACTCCCTTCCATCTGCAGCTGTGACAGCAGCTTCCTCTCCTCTGCTTCGGTATCCTGATGATCCAGGACTTCATGGTCAGAGAACATGTCACTGTCCTCAAGCTGTAAATTGAAGTTGCCCTCAAAGGATTCAAGCCCTGTGCTGACTCTGGATGATGTGTCTGCTTTGAAGCTTGGATTGGATGCTTGCAAGACAGACAGTCTTTTGCTCTGCAGGGGGGTGACATGTGGATGCCCCAAGTCCATCTTAGAGTCTGTAACGTACGCCAGGCTGCCATCACCCGCTGAAGCAACTGCAGCCTCAGACACTGCAGACTCGTCCATTAGTTCTTGAACAGAGGCATCTGCCATATCACCTGATGCAGCATCAGTGGCCTCCGACATCACCAAAGACTCATCAATCACCTCCTGAGGAGAAGTGTCTGCTACTTCCAAGTAACTCCTCTCCTGCTTGACAGACTGGTGTTTCGGGGAATCCAGGTTCTGCTTGGCGAGCTCATCTTGGCTTACTTCTGCAGCAGGTTGTTCTTCTGTCATACTCTCATCTGCAGTTAGATCAATAACTCTGCCACTCAGATTCTGTTGGTCGTCCTCCTTGCCAGAACTTGACTGGTCCAACTCCACCACAACTGGTGACCCGTCAAAGTTGCTGTCATGTTGTGGATAGGAAGGACTTGGTCTTGGATTTCTTGTTTTTTTCTCATGAGACTGCTTTCTGTTGTTGTCGTCCACTGGTTGTCGGAGCCAGGCTGGTTCTGTGCTTGATGCCATGCTCTCTGCCAGCTGCATCTGTAACTCTGACTCAGCCTTCATCAGCTCTTGGGCCTTCTGGACCCTCCCTTCAATGTAGTGGTGTGCCTCTTGGTCCTCTGGGGCCTCGTCATGGTTGATGTCGAGGGAAAACATGAGGTCGTGGTCAGAGATCCCAAACATCTCCATGGCGTGGAGGTGGGCAATGTGCTCGTCCAGTTCAGGGTCTGTCCGTCGGTGTCTGGAGTGCAGGGCCTGAAGCTGCAGCTGTGTGGACGAGGACCGTGTCTCCTCCAGGGTGAAGAGCTCCTTCAGCTCCTGCTTGCTGAAGTACCGAAAAGGGTTCTTTTTATCTCCAGTATTCTGCCTGATGAGGGAGTCTTTGAAAACCTGCCGTCTGTAGATCTTCTCCTCCACAGTGCCGCAGGTGATCAGCCTGTAGATGACAACATTTTCAGTCTGGCCGATGCGGTATGCCCTGTCAACAGCCTGGGCATCTGTTGCTGGGTTCCAGCTGGGATCGTAGATCACGACTCGGTCTGCTGCCGTCAAAGTGATGCCAACTCCTCCAACCTGGGTGGTCAGGAGGAAGACAGAGTAACTTTTGTCTGTCTGGAATTGAGTGATGCGCCTCTCTCTCTCTGCCATCTGTGTTATTGTGCCATCCAGTCTCATTACTTTGAAGCCTCTGTTGCCCAGGATGCGTTCGATGATGTCAAGCACTTTCCTGTAATGAGCAAAGATGAGTGTGCGGTGGCCTTCTTGTCTGAGCCTTTCAAGAAGTCCCAACAGAAAGACAAGTTTCCCGGATTCAGATATTAAGGTTTCGTCAGCAACATTAGCGATGCTGTGAGCGTCTGTCTCCATGTCGTCATTCTGCTGACCTTCAGCTCTACTTTCCTCCAAGCCTAACTTGGCTATGGCTGCAGCAGAGAGCAGCCTTGGGTGATCACACAGCTTTTTCAGAATGGTTAATTCAGCTAGAGGTGATCTACTGGTTATGAGCAGCTCCTTGATGTGGTCCAGTGAAATGAACTGCCTGTATATGTCTTCCTGAACAGAGCTCAGGTAAGTCCAGACAATCAGGTCGTTCTTTCTCGTCAGCGTGGGCATGACTGCTCCAGAGTCTTTTTGAGGGTTTTGGATGTCTGAATATTCGTCTTTGCACGGATGTGTGCCGTTCATTTTGTTTTTCTGCACTTCTGATTTTGTCCTGCGGAGGAAGTAGGGTTTTATTATGGCCATGAGGGTTTCAGACATCCGGGACCCGAGAACCTTTTCCCCTGGAGTGGCATCCTTCTCTCTGGCACGGGTGATGGGGTTCTCATACTCTGTTTTGAATGTTTTCGCTGTGCCAAGGAGAGTGCCTTGGCAAGCAAAGTCAAAGAGAGCCCACATTTCTCTCAGGTTGTTTTGGACTGGAGTGCCTGTGAGAAGAACTCGGTTTTTTGAAGGTATGGCATAGGCACTTTTGGCTGTTTTGGTGGTTGAGGTTTTTATCTTGTGTGCCTCATCCAGGATCATGTAGTCCCATATGAACTCTCTGCCATGGTATGATGACAATTGCTGCCAGTTGTTCATAAGCATAGTGTACGTGGTGATGATGACGCCACCTCTCCTCTGAACTTTCTCCAAATTCCTGGTCCTCTCTCCTTTGCTGGTACCATGAAACTCCTTGACCCTCATGCCGGGAGTCCATTTGGCAAACTCCTTGGTCCAATTTGTGATGAGCGAAGTTGGCATGATCAGCAGTGTGTGTTTAACCAGCTCGTTATCGTACATACCAGAGAGGAATGATATCACCTGGATGGTTTTACCAAGGCCCATGTCATCTGCTAAGATCCCACCTTTACGACCATCTCTGTAGAGACCGTATAAGAAGGCCAGTCCATTTCTCTGGTAGTCATAAAGCTTATCATGTAAATCTTTGAAAAGCATTAAACCACTGTTGTTTACATTGACAAACTCTTCATCGTCATCCTCCGAGTCATTCTGAGCAATAAGTTCTTCAATCTTCTTTATCCGGCTTTCAAGTTTTTGACTCTGGTGAATGTTGTACGCCAATTTGAAGAACTCAAGCGCTTTGGACATGTCTCCTTGTCTGGCAACATCTTTACCATCTTGAATGAATCTGTAAGAAAAGAAAAACACATCAGAGGGTTAATAAAAAGAATGTTGAAATCTAATGTTCTGAAACTTTATGGCTGCATTAATCTCTTTTTGGCCACTAACACAAAGAAAAACATCAAGGCACAAATCACATACTTTTCATCGCAAACCAGTAGCACGTTTTGTGGCCCAGCGTTGATTGGCTGAAAACAACTGCACTAATGGGTTCCTGAGTGCAACTCTTCAGTGTTAACTTAAGACCCGAGTTAATCTCTTTTTTTGAAGTACCCCTACAGCCCTCCCAGATGAGCTTGATTCATTCATCAACACCACCCTTCATGTTACAAGTGTGCTCATTTTAGTCTGCATGTAATTTAATAATATTAATTATATAAGAGTGGATATTGTTACACTATTTTATTAGACAATGCCTAGTGATAGTTGCTAACTACTTTTCACGGTGCACCGTGCAGTTGGTCGTAGCTGGTAGTTTATTAGTTATTGTGACAATAAATATAAGCCTCACATCTCAATTTATAATCATGTGTGTATTTCCCTCCTAAACACAAATATGGATATATTTGGATATATATGGATATGCTTTTTATATATCAAATGATATTTCCTTTTAGTTTAAGTTAAATTAGTTAAGATACTCCTGTCTTTCCAAGTACTACCTGGTAACTGCAGCAGCACATGTACATCTGGTTTTTGCTGTCTACAAGTATAGTCATAATTACCCAGCTGACACAGAATGCCCAGCTCAAGAAAAACAAGGGAAAATAATAAATGTTCTATTACAGTCATTACCGCATTAACTACAACAAAACACGTAGTCCTCACTAAGATCACACAATAAGCATCTGTATTTTTAACATAGTACAAACAGTGGTTACCATGCAATTTCTACATCACAATGGCCCCTAAACGCATGAAATTCATGAAAGATTTTGTTGCAGTTCAAATGATAAAGTATTGATTAACTTTAGTCATGTGGACAGCAAACCCTTTAACAGGCAAAACATGAGGAAGAAACCTCAGTCCAAAAGCTACTACAGAAAAAGCTCTTCAGGCTGTAGTTTCATGCATCATTAATATTCTTAAAGAGGTGCTGCACACATACACTAATTTTTTGAGCTGTAAACTAAATGATATGACTGTACTGTGATGAAACACATCAGTGCTGGTGTTAATATTGATTTCTTACCAAATGTATAAAAATAAAAAATAAAAAATAAAAAAATCAGCATTTCATGGGTTGAAATTGACTCAACACTGTTTTAAATCAGCCCTGAAGCTGCGAGGCCAATGCTGACATCTATGTCTGCATAGAGTCGACCGTTTGGGACCTGTCTACGTCATGAAATATATATATATATAAAAAAAGACTAATCAGTGTCAGTCAGTCTCCCCGTGTCACCTGACCCAAACACTACGTAGCCACGAGGCCCCGCCCCCTACAGGTGTGGTTCCCTCACTCGTTGCTTTTTTTTTTTTTTTTTAATTTGCTGGGAGAGACGGTTCCAGCAGAATCTAAGGGTACACTTTAATGACACAATGATAAATGGCAGGTGAGAAATATTATTACCAGCACGGTGTTTCCCTACGTACAGTAGTGCCACAGGGTACCATGGCAACCACACAAATAATCTAAATAATAGGTACATTACAAAATGTTAAATTGATTAATTAAATTGGGCAAAGTGGCAAACGAGTAGACAAACAGCACTGGTGTTTAGGACTGAAACTAACCATTATTTTTGCTATCAATTAATCTGCCAGTTATTTTTCGATTAATCGGTGCGTCTAAAAAACATCGGAAAAGAAGAGAAATGTTGTTGATTGCAATCTCCTAAAGCCCAAGGTGACGTCTTCCCACATAAGACAAAGACAAGCACAACATTTTCACAATTAAGAAGCTGGAATTAATGTTGGGTAATTTGTGCTTAAAAAATTACATCAGTTATTGATGAATTATTATCAGATTAATTTTCTGTTGATCAAGGTCAAGGTTTGACGCAGCTAAAAAGTTTAGTTTCAGAGGCGTCCCAGTTGGACTGAAGTAAATTAGTTCTTTTATCCATCAGTTAAGCCTAATCTTTTTTCAGTTACACACAGAAAGTGTGCAAAGCTGACAAAATTCAGTAACAATGTATAAATATTAATAAGAGATCCACTTAAAATATGCACATGTTTGAAAGGAACCTTAATTATTAGTGTAGCAACCAAACAGGCCTTTTGGGGCTGCAATTATCTTTTATTTCTGAGAATTACCTGTGGTATGCCTCTATCTTGTCATCTGTCTCCATGGACAAAGACCTGCCAAGACAAAGTCAGGTTAGAGACATTCAGTCATCCAACACACAAGATGCATCAACTAATATTCAACACCATGAAGTAAAAATCAAACATCAACCATGTGAAAAGTTTAGAGACGTTTGGTGAAATTTCTAACGACTGGTATACGTCTGAAACATGACACGGAGACGGATTTTTATAAGAGGTCACAAGAAAAAAAGGTTGGAAACCACTGGTTTGACATAATGGACAATGATTCACGTCCCCTGCACAGACTTCTGGTCAGACAGCAAAGCTGTGGGAGGCTCCTGCAGCTCCGCTGTAACAAGGACACTACAGGAAGCCATTCATGGTGATACCTGTTTATAATGATCAACATGGACATCATACTGACTTACATATTACTGAATATTTTTATTGTTCCTTTTTACTACTGCAACACTGACATTTCTGTCTGTCTATCGCCTTTATACGCTGATCATGTCTTCATGTGATATCTTAAACTGTCAGATAAATGTAGTAATGTAGGAGCACAGAGCTCGACACACTGCACCTGAAGGCACCTTCACCCACACACACACACACACACACACACCTACCTACCTACACACCTACCTACACACACAATAATAATTTTTCACACACACACCTACTCTACTTCACACACACTCTACCTACTCTACACACACACACACACACACAATTTTCACTCTATATACCACACACACACACACACTTTTCACTCTATACACATCATACACATACACCTACTTATACATTACCCCATACATACATACATTCTTCAATTTATATTCCCACACATTAATTTTCACTCTTATACAATTTTACACACACACATTCTTTCAGCTCTTATACACACCTCTACACACACACCTTTTCACTCTATACATTTAATTTCACATTGTGCCACACATCTTCACACACACACACCTACCTACCTACACACACACACACACCTACACACACACACACACCTTCACCTATACACACACACACACACCTTCACCTATACACACCTACACACCTACACCTATACACACCTACACACCTACACCTTCACCTATACACACCTACACACACACACACCTTCACCTATACACACCTACACACACACACATCTTCACACACACACACCTACACCTACACACACACATCTACTCTACTCTACTTACATAATATTTCCATTTACTCTACTCTACACACATTACACACATTACTCCCATACACACACACACACACTCCACACACCACACACACACCCACCCACACACACACACACACACACACACCCACACACACACACACACACACACACACACACACACACACACACACACACCTACACACACACACACACACACACACACACACACACACACACACACACAGTGAGAAAACGTAAAGTCAGTAACAAGCAGCACACACACGACAGACTGCTTCCAGGTTCATCTAAAAAGTGATGTTTTGTGGCTTCTGACTACAAATAAACACAAACCGCAGCTGCCGTCAGCAGAAACGTGGTGACGTCAATCAGCGGGGCGTTAGCACCGATGCTAACTGTTAGCTTTACTTACTTTTCAAGTTTCTCCGTAATCTCCGGAACATCCATCCTGACGTTAGCTTTTCACCGGCAAAACCCGGCGTATAAACGTGTTTCTGACGGTAAAACAGACGCACACCGGCGCTGCGGGACTCACGGACCCTGACTGACGACTTCCTGTGTTGAGGCTTGAACCCGCCATATTCTTCCAGCGAATTAGAGAGGACGCTGTAGTGACGCTGTGACAACGTTATCCAATCGGGAAAACAGACAAGAACGGTGGGCGGGATCAGCAGCAAACCAGCCAATGAGCAGCGTTGAGCCGGGCGGAGCTCAGATTTAAACGGTTGCTTTTCATTACTGTGCAGTTTGATGTTTCCGGGAAATCTCCCAAAACTTCAGCTTTGGAAAGTTTTTAATTTCCAGAAGCCACCAGACTTACTGTGAGAAACAGCAAATTATACAGAAGTAGAGATAAAAGAAGCACAGGACTTACAGGCCGACAGCCAGATTCAAAATGAGTCCAAGTCTGTAAAACATGAATTAACGTCTCATTTTTATTGGATTTTAGATTTTTCTCTGCAGGGAGGAAACATCTGATGATCCTCTGATTGACTGATTGGTTTACTTAAGTCATAACATTTCAATTTAGTTCTAGAATCATAAAATACATAACCTGTCTGTTTTCAAGGGTAGAACATCAGGTCTCACAAAACCACCAAACAGGCAGAAACATCCAGTTTGACTGGTTCACGTCTCATCTGCAGCGTGGTCACTGAAGCAGGACCTGACGGAGTAAAGAGTCAGTAATCAGTCCGTGTGTTTACACAAGCTTTTATTAGGAAGAGTCACGGAGGTTCAGATCAACACAGAAAACAGTTTCCTCATGATAACAAATTCAAGCACTTTTCAAAGACTTTCAAGGCGTCCATTCAGCTGATTTTCCAAACGAAATCCACCTTAAACCTGCAGAGCTCAGGTTTCCTCT
>SEMN01001467.1:0-52681 GCA_005408345.1 Macquaria australasica | reverse complement strand
AGGATGATGATGAAGAGTGGGATCTGACTGTATCATAGTTACAGATGCATCCAATATGGAGGATAAAAACATGAGACCCAGTGATGCTGAAGCTGTTTCTGTAGAGAGAGAATCAGAACAACAAGCTGTGGTAGAATGCAGGACATTAACATGTAACAGTAGTTTACATTATTTCACTGGTACAACAGTATCACAACTGCAGAAGTCTGAAATCTAAAATCAGTGATGACATGAGAGACAGAACTAGGCGCTAACAGGAACAACACATGATCATCTGCTGCTTCTGTCTGTAATGGGATTGTTAACTGCAAGTTCAATCATTTAATTTTTATTCTGGTTGAATAAAAGCAGCCTGAAGATAAAGAAAGCACTTCTCTGTTCATTCATCTATCTGCGCCACCTCCTGCACCACCTCCTGCGCCACAGCTGGTGCATAGTTCAGATCCCCCCCGACCACCACGAAGCCCTGTACACGCACACACATAAGCATAGTAGTATTTTTATTTATGTCACGTCTACATGTTGTAATGTATAAGAAACTTTGAATAATTAGTCTAAAAAGGTTTTTCCACCGGAAAGTTCAGTTACTTCATTAAAGATGAAATCTCCTCCCTCATGTAACAATACTGAATCTGTATATTTAAGTATTGATAAGTATTGTATTGGTCACTGTTTGTGACCTGCAGGCTTTATACTGTGTCACTTACATACTGACCCTGACCTGCTCAAACTAGCTGTGAAGTCATAAATCCTGCAGGTACATCCAAGTGCATTCTGCACAGAGGAGTCTGCAACACAGCAGTGACAGAAACACTGGGTTTAATAAGTTCAAGCTATTTATAAATAAGTATTTTATACTAGAAAGATATACTTGAGTAGACTTACTGTAATTATTGTATTTAGCAAAGTGTAGTAAATGAATATTTAGCAGAAAGTAGTATGGAGTAGTATTATAGTTTAGTATATTACAGTAGTAAAGCAGTATTTAATACATGTATTTAAGTGTAATATACAGTATAGTATTTTATTCTATAGTACATTATAGAATTGTATACTTGAATTTAGTTTTGCATAGTAATATTTAGTAAAGTATAGAAAAGTATAATATACACTAGTTAATGCTTTACTGCTATACTATTCCATACTGTAAATATTACATTTGATTTTATAATATAGTAATATTCAGTAAAGTATAGTAAATTAATATTAGGTATAATTTAGCATGGGACAGTATAGTAAATCTATAGTGTAATATGGAATAGTATAGTGTTAAATTAGTATTTAGAATATAAATGTAGTATTGTTTGTTTCATAGTTTAGAATAGTATTTTATACTATTGTATGTTCTAGAATAGTACAGTTGAGTAGAAATATTGGAACATTCATATTTAGTGTAGTATATTATGGAATAGGATATCCATATGTAAGAGTTGGTCTGATACTTGTACAGTGTGAACATTATGTCATCGCTCAGCTGGACAAAGTTTCTCCATCACCTCAAACTTCTGCTGTTCCTGATCACATATACACAGATCTATAATACTGCTGAATATAATGTAAAAGTATCACAGTATTTAATATAATGAAGTACGGTTTGATGTTTAGTGCAGACAGACTCACGTCATGATAGTCGATCTTTCCCAAAATGAAGTTCATTCCTTCAGGCAGAGGAATCGGTACTCTTTTAGCAAAGTTGTCTACACACACACACACACACACACACACACACAGAAATTATAATCCCATTTAAAACACAGTATAAAGTGAAACTAAAGGCAGGTTGTGCAGGTCAGTGGTGCATTCAATAAAAGTGGAACATTGAGCTTTGCCTTGTTTTACTATTTGACTGCACAGAACCACGCCACCACCTGTCACGTCTACCAGTGTGACATCAAACACACTAGTGCTAGCAGTTCACTAACTTCAGTTTCATCATCACTGAATTAAACACAAACACAGTTAATGTGAAGATGTACAGGTCTGACAGGAGTGTGTGTATGTGGTTCAATATGTCGGCACTCACCACGCAAGAAGTGCTTCACCTTCTTTGTCAGGATCTTATTAAAAATTAAAAGTTTCACCTGCACAGAAACACAGTACACACTGTCAAATGATCAGATCTTTTTCATATTCCTCACTTTTGATGACATTCCCGGCCTGAACACATGTAGGGGTCAATATTGAATCAAAGTCTTAGCTCCACCTAGTGACAACAGGAAGTTACAGGCATTATACTTTTAATCAGAACTCCTAGCAGGTTAACCAGATCCACCTCAAATTTAGTCAGCATAGTCTTAAAATGTTGATGATGCTTCACGGTGAAGATTGTGAGTTTTCATCAAACAGCGTTGCTGTGACAATGCATTGTTCGCCATGAAAGAGGAATCAGTTTTTTGAGGGGCTAAAGATGCTTGAAAACTCATGAAACTTGCCACACATGTCAGAAGGGATGTATTTTGTTGTATAAAATTGGTCTTGGACATGGGTGTGGCAAAAGGGCTCAATAGCGCCCCCTACAATATTTCAACGGAGTAGCCCTCACTGTACGTTTCACCTAGAGATACAAAAGTTGGTAAGCATATGTATCATGTCCAGACTTAGAAAGAAGCCTCTTGGAGCCATACCCTAAACCCAACAGGAAGTCCGTTATTCTCAATAAACTTTCAATTTTTTGTGGTATTTATGCCATTTCCAGGGGTCGTATTTTGACATACTCCTAGACATTTAATCAGATCTACGTCAAATTTGGTCAGTGTCCATAAAACACCTTCACAATGCTGAATTGTGAAGCGTTTGAGTTTTCGTTGAACGGCGTGCCTGTGATGTGGCGTTGAACTTTGATGTCCCGCCGTGAAACAGGAAGTTGAGTGTACACCATCCAATACGCAACAAATTTCTCATGCTGGATAATTTTACAGGTATAAGAACATCTATATGACAATATTCATTAATAGCACCACCTACTGGAAACAAGAAGTAAGCCTTGTGAGACAATCATCATTAGATTTACATGACACAGCAGCAGAGGGAAGAGGACAGGAGAAAGGACTGACTCTCACTGGTGTCTTCTTCATTCTTTCTAAACTTCACTCAGCAATATTATCAGGAAGATACATGATTGCACCTATATTAATTTAGCCGAATTACAAACACCACAAGTAATCATGTCAGCAGCTGCTGGCTGCATCAGCTGCCTGTTCACTGTTATCACTCGCATGTTCTGTGTTGCTTCTCCACTTCTCCCTCTCTCTGTGTGTGTGTCTGTGTTGGAGCTGAGATCCTACTCTCTCTCTCACACACACACACACGCTGTCCTCTGACCTCTTTTATTTTTAAGAGGACAGAGAAACCAATTCAATTCAATTCAATTCAGTTTTATTTATATAGCGCCATATCATAACAAAGTTATCTCAGGGCACTTTTTCGAATAGAGCAGGTCTAGACCGACTCTTTATATTTACAGAGACCCAACAATTCCCACCATGAGCAAGCACTATGCAACAGTGGCAAGGAAAACTCCCTTTTAACAGGTAGAAACCTCGAGCAGAACCAGGCTCTAGGTGGGCGGTCATCTGCCTCGACCGGTTGGGTTGAAGGGGAAGGGGGGGAGCGGGAGAGAGAGAGCAGGAGGAAAGAGAACATACAGCAGCACAATACAGTTCCACATAGGGATGTAAGGCAATAGATATGGTAATGGCATTGATGTTAACACCAACAGAAACAACACTAAGAGCAACACCATAATAGCAACACTAATAACAAGAGCAACAACAGCAATAGCAGCAGCGGGTGCAGAGCAGGAGCACGGGGGCAGCAGGCGGCAGCAACCACAGACCCAGACTCTACAGCTCCGGAGGCAGAAACACCTGCAGAAAGCAACAGAAGGGGAGGGAGAGAGAGAGAGAGAGAGGAGAGAAAGCACACAACTACGGGAAGAAGTTGAATTAGTAACAAGCATTGATGGATATGAGGGCGTACAGATGGAGAGGAAGAGGAGGAGAAAGGAGCTCAGTGCATCATAGGAAGTCCCCCGGCAGTCTAGGCCTATAGCAGCATAACTAAGGGGGGGCTCAGGGTCACCTGAGTCAGCCCTACTATAAGCTTTATCAAAGAGGAAAGTCTTAAGCCTACTCTTAAATGTGAGGAGGCTGTCCGCCTCCCGTACACAAACTGGGATCTGGTTCCACAGGAGAGGAGCTTGATAGCTGAAGGCTCTGGCTCCCATTCTACTTTTAGAGACTCTAGGAACCACAAGGAACCCTGCATTCTGGGAGCGCAGTGCTCTAGTAGGGTAATAGGGTACTATGAGCTCTTTAAGATATGATGGTGCCTGACCATTTAGGGCTTTGAAGGTAAGGAGAAGGATTTTAAATTCTATTCTGGATTTTACAGGGAGCCAGTGTAGAGAAGCTAATATTGGAGAAATATGTTCTCTTTTTCTGGTTCTTGTCAGTAAACGTGCCGCAGCATTCTGAATCAGCTGCAGAGACTTAAGGGATTTATTGGGGCAGCCTGATAATAGAGAGTTGCAATAATCCAGCCTAGATGTAACAAATGCATGGACTAGTTTTTCTGCATCTTTTTGAGATAGGATGTGCCTGATTTTTGCAATGTTACGTAAGTGAAAAAGGGCAGTTCTTGAAGTTTGTTTTATGTGGGATTTAAAGGACATATCCTGATCAAAGATAACTCCAAGATTCCTTACGGTTTCGCTGGATGCCAGGGCAATGCCATCTAGAGAAACTATATCTTTAGATAACGTGTTTCGAAGGTGTTCGGGGCCAAGTACAATAACTTCGGTTTTGTCTGAGTTTAACATCAGAAAATTGCAGGTCATCCAGGTTTTTATGTCCTTAAGGCATGCTTGAAGTTTAGCTAATTGATTGGTTTCATCTGGCTTGATCGATAAATATAATTGGGTATCATCTGCATAACAATGAAAATTTATGGAGTGCTTCCTAATTACCAGATATGTTTTCGAGCAATAACCTGTTTTTCTGCAGTTGGCACTCGGTGTACTTATATTGATATTTATTGATTTACTGATATTTTCTGTTTTGGGTCACATCTGATGTAAAGTACTTTGGTATCCTGTTTTGGTTTGGTTTCTGAAGGACAACTTGCTTGTGACAAGGGGTGATAGGAGAACAGTCTGTGTACTGATCCATGAATATGACACCTGTTAGCTCGAGACAGAGATGATGTAGGCCAGGGTTGATTCTGATATCCCTCCCTTGCTTTCTGTATGTCCTGTGAAATTATAAGTATGTGACTGTATCTGCCCCTCTGGGTCAGATTCCTCATATGCATCTTGGTGTATGATCTCTATCCTTTCAGCTGAAATAGTTTGACTCTGTGCGCTCGTTCTCTCTTTTGTTTGCTCTTCATTCTTGATTACCCTTTTTTTATTTGATTGCTTTATTCTTTTGCTTAATTAACAATACAAAAGACAACTTTTGTTGGATCATTTTATTTGCTCACTTCTTCGCAAGGAAATACACAATTTCCACGACAGACACGTTGTGGCTGATAAGACTTATGTTTCTGCCTGTCCTCACTAAAACACAATCCAAAGTTTTCAAACTAAAACGTGGTCAGCAGCATTATAAAAGGTCTCTGTTTTAGAGGTTGTAAAACGCGGGTGTGGACGGTAGGCGTAAACGTAGTAAAAGTTATATGTTTTAAAAGTAAAACGTAGTAGGGTATTAAAATCAGACTGCAAAGCTGATCAATCTGTAATAAATTAGTTTTACATGTGTATATTACGGTATCGTCTGCATAAAAGTGAGCACAACATTCTGAGCAGATTAATAAAAGTGCGAAAAAAGAAGTGGACCAAGAGTTGAGCCTTGAGGCATACCTCGTTGTTGTACTAATGTATCAGATTTGCTTCCTTGTATTACAACACATTGTTTTCTGCTATGGAGATAGGAACTGAACCTGAGTAAAGCATTACGTAACAGACCAACAGAGTAGGGTTTATCTAAAACAAGGTAGTGATGACCCAGATCAAAAGCCTTGGTCAAATCAATGGAAAAAAAATAATAAGGTGAATAGAATTGGTCCAAGCACAGAGCCCTGTGGAACTCGATCTGACATACATACAAGTTAGTACTACTATGACGATGGTAATAGAAACTGTTGGTGGTGGTGTTACCGTCACATATCCAGCTGTTGTTGGTGTATCAAGGGAGAAGAGGAGCTGCTTCAGATAATACTTAAACTCAGTGATGTGTAATCTTTGACATTGATTAAAGGTATTCTGCTGAGAGGATATGTTCTGTGAAGGAAAGACAGAACTCGTTTTTAGATTCCTCTGCATTGATGCGCACGGTCTCTGTTTCACTTCGTCCTCCTCAGACGGTGGAGATGCACAAAGAGAAAGTTTCTTGGAGAGAAATCGGCGCCTTCACGGCAGTGAGACGAATCCCACGCAGCCACAAGATCCTCCCTCCTCCCCAACCTCCTGCCGGTACACAGCCCCGCCCACCGTACAGCCGCCGACCAATCAACTACCAGCAGCTAGACGGGCTGGGCCACGGCATGAAGGTATCTCACAAACAACAAAAGCAGAAGTGAGTCTGTGCTGTGCAGCTGTTGCTAACAGGAAGTGTCTGCAGCTGCAGCGAGCCACAGCAACACTGTGACACTGTAGTAAGTAAATAGGATTTAAACCAGCTTAGTGTGGTGCCTTTAATGCCAATTAAATGTTCTAGTCTCTGTAATAGAATGTGATGGTCAATGGTATCGAATGCAGCACTAAGATCTAATAAGACAAGTACAGAGACAAGTACTTTGTCGGATGCAATTAGAAGGTCATTTGTAACTTTCACCAGTGCTGTCTCTGTGCTATGATGCACTCTAAATCCTGACTGAAAATCCTCAAACAGCTTGTTGTTGTGTAGAAAGTCACACAACTGATTGGCGACTGCTTTCTCAAGGACCTTAGAGAGAAAAGGAGGGTTAGATATAGGTCTATAATTTGACAAAATCCCTGGATCAATGAATAAGACCAAGCTGTAAAGCTCTTTGAGAACTATAAGGTTGAAAAGGGAATATACTATATTTATTATTTTTTATATAAATATTGAATTGTATATTGTCTTTATTGTTTCCCACAGAGACACTAACCGACAGGTTCAAATCAGCACCGACCTGTTGACGTGTTCATGTGAAAACTTACTGGTTTCTGTAATTGTACTTCCTGGTCACACTGAAACAGAAGTCTTGAAGCAAGAGGAACAAACAGCCCGTTACACCAGTGTGAATCTGTCCTTTCATGTATATGTTATTGTATTTCAGTGCTGGTGTTCAGACGAGTCTTTAATGAAGAAGTGGTTTGTAAAAGGTTTTCACACACACACACACACACACACACACACACACACACACACACACACACACAGTACCCCCCCACACACACACACACAGTACCCCACACACCACACACACACACACACACACACACAGTACCCCCATCCACACACACACACACACACACATACACACAGCACCTCCAATACCACACACACACACACACAGCACCCCTCCACACACACACACACACACAGTAATCTCCTCCACACACACACACACACACACAGCAACTCCACACACACACACACAGTACCCCACACACACACACACACACAGACCCAGGCAGTCTTTGTTGAGCGTGGGAAAATGTTTAGAGAGACTAATTAGAGCTGCTGAAGCCTGAGAGGCTCTATTGATGCTCACACACAAACAAACACACACACACGTTAACACACACTCATGTCTCTGTACCCCCCCACCCCCAGGTCTCTGGGAAACAGTCGGACCGAACAGGAACCATCCGTAAAGCCTCCATCAGGTTCAGTTTGATTCTACTGTGTTTCTATTAATGACAACTTCCTGTTTCACGTCAAACATCCCTAACAGGAAGTCTGTGTGTTTCAGGTCCACCAAACCTCCAGAGCCGGTCCAGTGCCCGGTGGCACCCCCTGTCAGCGGGTAATAACCCTGAGTGTGTGTTCTTGTACATGTATCTTTGTGAGGACCAGGTTCAGACCTTTAGTCTGGTTTCACTTCTGCAAAGAGCCGTTTGAGGGTTCAGATTAGGATCCGGTTCATGTGGTGTCAGTGTCCTCTTCACACAGCCTGCTCTATGTATGCAACCTGAAAGTAAAACCTGCAGACACTACTCAGGGCTGCAAAAGACACTGACAACTTAGTTATATTTTTATCTTAGTCTCCTAAAAAGACGCTGGAGTTGAACCTCAGTGAGCCCAGAGCACAGAGCTGTTAGTTCACATGTGTCAGCAGTCTCTATACAGGGAGATGATTTGAAGTCAGGTTAGTAAGTTTAGACTTTAACACGTGGCATTTATTTTGTGTTATATTACCGTCACTTTGACATATATAGTTTATCAGGAACAGCTCAAGCTAAGTCAGCCTGATCCAACAGTAATCAATCAGTTTGTGCTGCTGTTTAACTGTATTGCACACTGAGAGGTGTTTCTATTATTTTGTCCACCCCATTTATATTAATAAGAGTAATGTAAATAACAGAAACACAGTTTAACAGGATACAGCTCAACAGCCGCTCACCTGAGTCTCCTTCAGGTATTACTGTCTGCTCAGAGCAAGAGTTTGCCCTGGGTTTCACCTCTCAGGCGTTGCTTTGTCTTATTGCTGGAGGTCGATGCAGCTGCCGGAGGAAAGGAAGACTGCAGTCACTAATTAGGGCTTAAAAAATCACCTCCTGAGTGTTTATATATATATACTGTATGTATATATACACACACACACACCCACACACACACACGTATCAGCTAGGCATTGGAAGGCAGTGAAAGCACATTTATCATAAAGTCATAAAGTATCATAAACTCAGGTCTCTAACCTGTTCATTACTGTCTCGCTCAGCTCTAGTTTTGGGAAACCCGTTGCTCCGCCCACCATCCCCACCACCTGCCAGGCTCCACCTGAGTGTGACATCATCACCACGCTGCTGGACGACGCCCCGCCTCCTCCTCCTACAGCAAATGAAATGTCAGCTCAGGTTGATGAGGTCACTAACACCTCAGCCCTGCCCCCTCCCCCTCCTCCACCTGATTCATCAGGCGATATGGCAGCCCTGCCTCCTCCCCCTCCTCCACCTCCACCCCCTCCTTCAGAGGCTCTGACCAATCACAGCGCTCCGCCACCGGCTCCGCCCCTCAGCCTCGAGACAGGTGAGGATAAAACAAAAACAAATATTTTAACAACATATTAAATCTAATCCAACATGTCAATGGATGAATCGTCATGGTAACAGCACATTAGTCTGGATTAGTTATCATCATGATAACATCGTGTTAGCATGGATTAGCTAAACCTGGATTAGTTAAATCTAGATTTGTTGAATAGTGTTGGAAATAATCGTCATGGTAACATCATGTTAACCTGGATTAGTTAAAATGCTATCATTGGTCAAACTGTGTGACATCACGATGTCATCACATCTCTTCTGTCTCCTCAGTGGTGGAGGAGATCAGCTGATGATGAGGTTGGTTTTGATTACATCACGCCGCCCCTCCCTCCACCAGTGGACTACGACAACGATGCCCCCCCACAATACCTGGAGAAAGGTAATGTTACAACTACTACTACCATGACTACTGCAACTACTACTACTACTACTACTACTGCTACAACTACTACTACTACTACTGCTGCTGCTGCTGTACTGTGTGAGAGAGTAATTTAGCTCCCCTGCTGCCCACAGAGGTCAAAATAAAAGTAGAACAAAAGCTCAGTTCTCCAGCGACACCGTGTCTGATGGTTAAACTTCGATCAATCGACCGAAAGACAATCAATCAGCAATCAGTCTGATGAATCTGTCAATCATTTAAGAAAGCATCTTTTCTGTGTAAACAGGAAACAAACTGAGCTGTAAATAATAAAAAGAAATGAAGAGGAACAGAGAGCATGAGAATCTCATATTGATTAAATTCCAATGAGATGATTAATGAACAATGGATGTCAAGTCAATTGAATGTTGTCAGCCCAACATCACAAATCACATACTTATTTACCCCCCCCCCCCCCCAACAGGAAGAGGTGGTTCTGTTTGTGAGGTAGAAATATTATATTTAAAAGTCTAAAAGTTTATTTTAAGTTGACAGAAATGCATTTATTAATCAGTTATTTCTTTAGTTTTTAACTTTAGTTTAAGGAACTGATTTTACGGCTGTGAATATTAAATTTAGAGTTTTAATTTCAAGATCTTTTCTTTGATTGTTAGAACAAACTTCAGTATATTTTACTCATAACAGCTGTGCACTTTGACTTCAATAACATACTGAATGCAGGACTTTGACTTGTAATGAAGTGTTTGTACGGTGTGTTGATTGGTTATTGAGTGCCTGTCAGGCTGAACTGAGGGCTGCAGAGCTGCCCCGCTGTCATCACTGTGTCTTCAGATGATCAATAAATGAATTAATCTTTGAATTAAGTTTTGCGTGTTTTATTAATTTATCTTTGTTGTTTGGATTAATGTTTTTTAATTTAACTTCACAATAAATACAAATTAAACATGTTAATATTATTGTTATATGTTTGTTAGTAGACAAGCTAACGAGGACGCCTCATGACCGTAGGGGGCGCTCTCACTGCTAAAACTTACTACACACAGTGCTCACGCTGACTTGTCTAATGTGAAATTGTGGCTTTGGCTTGAAGACTTGACAAATGGAAGACTGAGACGAGGACGCGCGTTCAGGGACCATGATGATGATTCAGATCACCATGTTAGTCCAGTTAATGACCTCTCTGGGCTTTCTGCCAGCTCCAACTGGCTGATCGGTTATATATATAATATATAATTATATGTATAATTATGATTATTATAAGCCGTCTATGATTGCCTTCTTGTTATATAAAGTACACTGGGGGGGGCAGGCTCCTGTTGTGGTAAAAAGCACAGAGTGAGGACGAGGTTTGCTTTTATTAATTATCTGAGCTGAGTCTGACGTGGTGGCTCGATGGCTCGGAGTCCAGCAGGAAGACTTCAGGCGGCGCTCTGCGTGATGGTTGGCTTCTTGGTACGTTTTGTTCTTTTTTCCTCCTTGAGAACGCGACATTATTTATTCTCCCGTTGAGTGGTTCCTGGATAATATTTTAAAACATCATCATGCAGGTGATAGTGGGTACCCTCTATCCGCACTACAGTACTGTCCTCTACTTCCTTCTGTCTGAATGATGTTCACTTCTTGCATCTTTTAAGGGGAATATTGATTATAATTAAAAATAAAAGGTCAAAGATTTTTTTTTCTCGTGAGTCGTCCACAAATACTCGTTGCTCCTCAGAAAGCTTCATTGTTGTGAGTGCAAGAATAACTGAAAGTTCAGACAGATTTTAGTGGGGCACATACCCCCCCATCACCCCTTGAATAAGACCAGGTCAGGCCGCCTCATATCTGCTCTTTGATTGGGTGAGAGGAGGATGTAAAGGTATGTTAGGTCACCTGTAGAGCTCTGACTGTAGCGCCTCATAAGGTCAACTCATCGCTGAACGTTTTACTGCGCGTGTTCTCAACCAAACACTAAACACAGACATGCATTAAATGTCTTTATTATGGTCAGTTATCAAAATGATTTCAAGTACAATCCGACTCCGAGTCTGTAAATACAAAACTGTCAGAGTTCAATAAATAAATACAAGACGAGCACTTTGTTCATAAATAGAAACCTGATAAATAAATAAATAAATAAATAGAACGACAGTAGAAACTAGCAGAGTCCGTCTCTCACGGAGAGACAGAGGAAATGTTGGAGACGGGGAAACACACTGATGGGATGTGTCGGTGGTGGTGTTGAGGTGGTGTAGAGCGCCTCCTGCTGGCGGCACCTGAAGCTCTGATGGAGGCCACCAGCAGGTCCAACTGTTCCAGGTGCAGTTTAGTTTCCCTCCTGATCAGCTCCCACGACTCAGTACTACCACCCTGTACACACAGAACTACAGTCAGTACTACTACTTTTACCCGGTACATACAATGCCACGCTTAGTACTACAACAGTACTTGTACTTACAGTGCGGCACAGAGTGCTTGTGGCCAGTCTCCTGTAGTATTTTCTCAGACTGCTGTCTGCTCGCCTGTTAGTCCACACCTGGAGACAAAAACACAGGTGAGACTGTTTGCTGGTAAAACCTGAGGTTGAACATATTAAAGGAAATGAAGCGAGAGCTGAAGTTAAAGAGTTTGTCAGACTGCTGAAAGGACTGGACGTGACAGCTGCAGTAATAAAAGGAGCTGGAGGTCTCAGCTGAAGCATAAAGGTGTGTTCAGACCAAACGCAAAGTCAATATTTTGTGCGGCGCAATTACATACAAAGACGTGAACAGAAGCGAATACGCACGAATACGACAGAAACGCGGTGCTTCTGAACGCAGCTTTAGAAGTCAGTTGATATGTTGGGGTTATGTGTCACTAGAAAGTTGTCTGTCTGTCTGTCTGTCTGTCTACTCACGCAGCTGTCGAGCTCTTCTGTCTGTCTGTGGATGTTTATCAGGAAGCGTTCAGTCTTGTCGGTATCCCAGGTAACGGAGGAGAGGTTGTCATGGCGATAGAGACAAGAAATCAGCTCCAGACTGTCTCTGATGAAAACCAACTGGGACTCCACCTGGAGAGAGAGATACAGGTGTAAATTGTAGCTTTCTGATTGGCTGACAGGGCTGATGTCAGCTACAGTTTCTTTATATGTTTGTATGTAAACTTCAATTCAATTCAATTCAGTTTTATTTATATAGCGCCATATCATAACAAAGTTATCTCAGGGCACTTTTTCGAATAGAGCAGGTCTAGACCGACTCTTTACGTGTCCTAAAGAGTGATTCATAATATACGACGAGAAGAGGACAGCTTATCTGAAAGTAATGGAAGTGTGCTCACTGCTGAAAGTTTACAGCTCAAACAACTGAAATAGCTGAAATACTGAAAGCAGTTGAAATGTCCTTTAAGAGAACTCGTCTCGGACTGCAGTGACTCTGCTGAGACGCTGAGACCGACTGTCCTTCCTGTTAGTCGCTTTGAATAAAGATTAAACAGTCAGATAGATAGATAGATGGTTGATGATTGATTGATTGATTACCTCTGCTTTGTGTATGCGTCGGTAGAGTCTGTATGGAAAGGAAACTGGACTCTCCTGTTCGGTCAGCTGACCACCCTGAAACATGAAGACACAATAAGAAGACACTTCATTTCACCACATCACACACTTTACAAAGCACTGCAAAGTGAAGTGCTTCCACTGGCCCACATGTTGGAAACTTAATGTTTTCTTCATTTCTTTCTCTTAAATTTGGTTGTCAAAAAAGAAACGAGAAACATTTCCTGTCTGTGCTGACCGATACTGACCACTCGTCAATACTTTTCTTACCTACAAACATTTTTGAAATAAAACAAATCGGACAAAACACTTCGAACGTATAAATATCCATATATGTCGACTGATATGGTTGTTTCTTAAATATACATGCAAACATAAATAGTCTGTTAACAACATATATGTTGATATGTGCACAAATATCAGACTGTGATCGCATCATTTTCTAATCAATCCTGTAACAGAGGAGACAGATGTTTGCTGCTGTTGTAGTTTCTTAAAGCTCCACTAGATATCACTAATGAGTCCACCTTAAAGGGCCAGTTCACAGTTTTTAAAGTCTCTCTCACATAACTAACAGTCACATGTCCGTCTGTCTGTTACACACTTACTGTTGTCTGTAATCAGACTTTTAATCTGAAACTCTCCATCCTCTGCTCGTCCCTCTTTATAAAGTTCACAGTTGTTCTCACCGTCAGCTGATCCGATTTTAGATTATGTTTCTAATTATCTAAATATATATATGTCTGTTTTAATATATGTAAATATATATAGTCTGTTTTAATATATGTAAACATATACGCAGACTATTTTTATTACACACAAATATTTGCAAACACACACACACACACACACATATATAAAATCTATTTTAATACCCGTCCACATATGTAAACATATATAGTCTATTTTGTATTGATGTAAATATATATATTTAATATGCATTGATGTCTGTAACTCCTACAGAATGATTTGAACCTCACAGAGACTCTTAGCACTGGAACCCTCTCAAGGACCCCTAAAACACCCTCAAAGACTCCTGGAATGTCTTCAAGGCCCCCTGGAAGCTCCTCCAGGACCTTGTCAGTGTGTTGGACTCACCATGAGCTGGATGAGAGTCAGAGAGCTGCTGCTCACGTCGCCATACTGTCTGAGCCAATCACAGCAGAGGGCAGAGGTCAGCGTGCAGAGGACGAAGAGCAGGCCGGTCCAGCTGAACATGATGACGATGATGATGGTGATGAAGATGATGATGGTGGGCTGCAGACTGAGCTCTGCTGTGTGTTAGTGTCTCCAACATGCTGCTCAACTTGTATTCCAGACAGGAAAGAGAAAACAGCAGAGTGAAAGACAAAAAGTCCTGCTGTGTTTCCACTCTCCCTTTCACACACACACACACACACACACACACACACAACCAGTGATATAATAAAGTGATCTTTGATAATTTGGTGTTTTGTTTGGAACAACATGACGTTATTTAAATGAAGTACGCAGTAACTGCAGGAAAGTTAAAGTGCAGTACCATTCAGAAGTACACAGTGTTGTGCAGTACAAGTATAACGTGGAAGTACCTCAGAACTGTACTTAAGTAGAGTACTGCAGTACATGTACTTTGTTACCACTGATCTAAATGTTGTTTGGATCAGTTCAGAGTGAAAACATGACATCATCATTGATTATGAGATCTAATCGATCGACTTATTTTCTGGTGGGAACTTTCTCTTCACTTTCACTTTCCAAACAGCTGCCGCAGATTACACACATCACAGGAAGTGACGCGCACAGCCCTACAAAATAAAAGCTGACCCTTCATCTCTTCACCAACAGAACAGTAGAGATCTGGGTTTTAACTGACCGGATATCAAACGGAGTGTTTGTGTGTGAAATTAATTTATTGATTAGAAAGATCAAAGTGTTTGCCAACTGTCCAGTCTCATGTTACAACTGGTGTGCTTTTATTTTGAAGGCCGCCTCGTTTTGTCTTTCTTTTGCCTCGTTTTCACTTTTGGTCTCCAAGGAAACTGATGATGTAACCACACACACACATATATACTGTATGTAAAATGACACAGTGACACCGTAGATGTATTATAATATATGTATATGTATTATATTATATTTGTTGTATTATAAATATTAAAGCATACTGGGAGAATAATACACATATCATATTATGGGATATAAAGTGTATATAAGGCACTCACGTAATATGTTGCATTAGATTAATGATGTTGTATTTCATATTGTATATAACAGTATTCTTTTCTATAGTTATTATAATGTGTGTGTGTGTGCGTATCGCATTATACAGCTGTGTACTTTACAGAAATATCAATACATTCAGCTTTTAGATGGAATTTGCTGCTGCGACAGGATTTAAATGAGACTCTTTATTGATCTTCAGACTCCCTATAACAGTACAGATAAACAGATCAATACAGCTCGTCAATGAAGAAAGAACAAGTGGACCAAGAGCCGCAGCTGAAAACCAATCAGTCAGCAGTTTGAAAGCTGATCAATAAAGTTTGATCTTATAGGACAGATATTAAGCAGAACATAGTAAGATATTACATTATACATGAAGCACAGAAACGATTGATTCAGTGTTTTCTCAGTACTACTACTACTACTATTACTACTGCTACTACTACTAAAAGTACTGACAGTGTTTATTGACATGATTTTCAGTTGACATTAAACAACAAATGGGACTTTTTACACATTCTAACATTTCTTCATGTGAACACTTAGAAACAGCTCACTGAATATAAAATGATATGAATTTAAAAAGAAAACAGATCAATGAAAAGCAAATAAAACACGCTAACGTGAGTTTAAAATATTAGTATTAAATATAAATCTATAAACTGACTAGCTAACAATCACACAGGCAGTCTTTTGGATTTTGACTTGGCGGTTGGCATAAACTGGTTTGTGACTGGATCGGGATGACAGCACAGGAAGATGACGATATGGACTTTGACAACTGGACTCCGGTTTTTAGAGGAGGAGGGCGAAGTAGGCCTAAAGCGAGGGAAGATGAGGATATAAGAGCGTCTGCCAGCCAGAGCAATAAAAGATGCTTAGAGGAGAATAGTTCAGATGAAGGAAACCGGATTATCCGCAGGAAGGCGGAGGGAGAGGAATTTAAAATAATACTTAAATTCAGGAAGGAAGATGAGCAGGTGAGTCTGAGTCCAATATCATTGTCTAGGGAACTGAGGAAAAAGTTAGGAGAAGTAGAAATGGCCAAGATACTTCGAGATGGGAACTTGTTGATAAAATGTAGAAATGAAGAACAAAGAAATAAAGCTTTGCATATTGAAAGTATTTGCAAAAATGTAGTGTGTGAAAAGAGAGTTCTGGGGGAGAATAAAGTTACTCGGGGAATGATATTCGGCATTCCCACTGATGAGGATCTGGAAAAACTCAAACAAAGTATTCATGGAGGTGAAGTGAGGAGACTAAAGAGGTTGTTAAAAACAAGAAACAGTGAAAGAGTGGAAAGTCTGTCAGTGCTTCTACAGTTTCAGGGTGTGGTACTTCCGGATAAAATAAAGATAGGCTGTATGAGTTTCCCAGTCAGGCCTTACGTTCCCCCTCCTCTTCGGTGTTACAAATGCCAGAGGTTTGGGCATATAGCGATAGCTTGCAAAGGGAAACAAAGGTGTGCCAAATGCGGAGGTGATCATAGACTTGAGGAATGTGGAGATAATGTGCAGGCTACATGTTGTAATTGCGGTGGCCAGCATAGTGTGACATATGGGGGGTGTGAAGTCAGGAAAAGAGCAGTGGAAATTCAACAAGTGAAAACAGTTAATGACATAAGTTATGCTGAAGCAGTGAAG
This sequence comes from Macquaria australasica, assembly GCA_005408345.1. Classification (NCBI taxonomy): domain Eukaryota; kingdom Metazoa; phylum Chordata; class Actinopteri; order Centrarchiformes; family Percichthyidae; genus Macquaria; species Macquaria australasica. Next base: position 35,699 of record SEMN01001467.1, on the reverse strand, counting down.
AAAGTACAAGGTCAAAAGGTAATGGAAAAGACAGACAAAATCAGTCAAAGTCCAATAACAGAAGGGGATCAAAGAGAGAAAGCGAGTACAGAACTGACCATGGATAAGTTGATTTTGTTTATTGCTTATGTAATCAACTGTGCAGATCAAGTTAAACACAAAACAGAGAGAATTAAAATAATTGTGAAGGAAGCTGAAAAATTCTTGGCTATGAAAGATATATCCTGGGAACAAATCAACACAAGGCTTGAGGCAGAGGGAAAACCGGGGGCCCTTGGAGAAAGGACCTAATGATTATTCTTCAATGGAACGCAAGGAGTTTAATAGCAAATGGTCAGGAATGTAAAGGATTTATTAAAGGTCTCAGAAACAAACCAGAAATTATATGTATTCAAGAAACTTGGCTTAAGCCAGCATTAGATTTTATAATTAAAGGCTATGATAGTATACGCAGAGATAGAGTGGAGGGAGGTGGAGGAGGTTGTATAATATTTGTAAAGCAAGAAATGCAATATAGAGTAGTGGAGAAAGGGAAAGACTGGAAAATGATAGTTATTGAAGTTTGGACTAAAGACAATATTATCAAAATAGTTAACTTTTACAATCCCTGCAAGAAACTTTCATTAGAATCACTGGAGGAACTAGCTGTAAATCTAGAAGGAAAAGTTATTTGTCGTGGAGATTTTAATGCACATAGTACGTTATGGGATAGTTATAATGATGGAAATGGGGAGGTGATTGAGGAGCTAATGGAAATTAAAAATCTAGCATGCCTTAATGATGGAAATGGTACAAGAATTGATGTTAGAAATGGTACAGAATCAGCCATAGATCTTACTTTAGTATCAGAAACAGTGGCAGGTATTTGTACTTGGGAAATTGTAAGAGAAACAACAATAGGAAGTGACCATTATCCAATATTAATTGAAGTAGGCTTGAGCCTAGAAGAGTGTAGTACTGGAGGATTAGATAGATGGGTTTTCAGCAGTGCTGATTGGGAAAAGTTTAAACAGATTAGTGATCAAGAAATGCAAAAAGTTGATGTTAATCAAGATGTTGATGAACTAAATTTTTCAGTTTGTGAAGTTATTCTAGGAGCCGCAAAGCAAGCGATTCAAAGGAAAGGAGGTAAGCATAAGAAGAAAATTGTACCATGGTGGACAAAGTAATGTGAAAAGTCAATAAAATCACGAAATAAAGCATTTAAAATGTTAAGAAGAACTCATAACTTCCAGAATCTTATTGAATATAAAAGGTTGCAAGCTAATGTAAGGAAAACAATTAAGAGTGCAAAAAAGGTCTTTTGGAGGAAATTTTGTAATTCCGTAGGAAGAGAAACAGAAGTTACTAAAGTATGGGGAATGATAAAAAGAATGACTGGGATTAAAAGAGAGTATGGGTATCCAGTTTTAATCGACAATGAAAGCACATCTGTGACAGATGAGAAGAAAGCAGAGATGTTGGTGCAAACTTTTGTTAAAATTCATAGCTCTGAGAATATTAGTGAAGAGGGACAAAGAGGAAGGATAGCAATGATAGCTGAGAATAAGGAACTATTACAGCAAAATGAAGATACCAATGATTTAATAAATATACCATTCACAAAGACAGAACTGAATCGTGCTCTCAGGAAATCCAAGATGTGAGCACCAGGAACAGATCAGATATGTTACATTATGATAAATCATCTTAGCGAATCATCTAAGAACACTTTACTGGAACTATATAATAAAGTTTGGGAGATGGGAAAATTACCACTAATCTGGAAAGAAGCTGTTATAGTGCCAATATGTAAGCCAGGGAAAGATGGTACAAACCCAGGGAATATAGGCCTATTGCTTTAACATCCAATTTATGCAAAATAATGGAGAGAATGATAAATGAAAGATTAACTTATTATTTGGAAAACAAAGGCTATGTACCAAAATATCAAAGTGGATTCAGAAAAGGTAGAAATACCATGGACCCAGCTTTATGTTTAGAACATGAATTAAGGAAAGCACAGGTTAATAGGGAAAGCGTAGTGGCCGTAGTTTTTGATGTAGAGAAGGCTTATGATATGATGTGGAAGGCAGGATTATTAATTGAACTAAGTAAATTAAGAGTTCAAAGGACCAATGTATAGGTGGATCAAGGACTTTTTATATGGAAGATTGATTCAAGTAAGAATAGGGGAAGAGTTGTTCACGGAATTTTGGGGTCAAAAATGGAACGCCTCAAGGAAGTATTGTGAGTCCTTTGTTATTTTCTGTTATGATAAATTATGTTTTTCTGAATTTGGAGAATGGGATGGGATTTTCTCTTTTTGCAGATGATGGGGCAATTTGGAAGAGAGGTAGGAATTTGGAATTTATTGTGAAGGAACTACAAGAGGCTTTTGTTAAAATAGAAGAATGGTCAATTAAGTGGGGATTTAAATTTTCAGTAGACAAAACAAAGACAAGGAAAATAATTGGCAGTAATGTAAGTCTAAAATTGTATAATCAAAAATTGGAGAGAGTGAAACAGTTTAAATTTTTAGGGTTGTGGTTTGATGAGAGAATTACATGGGCTGTGCATATTAGGAAAATAATAGACAAGTGTAAGAAAGTACTAAATGTAATGAGATGCCTGGTAGGGAGTGAATGGGGGCAGAGAGAACAGTATTAAAAACTATTTACGTAGGATTAATAAGATCAGTATTAGATTATGGGTGTGTAGCATTTGGATCAGCAGCAAATACATCTCTCAACAAGCTAGACAATATTCAATATCAAGCTTTAAGACTTTGCTTAGGCGCCATTAGAAGAACACCAACATCTGCATTACAGGTGGAAGTGGGAGAAATGCCCCTGGAATTAAGGAGAATACAGTCATCTATAAACTCCTGGGTTAGTTTAAAAGGACATAGGGAGGATCATCCAAACCCTGCTGGGAGAAGGAGAGGAGAGAAACGAAAAGGTTTGGCTGGACAGTTGAGCAGAAAGCAAAAGAGCTAGAAATAACTGAAATAAACATTAGTCCTACGGTACCACTCTCTGTGATACATCCTTGTATACTTCCTGAACCTATTGTAGATCTCACCTTGCTTGGGATAAAGAGCAAAGATAAGGAGTTTATTTTACATCTGCAGATAATAAAAACCTCCATAGAAAATAACTATTACAGCTGTGTTGAAATTTATACAGATGCTTCAAAGAACCTGGCAAACAAAATTGGTATTGCCCTCATAGTTCCAGATTTCAACGTTAAAATTGGCAAAGTAGTCAGTGATGGGTTATCTGTATATACTGGGGAAATGCTGGCAATTTTATCAGCATTGCAATGGGTTGAAGAAGTGAGACATTTAAGGGCAGTAATATCAGTAATATGCTCGGATTCCAGCTCGTCATTAACCAGTTTGAAGCACAGCCATTCAGACAGCAGACCGGATATTTTATTAGAGATCCAGCAAACACTATATAATGAAATTAGCGACACCAGCGACCATAGTCAAATGCATCCCAGGGGCCAGAGCGGGCGACGTTCAATCCTATTTAAAACTGCTGGCTAAGGATAAGCGTAAATATGCTAAGATTGTTATTCACGTCGGCGGTAATGACAGCCGATTGCGCCAATCGGAGGTCACGAAAATTAATGTGGAGTCGGTGTGTACATATGCAAAGACAATGTCGGACTCCGTAGTTTTCTCTGGACCCCTACCTAATCTTACTAGCGATGACATGTATAGCCGCATGTCATCATTCAACGCTGGTTGTCGAGGTGGTGTCCAGGTAATGATGTGGGCTTTGTAGATAATTGGCGGACTTTCTGGAGAAGACCTGGTCTGATTAGGAGAGATGGCATTCATCCCACTTTGGATGGAGCCGCTCTCATATCTAGAAATCTGGCCGAATTTATTAGTGGCCCAAAGCCATGACAACTCAGAGTTCAGACCATAGACTTAATACAGTCTGTGGTCCAGACCAGGAGGCAGAGCTGCAGTCCTACACGCTTCTCTGCGCTTCCATTAGAGCAGTTACCCACCCTAAACTCCACAGAGAGGTTGTCTGCCCCCAGACCACTTAAATTATTTAAATCAAAAGTAAACAGAAGAAGAGTTGCACATAAAAACCTAATAAAAAGTAAAACCACCACTGCAACAGTACAACAAAATAGGAGAATTAAATGTGGACTCTTAAACATCAGATCTCTCTCATCTAAAGCTGTTCTAGTAAACGATCTAATATCAGATCATAATATTGATTTATTTTGTCTTACTGAAACCTGGCTGTGTCAAGGTGAATATGTTAGCCTAAATGAATCCACTCCCCAGTCACATTAATACTCACATTCCTCGAGGCTCAGGCCGAGGAGGTGGAGTTGCAGCCATCTTCGACTCAAGCCTATTAATCAAACCTAAACCTAAATTAAATTATAACTCGTTCGAAAGCCTTGTTCTTAGCCTTTCACACCCAACCTGGAAAACAGTACAGCCAATTCTATTTGTTATAGTGTACCGAGCTCCTGGACCGTATTCTGAATTTTTATCTGAATTCTCAGAGTTCTTATCAGGTTTAGTCCTTAAAACAGATAAAATAATTATTGTAGGTGATTTTAATATTAATATGGATGTAGAAAATGATAGCCTTAGTGCTGCGTTTATCTCATTACTAGATTCGATTGGCTTCTGTCAGAGTGTACATAAACCCACTCACTGTTTTAACCACACCCTCGACCTTGTTCTTGTTTATGGGATTGAAATTGAACATCTAATAGTCTTTCCACAGAATTCTTTTTTATCAGACCATTTTCTATTAACTTTTGAATTCCTATTACTGGACTACACGCCATTAGGCAAACATTCCTACACTAGATGTCTATCTGATAGTGCTGTAGCTAAATTTAAGGAAGTGATTCCATCGGCATTAAATTCAGTTCCATGTCTCAATGTAACAGATGACTCCTATGCTAACTTTAGTCCCTCCCAAATTGATCATCTTGTTGATAGTGCTGCAGGCTCACTACGAATAACACTCGACTCTATCGCCCCTCTAAAAAAGAAGATAATAAAACAGAGGAGGTTAGCTCCATGGTATAACCCGCAAACCCGCAAATTAAAACAAACATCGCGAAAACTTGAAAGGAATTGGCGTTCCACCAATCTGGAAGAATCACGTTTAGCCTGGCAAGATAGTCTTAAAATTTATAGGAAGGCCCTCCGTAATGCCAGAGCAGCTTACTACTCATCATTAATAGAGGAAAATAAGAACAACCCCAGGTTTCTGTTCAGCACTGTAGCCAAGCTGACAGAGAGTCACAGCTCTGTTGAGCCATGTATTCCTATAGACCTCAGTAGTAATGACTTCATGAGCTTCTTTAAAGATAAAATTCTAACTATTAGAGAAAAAAATTCAGCACCTCCTGCCCTCAGTTGGTACTGACTTATCTTCAAACACAGGAACCTTAGAAACAACTGTAAAACCTGTACATTTAGACTGCTTTTCTCCCATCAACCGTAATCAACTAACTTCCATGATTTCCTCATCTAAGCCATCAACGTGTCTCTTAGACCCCGTCCCAACTAGGCTGCTTAAAGAAATTTTACCCTTAGCACTTATGTACTAGATATGATCAATCTGTCCTTATTTAAAGGCTATGTGCCACAGTCCTTTAAAGTAGCTGTAATTAAGCCTCTTCTTAAAAAGCCCACTCTTGATCCAGGGATTTTGTCAAATTATAGACCTATATCTAACCCTCCTTTTCTCTCTAAGGTCCTTGAGAAAGCAGTCGCCAATCAGTTGTGTGACTTTCTACACAACAACAAGCTGTTTGAGGATTTTCAGTCAGGATTTAGAGTGCATCATAGCACAGAGACAGCACTGGTGAAAGTTACAAATGACCTTCTAATTGCATCAGACAAAGGACTTGTCTCTGTACTTGTCTTACTAGATCTTAGTGCTGCATTCGATACCATTGACCATCACATTCTATTACAGAAACTAGAACATTTAATTGGCATTAAAGGTACTGCACTAAGTTGGTTTAAATCCTATTTATCAGATCGATATCAGTTTGTACACGTTAATGGTGAATCCTCTATGCACGCCAAAGTTAGTCACGGAGTTCCACAAGGTTCTGTGCTTGGACCAATTCTATTTACCTTGTATATGCTTCCTTTAGGCAATATTATTAGGAAGCACTCCATAAATTTTCATTGTTATGCAGATGATACCCAATTATATTTATCGATCAAGCCAGATGAAACCAATCAATTAGCTAAACTTCAAGGCATGCCTTAAGGACATAAAGGCCTGGATGACCTGCAATTTTCTGATGTTAAACTCAGACAAAACCGAAGTTATTGTACTTGGCCCCGAACACCTTCGAAACACATTATCTAAAGATATAGTTTCTCTAGATGGCATTGCCCTGGCCTCCAGCGAAACCGTAAGGAATCTTGGAGTTATCTTTGATCAGGATATGTCCTTTAACTCCCAAATAAAACAAACTTCAAGAACTGCCTTTTTTCATTTACGTAACATTGCAAAAATCAGGCACATCCTATCTCAAAAAGATGCAGAAAAACTAGTCCATGCATTTGTTACGTCTAGGCTGGACTATTGCAACTCTCTATTATCAGGCTGCCCCAATAAATCCCTTAAGACTCTCCAGCTGATTCAGAATGCTGCGGCACGTTTACTGACAAGAACCAGAAAAAGAGAACACATTTCTCCAATATTAGCTTCTCTACACTGGCTCCCTGTAAAATCCAGAATAGAATTTAAAATCCTTCTCCTCACCTTCAAAGCCCTAAATGGTCAGGCACCATCATATCTTAAAGAGCTCATAGTACCCTATTACCCCACTAGAGCACTGCGCTCCCAGAATGCAGGGTTCCTTGTGGTTCCTAGAGTCTCTAAAAGTAGAATGGGAGCCAGAGCCTTCAGCTATCAAGCTCCTCTCCTGTGGAACCAGATCCCAGTTTGTGTACGGGAGGCGGACAACCTCCTCACATTTAAGAGTAGGCTTAAGACTTTCCTCTTTGATAAAGCTTATAGTAGGGCTGACTCAGGTGACCCCTGAGCCACCCCTTAGTTATGCTGCTATAGGCCTAGACTGCCGGGGGACTTCCTATGATGCACTGAGCTCCTTTCTCCTCCTCTTCCTCTCCATCTGTACGCCCTCATATCCCATCAATGCTTGTTATTAATTCAACTTCTTCCCGTAGTTGTGTGCTTTCTCTCCTCTCTCTCTCTCCCTCCCCTTCTGTTGCTTTCTGCAGGTGTTTCTGCCTCTGGAGCTGTGGAGTCTGGGTCTGTGGTTGCTGCCGCCTGCTGCCCCCGTGCTCCTGCTCTGCACCCGCTGATGCTATTGCTGTTGTTGCTGTTGTTATTAGTATTGCTATTATAATGTTGCTCTTAGTGTTGTTTCCGTTGGTGTTAACATCAATGCCATTACCATATCTATGCTGTATTGAGCTGCTGTATGTTCTCTTTCCTCCTGCTCTCTCTCTCCCGCTCCCCCCTTCCCCCTTCAACCCAACCGGTCGAGGCAGATGACCGCCCACCTTGAGCCTGGTTCTGCTCGAGGTTTCTACCTGTTAAAAGGGAGTTTTTCCTTGCCACTGTCGCATAGTGCTTGCTCATGGTGGGAACTGTTGGGTCTCTGTAAATATAAAGAGTCGGTCTAGACCTGCTCTATTCGAAAAAGTGCCCTGAGATAACTTTGTTATGATATGGCGCTATATAAATAAAACTGAATTGAATTGAATTATATAGAATTCAAATGATGGGATTAATTATGGTATTTTTATGGACACCAGCACATACAGGGGTTGAAGGGAATGAAATAGCTGACAGGTGTGCAAAAGAAGCAGCACAAACTAATCACACTGACGTCACTGGACCCTTTAGTGAAACGGAAATGACGACGACAGTTAAACAAAAGTTGAAAGAGAGGTGGCAAAAGGAGCGGGAAGAAGAGAGGACAGGAAGGTGGTTCTGCAGAATTCAAAGGCAGGTAGGCAGGATGAGCAGCACGGGGAGAACCTGGAGAGACGAGACGCTTTGACCACACAGGGTTAAACAGCACATTATTTAAAACAGGAAGGTGTGAACAACAAGAAACAGTAGAACACGTCATGAGGCTGAGAGAAGAGAACTGGTACAGAACCTTAAAGATATAAGATTAAAATTCGATCTACAGGATATTTTACAAAGAAACTCTGGGGAAGAGTGTCATCTATTTTTGTTAAAATATTTGAGAAGAACAAAGTTAATAGAGATAATATAATTTTCAAATTTTTTTTTTATATATAAAACGGTAAAAAGCTGGATACAATTAGATCCAGATCCACACTCCAGACCAGCTGGTGGCGGTAATGCACCATAACGTTGTTTGCCAACCGCCATAAAACCCGAAGAAGCAGAAGAAGAAGAAGAGCCCGCCCCTCCGCGGTAAACCGTGTTTGTTCGGTGGAGACAGAGAAGTGACGGTGAGTAAAACCAACTTTACTGAGTTTTTAAAAGAACCGGAGGCTCATTCAGCGGCCGGTTACCGGGCAGAGGACCGTGATTTATCCGTAGCTTTAATTTCAACTGACGACAAGCTTCAATACTAGTGATGGCGAGATGAAGCTTCATGAAGCATTGAAGCTTTCCATCCAACTGGTTCACGTCATGGTGCTTCATTTGCTCCACTGTGTGGAGCAATACATGTAAAACAGGCAGAGTGACTATAATGACACCATGGCTTTGGTGTGTGAAGCTTTGAATTGAATGAATGAATGAACGATGTTTGTGATGCCAATACATAAATGATGAACTTATTAATATGGTGTCTGTCTTTAGGTCAAAAGGGAAAGTGGAAACAAATTGGGGAGAGGGTTGTGATGTGAATGTGCTTGTGTTACTAGGGACAACAGTGCTGGGCCTCAGGCGGTTTCTTTTTTTTGAGATGATTTCGCCTGCTTTAGAAAATACCCCTTCACAGGGCACAGGTGAAGCTGGGGTACAGAGAAAAGCAACAGCAAGTTTATACAAGTTGGGATATACATTTTTCTGTCTTTCCCCATACTCTAGGGGGTTCTTCAATCTTTCAATGTTTGGTTCACCCAGGTGCGTTTGGACCTCCACTGTTGCGTCCGCAGTGACATTTTGGGCCCTCGTCTGCAGGACTGTGGTGTCCAAACGATGCCACAGTTTGTTACCTAAGACAGACAAACAGGCTGTAAGTGACTAACTACAATAACACAATTAGAATGTATCGATCACCTTGAGTCACAGGCTGAGAAGCTTCTGATATGTGCGGTTGTGATGACGACGATGATGATGATGAGGAGGAGGAGGAAGACACGCTGTTTTGTATAACAGCAGCACATTCAGCAGTGAGCCTCCTCTCGGCATCTGCTGCTTTATTGGGGCTAAAGAAGCCTATCTTTTTAAACCTGGGATCAAGCAGTGTCGCCAGTGACACGATGCTCATTGACTGCAAAGTGTATAAGCTTCTCCCTTAACTGCCTCCTCAGACTCTCAGCCATTGCTGTGCTCTCTGGAGTTTGGACAATTCCCATTTCCTCCTTCTCCAGTGCGTGGTGTAGCATTGATAAAAGGGGAATGACTTTTGATCCAGACACTCTCTTCTCCTCTGACAGCTCAACTGTGGCATCATTAAATGGGGACAGCACTTTTAGACATTCTGCGATAATTTCATACTGTTCTGATGAGAGTGGGGCAATGTCAGTGCGTAGGCCCGCCAAAGCTGCTCCTACAGGTTCCCTGAGGTCATAAACACGTTGGAGCATATGGTATGTGCTGTTCCAGCGTGTATCCACCTCTTGAATTAGCTTCAGTGCCGGCCGGCCCATTTGCTCCTGCACCTGTGTCAGCCTCTCATATAAAATTAGCCAACAAAAAGTGATTAATTCAAGTGTCACTGCAGCAGCAACTTAAACAAAACGGCGTTATTTAGAATATTGCAATGAAATAATGGAACTCACCTTTGCAGTAGGGCTGCCACAAACAATTATTTTGATAATCGACTAGTCACCGATTATTTTTGCGATTAGTCGACTAATCGGATCGTACCTAAATTGCAGCTTATGGCACCAGCATGCAGCTGCTCTTATATAACCATCATCAGCTTCCAGCTTGAAGTGTTTAAGGTGTGTGCTAACTAAAAAATAAAGACAATTAAGACGACAGTCCATTCAACTTTTAATAAACTTTGCAGCTTGTAGCAGCTTCATCGCCAAACATGGACAGGGGTCTCATGTCCGTCACCAACATGTTCCAGATTGCTTCAGTCAGGACATTTACCTGCCCAGGTGTGCATGTTGTTGCCTTGGTAACAAAGGAACGTGTTTTTTAGCACTGTAACGTAGCGTTATAAAACATTAGCATTATCACATTTCCTATTCAAACATGACATCACTGTTATAGCGTTACAGCAAACACATAACATATGAAATCGTCGTCGTTAATGTTAACGTTTACAGCTATCAATATAAGTAAGTAGCTCACTGTTGACGTTAATGTGAGCAGCTAACTGTCCCTCTTCGTCAGAAACTGGATCAGATTCAGCTACAACAACGTGCTTTCTTTTCAAATGCTCGTGCATCGCTGTAGTGCTCCCATGGAAGGCAAGTTCTGCCTTGCAGATTTTGCATTGCACATTCTTTTCATTTCTTTTGATAAAATGCTCCGTTTGCAGCTAGCCACGATACTGTTGATACTGGGCACAACTTCTCCGGTGACACCACGGCTGACCCCGATTACCACTACTGCGCATGAGCATCAAGGACAGAAAGGCAGACAAGGCAGCGGAAGCTACAGCGGCAGTTTGGAGAGAAAAACAAAGCTTCAAAAAATAAACGACGACGTTGATTATTAAATTAATCGTCGACGTAATCGTGACTAGTCGACTAATCTTGGCAGCCCTACTTTGCAGTGGTGCTGCTCTTGAAATAGCCCACTATCTTCCTAGAGTTTGCCCGGATGTCAGACAACACACTGTTTTGGTCAAGAGCCTTTTTTATGAGTAAATTGAAAGTATGCGCCACACAATTTGTGTGACACAAACGAAGCTCCTTGGCACAAGCACCCATATTTGCTGCACCATCAGTCACAAGGCAAGTAACTTTGTGTGTAATACCCCACTCTGACATAAGTGCTGCTTTTGCTTTAGCCAAATTTTCTGCAGTATGTGCCTCAGGGAAATGCAGCACCCCTAAAACAACAGAATGCAAAGAGGTGCTTGCATGTCAAAATGGCATGTCACAGCTAGATACGCATCAGTGTTGATAGAGGTCCACGTATCTGATGTTAAACTAACTGCAGATGCCTTCGACACAATGGCTTTGGCTTTCTTCTTGGATTCCTTATATCTGTCCTCCATCATAGCTTTCAAAGCCTAAAGGAAAGAAGAGAACACTCTTGGAATGGCAAATATGGGGAAATGGGGAAAAATGCTTCATGTGCTCACATACGCACCTGCCTTGTGGGGAGAACATAGGTAGGGTTCAAAGCTTTAACAAGCTTTCTGAAGCCTTTGTCCTCCACAATAGTGAAGGGCTGGGAATCCTCAATCACCATATTGACCAAGGCCTCATCCACATCATTCTTCTCTCCTAATGACAAAAAAATGCAGTATTCAATTACAGATGTCATTAATTAGTCACATTTAAAATATGAATTAATGTTGTCTAATACAAATGTACCATGTAATTTTATGTTTATATGCTGTCTTATCATTGCATCCTAAAATAGCTTACCTGAGCTTAGTCCACCTTGGTTGGTCTCCTTGTTTTCATGCAGGGCTCTATAATGCCTCAGCATAGATGAGATGTTATTGTTGTATCCAAGTTCTTTTGAACACAACAGACACTTCACCTTTTAAAATTAGAAGAAAGACATTAGAACAAGGGATACGCTGTGTTGTCACATTTATTTATATTATGCTAGTTATTACTATGTGCATACCTTATTAGGAGAGATCAGCTCAAAATGTTCCCAGACAGGGGAAAATCTCCTCTTTCTTGCTGGTTCCATCGCAAAAAAAAGAAGCTCGAATAGATTGCAAACAAACGCGCAATAAAGTCACAAGTCCACAAAATGTGAAGGGGGGTCCATTGCGTTTCGCTGCCCCTTATATTTCGAATCGCATACCAAACCCGCGAACCATTTCTTGAATCAGTCACGTGGTACGGCCGACTCGCGAGGCTTCGAACGTCACCACATACGTCATCAACACAAGCCTCGATACGCGCTTCACAAAAATCTTCCTGGATTACTCGACACACGCTTCGAAGCCGCGACATGGAAGGACACATCACTATTCAATACATGTTCTCTGAAGGGTGGAGAGAGCGCCCTGCCAAACTCTATTCAAAAACCTGCCATTTTAACGCTGCTTTGCCGATACATTCTATAGTACCAACGTTAGAAACATTAGTTGTTTAATGTCAAGTGCATCGTTTCTTTACAATATACAAGACCAAACTCCATTTGATTGAATTAAGATTTTTTCGTTAGGCACCTGTTAATCTTTTTAGGTCAAAATAAACTGTGGGTACTGTAAACCAACTCTCACGGTTAACATGACTTAAAAACAGTCGCTCTTTGACAGCTCACCTGTATGCCGAAACATTCAGTGGATCCTCCTAAATATTAAAAGGTTTCAAAATATGTTCTGTAATGAACGTGTCTCGGCTAACAAGGACAGAATCTCAAACTAGAAGATTTTTGAGGGACGTTTGGTTCATGTTGCTCACCAGTAAAGACAAGGGGACTTTTCTGTTGTTCTGTCTGTCTTCTGCAGGTGTGATGGATGTGGAGGTGGACATCCTGGAGTTCCAGGTTCCTGTGGAGAACAATAAGACTCTGTTAGTGTGGGACATCCAGCCGTCTCTCACTGAGGCTCAAATCTATGTGAGTTCACCTGGGGGTCAGGTCTATGTGAGTCCACCTGGGGGTCAGGTCTATGTGAGTCCACCTGGGGGTCAGGTCTATGTGAGTCCACCTGGGGGTCAGGTCTGGGTATCAAACCTCAGTACTTTTAGTACAGACTGAAGCACAGAGTATTAATATCTGTGAGGTACTAAGAGTTGACATCACGTGCAGAGAGAACGTCATTCAATTCAATTTCAATTCAGTTTTATTCATGTAGCGCCATATCATAACGCTACATAAATAAAACTGAACTGAAACAGAGGTGAGAATGCCATCCATTTTCTATACCTAGACAGGTCTAGACCGACTCTTTATATTTACAGAGACTCAACAGTTCTCACCATGAGCAGCACTAGGAGACAGTGGCAAGGAAAAACTCCCTTTTAACAGGTAGAAACCTCGAGCAGAACCATTACCAGAACCAAGCTCTGGGTGGGCGGTCATCTGCCTCAACCGGTCATGCCAAACTCCATTCAAAAATCAGTTTTTTAAGAAAATGTTTCCCTCCGACAGTAACAGTTGTGTGTGTTGCTCTTCAGGACGGGTTGGACGGCGTGTTCTCGTCCTTTGGTCCTCTCTACCTGCTGAAGGTGTGTCCTAACGCCCCGCTCAACCCGCCCGGCTTCTACGCCCTCATCAAGTTCTACTCTGCTGCTCAGGCCTCAAAGGCACAACGGCAGACTGACGGACGCTCGCTGTTCCAGAGCTCTCCACTCAAGGTCATCACCACACACGCTTTCAACACATGGGCTTCTTCTTCTACCGTAGTTAAAGGGACAGCTTGGTGTTGCTGTTCAGTTCAAACTGTAAACTGAGCCACCTGAACAGGTAACATTCGTGTAGAGTTTTAATATAAAATAACGTTGAATTTGTTTCACAAGATGAAAGAAAAAGATGGAAAACGTCAAAACACTCAAATCAAACGTGCTTTTATTGTGAAGGTGAGCACTAACTCGGAGTATAATATCATTGAGATACTGGTGGTTGAGTGTAGTTTGTGCTGTTGAGCAGAAGGTGGCAGCGTTCAGTCACACTGGTTCAACATGAGGCTCAGGACCAGCTGCAGGTCGGGAGCAGGTCTCTGTCTTCCTGCCAGTTCTTACATGAATGAAGTCACTTTAAACATATTTTAATTCTAAATGATATTTATTCAGATTTTCTTGTGTTTTGGTTCGTTGATGTGTTGGAAGAGCAGCAGCTCCTTTTAATCTAAGCAAAGATCCCACAGGTGTGTTCACCTGTCTGACAAACACTGACCTCCATACAAACATCAGGTGTGATCAGAGAGAGCTGATGATTTTCATTAAAGCTGGGGAGGCAGAATCTGTGCAAAACCTTCCTCCTCTCTCTGCTGCCTCGTATCACTCCGCTAAGCCCCTCCCACCAAACCCACAACTTGGACCGGCAGCAGCAGGAGTCGGTTCTCCAGTGAAACCGTATCCCTCGTAGGGCTCGCTCTCCACGGCGTGAGCCTCACCGAGACCGCGGTCCCTCCCGCCCTGACTTGTTTTCTCAAAGACTCCCCTCCAGCGCTTCACGGCCGCAGAGCAGAGCGCCCCAGGCTTCAGAGGCAGCTGCAACGCCGTCCAGCAACGGGAAGAGAGGCTAGTACACCACACACACACCACTGCCCCCCGTCAAACGTTACTCCCCACTGTTTGTCATCAGGCCTCTTTGCCACTCGTCGTTATGAGCGCCATGGCATCAACATCCTGAGCCTGAAGCTCCGTGTGGAGCCGGGACGTGTTGTTTTGTTCTATTCACCGCTGCAGGCAATTCAGGATATTCCACCATTAAATCAGGTTTTCACCGTCTGAAGGGACGTGTACACACATCTGCTCTTGTAGCTTAGCCAATACAAATGCACCGTCTCTGAAATAACCTGTGATTGGCTAAAGTCTCCCGTCACAGTCTAGATTTTCTCAAGCCTGAAAACAGAGGCAAGAGGGGGGGCTGAAGTAGAGGTCTGCTCTCAGACCACTTGAGTTACAATATGCTGCACGGTTAATATGGCATTTTTGCCCAATGACGCCAAAAGAAAGCTGCCTAACCCAGCTTTAAGAGGATGATAAATATATATTCTTAGCTTTATTTTTCTAATACAACACTAATATTTAGAGAGCCAATACATTCATTTACTGTAAACTTGTTTATTCGTTTTGGGGTTTTTTTATATGCGGACTAATTAATACCAGATACTGCTGTCTGAGTCAGACGTGGGATCTTGGACGTGCTGACGTGCTCAGGTGAACGTATTGTCTCATTTCCGGTTACCGGTGTTTCTGTGTTACTGGTTGCAAAGTTCGCTGCTCCAGCTAAACCCAGTTAATTTAGATATTTTCTTTACTATAGCGGTTAATTACCCGCTATACATTTAAGGATACACTAGCTCTGTTTAAGCACTCATATCTGTCTCCTGTCAGCGACTTTCCGCTAATCCCACAGTTGTTTACACGCTAGTTAGTTGCTACTTTAGCTCAGTTAGCGATGGCGTCTCTCTCTCCTTCTCCCTCTCCTTCTCTCTCCTGCTCTCTCTCCTTCTCCCTCTCCTTCTCTCTCCTGCTCTCTCTCCTTCTCCCTCTCCTTCTCCCTCTCCTGCTCTCTCTTGCTCGGTGTGTCAGATGTTTAGTTACTCCTCTGCCTCCTTTAGCGATAATGGTACGTGTAACAAATGTAGTTTATTCACCGCCTTGGAGGCTCAGTGAGTTAGAGTCGCGGCTCCGCACCACGGAGAGTCAGTCAGCCGGTGCGAGCCGACCAGAGGCAGCTTCTCCCGGCAACTCCCGAGCAGCCGGGAGGCCAGGGAGGCTGGGTGACTGTCCGAAAGAAGCACAGCCCTAAACCAAAGCCCCCGGTTCACCACCGACCCGTTCACGTTTCTAACAGGTTCTCTCCACTCAGCGACACACCCGCTGAGAAACCAACTCTGATTATTGGCAGCTCCATTTTGCGAAACGTGAAATTAGCGACACCAGCGACCACAGTCAGATGCATCCCAGGGGCCAGAGCGGGCGACGTTCAATCCTATTTAAAACTGCTGGCTGAGGACAAACGTAAATATGCTGAGATTGTTATTCACGTCGGCGGTAATGACAGCCGATTGCGCCAATCGGAGGTCACGAAAATTAATGTGGAGTCGGTGTGTACATATGCAAAGACAATGTCGGACTCCGTAGTTTTCTCTGGACCCCTACCTAATCTTACTAGCGATGACATGTAGCCGCATGTCATCATTCAACCGCTGGTTGTCGAGGTGGTGTCCAGGTAATGATGTGGGCTTTGTAGATAATTGGCGGACTTTCTGGAGAAGACCTGGTCTGATTAGGAGAGATGGCATTCATCCCACTTTGGATGGAGCGCTCTCATATCTAGAAATCTGGCCGAATTTATTAGTGGCCCAAAGCCATGACAACTCAGAGTTCAGACCATAGACTTAATACAGTCTGTGGTCCAGACCAGGAGGCAGAGCTGCAGTCCTACACGCTTCTCTGCGCTTCCATTAGAGCAGTTACCCACCCTAAACTCCACAGAGAGGTTGCCTGCCCCCAGACCACTTAAATTATTTAAATCAAAAGTAAACAGAAGAAGAGTTACACATAAAAACCTAGTAAAAAGTAAAACCACCACTGCAGTACAACAAAATAGGAGAATTAAATGTGGACTCTTAAACATCAGATCTCTCTCATCTAAAGCTGTTCTAGTAAACGATCTAATATCAGATCATAATATGGATTTATTTTGTCTTACTGAAACCTGGCTGTGTCAAGGTGAATATGTAGCCTAAATGAATCCACTCCCCCCAGTCACATTAATACTCACATTCCTCGAGGCTCAGGCCGAGGAGGTGGAGTTGCAGCCATCTTCGACTCAAGCCTATTAATCAAACCTAAACCTAAATTAAATTATACCTCGTTCGAAAGCCTTGTTCTTAGCCTTTCACACCCAACCTGGAAAACAGTACAGCCAATTCTATTTGTTATAGTGTACCGAGCTCCTGGACCGTATTCTGAATTTTTATCTGAATTCTCAGAGTTCTTATCAGGTTTAGTCCTTAAAACGGATAAAATAATTATTGTAGGTGATTTTAATATTCATGTGGATGTAGAAAATGATAGCCTTAGTGCTGCGTTTATCTCATTACTAGATTCGATTGGCTTCTGTCAGAGTGTACATAAACCCACTCACTGTTTTAACCACACCCTCGACCTTGTTCTTGTTTATGGGATTGAAATTGAACATCTAATAGTCTTTCCACAGAATTCTTTTTTATCAGACCATTTTCTATTAACTTTTGAATTCCTATTACTGGACTACACGCCATTAGGCAAACATTCCTACACTAGATGTCTATCTGATAGTGCTGTAGCTAAATTTAAGGAAGTGATTCCATCGGCATTAAATTCAGTTCCATGTCTCAATGTAACAGATGACTCCTATGCTAACTTTAGTCCCTCCCAAATTGATCATCTTGTTGATAGTGCTGCAGGCTCACTACGAATAACACTCGACTCTATCGCCCCTCTAAAAAGAAGATAATAAAACAGAGGAGGTTAGCTCCATGGTATAACCCGCAAACCCGCAAATTAAAACAAACATCGCGAAAACTTGAAAGGAATTGGCGTTCCACCAATCTGGAAGAATCACGTTTAGCCTGGCAAGATAGTCTTAAAATTTATAGGAAGGCCCTCCGTAATGCCAGAGCAGCTTACTACTCATCATTAATAGAGGAAAATAAGAACAACCCCAGGTTTCTGTTTCAGCACTGTAGCCAGGCTGACAGAGAGTCACAGCTCTGTTGAGCCATGTATTCCTATAGACCTCAGTAGTAATGACTTCATGAGCTTCTTTAAAAGATAAAATTCTAACTATTAGAGAAAAATTCAGCACCTCCTGCCCTCAGTTGGTACTGACTTATCTTCAAACACCTTAGAGTAGCGCTGTAAAACCTGTACACATTTAGACTGCTTTTCTCCCATCAGCAGAAGTAATCCAACTAACTTCCATGATTTCCTCATCTAAGCCATCAGCGTGTCTTTTTAGACCCCGTCCCAACTAAGGCTGTAGCAAAGAAATTTTCTCCCTTAGTTAGCACTTATGTACTAGATATGATCAATCTGTCCTTATTTAAAGGCTAATGTGCCACAGTCCTTTAAAGTAGCTGTAATTAAGCCTCTTCTTAAAAGAAGCCACTCTTGATCCGAGGGATTTTTGTCAAATTAGACCTATATCTAACCCTCCTTTTCTCTCTAAGGTCCTTGAGAAAGCAGTCGCCAATCAGTTGTGTGACTTTCTACACAACAACAAGCTGTTTGAGGATTTTCAGTCGGGATTTAGAGTGCATCATAGCACAGAGACAGCACTGGTGAAAGTTACAAATGACCTTCTAATTGCATCAGACAAAGGACTTGTCTCTGTACTTGTCTTACTAGATCTTAGTGCTGCATTCGATACCATTGACCATCACATTCTATTACAGAGACTAGGACATTTTATTGGCATTAAAGGTACTGCACTAAGCTGGTTTAAATCCTATTTATCAGATCGTTATCAGTTTGTACACGTTAATGATGAATCCTCTATGCACGCCAAAGTTAGTCACGGAGTTCCACAAGGTTCTGTGCTTGGACCAATTCTATTTACCTTATATATGCTTCCTTTAGGCAATATTATTAGGAAGCACTCCATAAATTTTCATTGTTATGCAGATGATACCCAATTATATTTCTCGATCAAGCCAGATGAAACCAATCAATTAGCTAAACTTCAAGCATGCCTTAAGGACATAAAAACCTGGATGACCTGCAATTTTCTGATGTTAAACTCAGACAAAACCGAAGTTATTGTACTTGGCCCGAACACCTTCGAAACACATTATCTAAAGATATAGTTTCTCTAGATGGCATTGCCCTGGCCTCCAGCGAAACCGTAAGGAATCTTGGAGTTATCTTTGATCAGGATATGTCCTTTAACTCCCACATAAAACAAACTTCAAGAACTGCCTTTTTCATTTACGTAACATTGCAAAAATCAGGCACATCCTATCTCAAAAAGATGCAGAAAAACTAGTCCATGCATTTGTTACGTCTAGGCTGGACTATTGCAACTCTCTATTATCAGGCTGCCCCAATAAATCCCTTAAGACTCTCCAGCTGATTCAGAATGCTGCGACACGTTTACTGACAAGAACCAGAAAAAGAGAACATATTTCTCCAATATTAGCTTCTCTACACTGGCTCCCTGTAAAATCCAGAATAGAATTTAAAATCCTTCTCCTCACCTTCAAAGCCCTAAATGGTCAGGCACCATCATATCTTAAAGAGCTCATAGTACCCTATTACCCCACTAGAGCACTGTGCTCCCAGAATGCAGGGTTCCTTGTGGTTCTCTCTAAAAGTAGAATGGGAGCCAGAGCCTTCAGCTATCAAGCTCCTCTCCTGTGGAACCAGATCCCAGTTTGTGTACGGGAGGCGGACAACCTCCTCACATTTAAGAGTAGGCTTAAGACTTTCCTCTTTGATAAAGCTTATAGTAGGGCTGACTCAGGTGACCCCTGAGCCACCCCGTAGTTATGCTGCTATAGGCCTAGACTGCCGGGGGACTTCCCATGATGCACTGAGCTCCTCTCTCCTCCTCTTCCTCTCCATCTGTACGCCCTCATATCCCATCAATGCTTGTTATTAATTCAACTTCTTCCCGTAGTTGTGTGCTTTCTCTCTCCTCTCTCTCTCCCTCCACTTCTGTTGCTTTCTGCAGGTGTTTCTGCCTCTGGAGCTGTGGAAGTCTGGGTCTGTGGTTGCTGCCGCCTGCTGCCCCCGTGCTCCTGCTCTGCACCCGCTGATGCTATTGCTGTTGTTGCTGTTGTTATTAGTATTGCTATTATAATGTTGCTCTTAGTGTTGTTTCTGTTGGTGTTAACATCAATGCCATTACCATATCTATGCTGTATTGAGCTGCTGTATGTTCTCTTTCCTCCTGCTCTCTCTCTCCCGCTCCCCCCTTCCCCCTTCAACCCAACCGGTCGAGGCAGATGACCGCCCACCTTGAGCCTGGTTCTGCTCGAGGTTTCTACCTGTTAAAAGGGAGTTTTTCCTTGCCACTGTCGCATAGTGCTTGCTCATGGTGGGAACTGTTGGGTCTCTGTAAATATAAAGAGTCGGTCTAGACCTGCTCTATTCGAAAAAGTGCCCTGAGATAACTTTGTTATGATATGGCGCTATATAAATAAAACTGAAAACTGAATCTCCTTATTGACGAGCATTGATCAGCCTTCAGGAGCAGCTGCTCCGTCGCTGATTAGGATCAATTATCACGTTCAATCAGCATCTGTTCAGGACAGATGACCGTCAGCATCCCTGCACCGAGCGCTCCGTTCATGTTCTGCTTCTTCAACAGGTGATAACCTGTCTCACTAACCTGTCTCACTCTCTGAATGAGCAGAGTCGAGTAAAATACAACCTCAAAGATAACTTCAAGATAACTTTAAACTAACTTCAGCATAACTCTAACATAAGTCAGACGGGTTTCAACATTATTGGAGCAATAATAATAATAAACTTAACCTTACATATTCTCCACTGATTGATGACGGAACAAAGATCAGATGGATGATGAAGATGATCGGTGGCTGCAGCTGAACCAGTCGAGCAGTAAATCCGGCTGTCGTCTTTCTTCAGTGTTACAGAAACACACAGGTGTGAGTGACTCAGGTGTTCATTCAGAAGACCCACAGAACGGTTCTGAACCAGGTGCAGGTCTCAGACCAGTCTGGCACACGTGCTTCACAGTTCAGGATCAAATGAGACGTTCATGAACAGAAATGAGATCAAGTTTATAAAAGATCTTTGATGTGTGTGTGTGTGTGTGTGTGTGTTCAGGTGAGGCTGAGCTCCAAACAGACACCTCACTTCCTGTCTGACAGCAGCAGACCTCTGAGCCACACCCGCTGCCTGGAACTGGCCAATCACTGCCTGGGATTCGACGGCTGGACCTCTGACATCATCACAGTGAGAAACACACACACACACACACACACTCTTCATCAGTTTACACCTTTACATACAGGTGAGTAAGTCCTGTCTGTGTGCTCCTCAGCTGAAGGAGCTCACCAACGAAGAAGGTGAGGAGGAGGAGGGTGGAGTCAGGTGGAGGAGGTTGAGGTTTGGCTGTCTGCTGCAGCTCTCCTTCCCTCATCACAGACAGACCACCAGAGCAGCAGCAGTGGTGGAGGACAGCTTCACCTGCACAGGTGAGGAGGAGAGAACAGGGAGCAGATGAATGAAACTGAGTGAAGCACAAAGTCAGAAATTCTTGATTTATGAATCTTTATGATGTTTGAGATTTTACAGAACTGTTGACTGAGAGAATAAAAACAGTCAGTGAAAATACAAACAGTGTTTTACTACGAAATCGCACCTCTCACCTGATATTGAATCACCTGCATGTGTTCTGTGCGTACACACAGTTTCTACCTCTGGCAGGTTAAAAAACCTCATCTCCAGTTTTCATGCTTTCAGAACAGTCGGATAACAGAAGGAAAACTTTTAACATTTAAACTCATGTTAGGAATAATATCTTAATTAAAATTATAGTGAGCAATTAACATAAGTTAATTACACATTACACATGTGTTAATAACATACATTTATTACAGATTACACGTGTTAATAACATATTACATATATTACACACGTTAATTACATATATTACACGTGTTCATTACATATATTACACGTTAATTCCATATGTTACAGATATTACATGTTTCTTAATTATGTATATTACATGTGTATATATAATTACAGGCAGGAGTTATTTGTTGTCTGTCTCTGCAGGTCCAGAGGTTCTGCTACAGAAACGTTGTAAACTACAGAAGTTGGTCAGAGAGAGAGCTCTGGTCCAGGCCTTTACTACAGTACTACTCATACTACTAGGTAGTACTACTCTAACTACTACTACTACCTCTGTTGCTGCTGGTGGTGTCATCATGTACAGATGTAGCTCGTAAATGTTGTAGAAGTAGTCATGTTGTCACATTGACCCGTCTCTGTAGGTAATGGTAAAGTGATGGTGGAGGTGAAACAGACCTCAGATCAGTTCCTACCTGAGCAGACTGAAGGAGTCCTCCAGGTAAACTCACCTGTTCTCAGCCATCTGTTCATCTGACTGGAAAATGTATGTATGACTATTGATCTGTGTCTCACGTGTGTGTATGTATGCATGTGGATTGACATACACACACACATACATTCACCTGAGAGACAGATGTATGTATGAATATGCATATGCATACAGTACATGCATACATACATGTACGTATGCACTGTATGCATATGCGTGTGTGTGTGTGTGTGTGTAGGTATGTATTGATCTGTCTCTCAGGTGTGTACATACATGTATGTATTGATCTCTCTTGCTCAGGTGAATGAGTTTTCCTGGAGTGAGCTTGCTCCTGATGAAGAGGATGATGATGAAGAGTGGGATCTGACTGTATCATAGTTACAGATGCATCCAATATGGAGGATAAAAACATGAGACCCAGTGATGCTGAAGCTGTTTCTGTAGAGAGAGAATCAGAACAACAAGCTGTGGTAGAATGCAGGACATTAACATGTAACAGGAGTTTACATTATTTCACTGGTACAACAGTATCACAACTGCAGAAGTCTGAAATCTAAAATCAGTAGTATAGTATTTTTTTATTTACATGTCACGTCTGTACATGTTGTAATGTATAAAAAACTCTACCCTGAATAATAATTTAGTCTAATATGGTTTTTCCTTCAGAAAGTTCAGTTACTTCATTAAAGATGTAACAGTACTGAATCTTTCCACTTTCATACTGGACCCTGATTACTAGCTGTGATGTGAAGATTTTGTGTGTGTGTGTGTGTGTGTTGGCACCCTTCATGCAAGAAGACTGTCACCTTAAAGATTTCACCTCATTTCACTCATCATTATTACAGACAGACAGTAGAAACAGAAATACTGCTGGTACTTTAGTGGTACTTCTGTTTCAGTGGGTTTGTCAGTCGAGTGTTGATGAGCTTCAGACTGAGTTATATAAAGTTACTGTAAACTGAGCTCATCCGTTCATCTGAAGGCAGTAAAAGTAAACCTTCAGGAATACTACAAATATTGATTTATTATAAAGGTTTTGTCAGTTTATAAACTGCTTCCAGTCTTTACAGTATTTGTTACTTACAAACACTCTGCGCTCTGTTGGTGATTCACACTTTGAGGCCGGTGGGATCGACGGCAGAGACGGAGGAAGACAAGGAGGGACAACACACAGGAAGTCATCCTGACGTAAAAACCTGAAACACAAGAAGAGAAGGAGACACTCAACACCTTGACATGTTCTACATTAGGAACACTCTTAAAACATTTCAATAAAGAGGGTTCTACCCCCCAATTCAAAGAACCTTTTACCACAAAAAGGCTCAATATTAGATTTAACACAAGCTTTATGTTCAACATAGAACCACTCGTGTTCATCAGAGGAAGATGAAGAGTTACCTGTGGGTTGAGAGTCTCCAGCAGCTGATAACAGCTTCCACTCACTGCTTCTTATACTTGAGTAAATCCCCGAACCGTGAGTATCCCCTCATTTCCTGAGCACACCCCATACCTTGAGAACCCTCTACTCCAAAGGTACCTCCCCCAAACCTGGAGTACCTCCTCATATCTTCAGTGCCCCCCACCATTCCCAGTGCCAGTACCCATACCCCGAGTACCTCCTTCATGTCCTGAGTACCCTCCCTCCCGGGAATAACCAGGACTGGTCACAGTAGCTGCCAGCACATCCCAGGAAGAGTCCTGGACCAGGTACTCTGCTGTACCCATGCTGAGGTCCAATCTGACTGCAGTCCTATAGTGACCCAACCCTGGGGGGTTTGACAGGATTCTTGGAGGAGGGACTTGCCTCCTGCTAAGCCAGAGGCCTCCATGATTTCAACCAGGCTCTTGTCCCTCTTCTCATGTACTAACCCTCGTCTTGCCCCAAGCAAGGCTATGAAATAAAGACAAATAACAAAAGGATGACATTTGTTTGCTGAGTCTCTTCTATCAGTGCAGCAGCAACATGGACTAACATCTGGACTAACATGTGGCCTCTTCTCTCCAGCAGCACGAGGTGTGGCGACAGAGTGCAGTAACACAGCAGCTCTGATTTACAGACAAAACAGACTGACCCTGAAAGCATCATGGCAGGTAAAGTACAGACCAGTAAACTATCAAAACATACTTTAATATCAACACAGAGAAACAGTTCACCACAGTGACTACAAACCACATCCACACACAAACAGATGCTGCTTTCAAATGCTGTCAGAAATGTCACAATCATATAAAATCACTTACAAAAAAGGCAGTAAAAGGACATGGGACACAAAAACCAGTTTTATAGAAGAACCTTTACAGGTTCCTTCAGCATCTGAAAGCAACACAGAGTTTTTACTGACAACTTTCTGTACGGGGAACAAGGAGTTTACGAGGAGCCCTTGAAGGCAGCATTGAAACACAACATGAAAACACATTAACACATTAAACCTGTCAATACTGACCTCTGCTGCAATGTTTGGTTCTTAAAGAAGCAGACCACATTAGCCCTTTAACTATGAATCAGTCTTTAGATTGATTTTTGTCCTTTCAGCCAGCCGATGATTTCACTTTGTTTCCACAGTCGACATTAAATCTGTTGGTCAGAACTTTCCAACAGTGACAGTCGATCCTGACAGAACACGTTTATAATCAGTCGCTCAGAATAAAACCTATCAGGGAACATGCAGGACGTTATTACAGGAACAAGATCTCACCATGGATGTAAAATAAGAACTGGATACTGCTCTGCTCAGCCTTGCTTCCAGTGTTTCCCAGTGGCCACTGGCAGTATTGCAGCGAAAAATTCCCCTGCAGCCAAAAAAGCATTTTCCCCATAGACCTCCATTGTAAAAGAGACGCCTGTGAAACTGTTGACAGGACGCCTCCACCTGCAAACAAGCTCAGTTATTAGTTTGTATTATGAATTTCTAATCCATGAAGGTTTTATATTTGTAAAACTGTCCTCGAGCCGAGAAAAGAGATTTAAAAATCTGTGACGTCATCACAATGTAAAGTCTATGGGCCGAGTAGAAACTCGCGGGCGGGGCCAGCGGGTGGGAAACCCTACTGCAAATGTTAAGTGGGCCATATAACCCAAAAGTAAACCAGGAAGCGAGAAACTTTTTTGGCATATGCGCCAGGCGAGTAGTTCCTATTGGACTGAATAGGCGCCATCTTTAGGTCCAGATCAAGTTCTTATAATACATCCATGGATCTCACTCAGAGGCCAGGAGGATGCTGGGAAATGCTGTTCGCACACATATAAAAATACATGAAAAACAAAATACAGATAAATAATAAACAGAATGTTCCAGATATACACAGATCATAAATATTCAAATCAGAATGAACCCTGCTGTCAGCTGAAAACCTTGTATCTGAAACAAACTGAACTGAGTGTAAACAGGTTAAGAGGTTTTCATATGACGGCACACACACACACACACACACACATTCCAGCAGGTATTAAATGGCAGTGTGTTGGTCTGGTTTGGTCCGGTTCAGGATGTGTTTCCATGGATACCGTCAGTCTCAGTGTGTCTCAGTCCAGGAGGTGACCCAGTGTTTGGGTGACTTCCTGTTTCTGGACAGGGAGACGTCATCTTGGATCAGGAAACCGTCAGCGTCCGTATGCTGCTGCTGCTTGTCTTTACCCATAATCCTCCCCTGGTGGAGCGCCTGCCACGCCCTCCGACGCACAAAGAAACCACACTGCAGACAAAACACAGAAAGCTCGTATGTCCAACATAGCAGCAGGAAGTGGAGACGGTCGACGGGTTGCAGCTGGACTCTGTGTTTACTGCTAACTAACTAATGTTAACATGCTAACACGCTAAGCTAAGATGCTGGACATGGTAAACATCATACCTGCTAACCATTAGCCTGTTAGCATTCTTAGCCTATCAAGTCCACTAGATCCAATAGAATCCAAAGTCAGTCCAGTTTTTACACAAGTTCAGCTCTCAACAGATTCA
This sequence comes from Macquaria australasica, assembly GCA_005408345.1. Lineage (NCBI taxonomy): Eukaryota > Metazoa > Chordata > Actinopteri > Centrarchiformes > Percichthyidae > Macquaria > Macquaria australasica. Next base: position 9,718 of record SEMN01001467.1, on the reverse strand, counting down.
CTGGACTTCTTCTTCTGACAGACTGAGGGGGATTTTTAGAATAAAAGCTGTATTATAAAGATGTATTAATGCAGTAAATCTAAAATACCTCAAGCAAATCTCAACATATCAATCATTAAAACAATACTAATAGAAAGGCAGTCAGATATCAGCAGAGAAAGACATAAAACACAGATTCATAGAAATCAATAGTTATTGACGAGCTGATTGATCAGATGCACGAAGAGTCAGAACAGCTGGAAAGATTGAAGAAAAGAAGTTTGTCAAAGTGAAGCCCCTCAATGACTGACTGACAGCTGAAGAGAAAAACAGTCAGTAACAGTCAGTCAGTCTGTAACAGTCAGTAACAGCCAGTCAGTAACAGTTAGTAACCAGGCAGTAACAGTCAGTAACCAGGCAGTAACCAGGCAGTAACAGTCAGTCAGTAAACAGTCAGTAACAGTCAGTAACAGCCAGTCAGTAACTAGGCAGTAACAGTCAGTCAGTTAACAGTCAGTTAGTAACAGTCAGTAAACAGTAACAGTCAGTAACAGCCAGTTAGTAACAGTCAGTAACAGTCAGTTAGTAACAGTCAGTAACAGCCAGTCAGTAACACTCAGTAACAGACAGTAAGAGTCAGTCAGCAGCTGGTCCTTACAGCAGGGCTCTCTGGCAGCAGTCTGCCCAGCCTCAGAGCTCCTCGTCCAGCCTCTCGATCTCAGATGGCTGGCTCTTCATGTGGGCTTTCTGGGTTTTTGCCTGGTACAGCTCTCTGGTGCTGGCTCTCCTGAAGAAACCACACTGAACAGCAGGGGGCGACACAATGGCACTTTACCAACCAGGAGGTGAGGATGACTTTACAAATTAATTATTTTATGGTGACGAGAAAGCAAAACATAAAAGTAATCCCACTTCTGTGGACTTTGGTCCATAGTAGATCCTAAAACTACAACCAGTGATTGGACAGAAGTGTTCAGTTCTCATGGTTGGGTTTTCTGGTGGACTGCCTCTGTACATGTGACAGCTCAGTTTACCTTCCAGAGCAGCAGGCAGATCAGAGCCAGCAGTAAGACTCCAGCCAGGACAGACACCACAATGATCCACAGGGGGGCGCTGGTGTCCACCTGCTGCCCCAGGTCCGGATAAATGTGGACCTCAATCTGCAGATGAAGACCACTGTGATTCAGGAGGCAACACAGGAAACTACAAACACACTGATGGTGATTTCTTTCACGTCTGGTGAGGATCTAAGAACAGCTATATCATCATGCTGTTTGTTCAGATTGTGGCTATAATGAACACTGCTGCCTCTAGGGGGCGCTAGCAGCAGCTTAGTACCTCTGTGCTGTGAGACTCCATGTTGATGGTTGGTTTGTTATTCTGCAGCTTCAGAGTCACCTGGCCTCGAACCAACACACTCCTCGCATCGCTGTAGTCCTAAATCACACAAGAAGATCTGACTTAAAGAAGCAGTAATTTAATTTTGGTCACCAGAGGGCAGAAAAACACACACAGTCCTGATATATTATCAGATTATATTCCTGAGGGAAATCTCTGTCTGTCTGCTGTTTGCTGCTGAACAGGTCGTGTTCAGTGGCTTTATGTGAAAACAGCTGCTGCTAAACCAGACAGTAAATGTGCCACAAAACCAAAACTTGAAGCTAAAAGAGGCTAAAAACCTCTGCAGAGTTGGTGACAATTCTTTAAAGTTAAATTAAAATGTGATGAAAGCGTTTGTACCTCGATCATGGTGGAGTTCCACAACCTGGCTCTGACAGTCAGAGTCGCTGAGTTGTTCATGTTGACCAGTGGACAGATGAATGTCACGCAGTTAGCCCCGTGTACACAGTCCTGCACACACATTTATACCTTTACACCTTCGAGCACCATCATTTTAAAAATGTCTCTAACCACAAACTGAATATCATTTTATTCCTAATAGTCCTTCAAACAGCCCTTTGAAGAAATAAGGACAACAAAATGTCCTTATTGTACAAATGTTTTTACTTTTCTAAAAATGTCTTCACCTTCTAACAATGTTGTCACAAAATGTCCTAACACAGACATTAAAAACAAGAACACACATCAGTAAATGTACAGCATCTTTCCACATAATGTTTGTGAAGTTGATGAGTTTGATTTATACCTCAGAGCGCCCCCTGTGGGTGGCTGCAGTACTGCACTAACAACAGAAGCAACGCTACAGAAAGGAGTTTGATTGTACCAGAGTGTAGGACTTCTTTTTCTGTCCCTGCAGGTGGAGGACAGGTAGAGTTTTTTCTCTCTGCTCCCCCTTCTTCTCCTTCACCTCTTCATCCATACTCCTCTTCTTCTTCTCCTTCTTCTCCTCCTTTGACAGCTGAGCAAACAGGAAGGGAAAGTCACTGACAACAGATCAATCAGTGAGGCCTTTCAGGATCAGATTTATGAGCTCCAGTTTAAAAAGTGACAGGAGGAACTGGGATGGTCATCAGGACAAAAATCATTTTGAAATCACTATTCATCAGTCTTCCTCCTCAGTTTGGAGTTGGCATATTAAACCATTATTTCATCAAGATAATCCACTCACTTCTGGTATTTTTAAACCTGGGCCCAATTTTTACATATTTTGGGGTTTAAATGACTAATAGGTACCAAAAGTTTTGCCGGCAGCTGTGAAACGGTCTGCATTGGCTGCAATATAATCCTTATGGGCAACAGCGCCCGTCAAAGTGCATCCACTAAAAGTGCTTGTTTTTGCCACCGACTCTGGTCCAGACTGCTATTCTAAGTGTCTGAAAACATTATGGAAAAGATCCCTACAGAGACAGACCATTTGTTAAAGAGTAAGATCCTCGCTCTGAAATCTCATGAGAGGTTGAGTTGTTGCAGGAACACAACGGTGGAAACATGAGTTGTATCTCTGTAGGGATCCTTTCCATATGTAATGTAAAAACGGCCCAGGTTTAAAACAACCGAAATGACTCTTTAAGAACCAACAATTACACAATAAAACTATTGGAACATATCAAAAACAGCCTGTCGATCACGTTTACTGGTAATTGTCATTTTTTGATGATCTCAGTCTTATGCAGTTTCCCCTGTGACAAGTGTCACACCTCAGTATGTAAACAGGAAGACCTGCTCATAGATCTTAGCCCTGTCACTAACTATCAAGAAGTTTTTACTTAACTGAAAGTTTAGGTTTTTGAAGGTTTACAATTTATTACTTCTAAACCACAAGGCAGCTCTCTCCACACCCTCTGATAAAGAAACGGACGAGCACTTATTCTGGGAGACAAACATGAAACAGATGAGCTACAGATGCTTCAGTAAAAGATTACGATTGGACTGGGCTTCATTCTGAAATGTGCCTGCCTAGGACTTTTATTTTGTAAGGAGTCAATGTCAGGGTGATGTTGCCATAGTTACCATGAGGTTGAGGGGGTTGATGATGTTGCCAGGCGGAGCACAGTGCGGCTCTGATGTGCCGTTCACTTCGATCTCTGCAAGGTACAGCAGCCACTTCCCATTGGACACCTCCCTTGGCCAATCAAACTCCACCTGCAGGTTGCCTAGGCGACCCAGTGGCTTCCCGCTGATGTGCACCTATCAAACAAGGTAGTGTGTTAACACCTGGTCTGTTTACACTCTATCATCAGTCAGACTGATTTAAGACAAACCTGCAAGGTGAAGAGCAGCAGACTGCCAACATCCTCCATCTTCTTCATGGCTGACTCACCAATCACATGACCACTGAAGGAGGCGGGGCCTGGTGGATTGATTCTGCCAGGACACAATCAACCAATAAGAGGTGAGGTCATCAGGTCAAAGGTCAGAGGTCAACAGTAGACTTGTTATACTGTGTGTTACTTACAGAGTGAGAGATGAATGCAGTGAATACTCCACCAACATGGAGACAGAGACAGGAGATAGGTCTGACTGCTCACTGAGCCTGAAGACACACAGAGACACAACAATTGTACAGTACCTGTACAATAAAAGACATTTCGACAGGTGTGTGTGTGTGTGTGTGTCCTACGTAGACAGCTGCAGCAGAGACTGAATCTCCCTGGTGTCTAAACTGATCCCACCTGCCTGAAACATGACCAACACCTGAACCTGAAATACAGAAAGAGATGGAGGATCAAGTAGAGTCTCAGAAGGAGTACTGCCATGCAGGCAATAGTACTAGCAGTACTGCAGTGGCAGCAGTACTAGACTGTCAAGAATGTTCTGTACCTTCTGGTTGCTTTTAAATGGGTTCCCCAGCCTACACAGAAGAACAGCAACCTCAGCAGAACACTCCACCTTCGCCTGGAGGTCACCCTGGAACACAAACAGGCACAACACTGACTGTAGGAGTAATTGGTCCAAGTCATCTTTTCATACTGTAACATACGGTATCCCTCAAGACTCAGTCCACTACTCTTCTCTACCTACATGCTCATGCTCAGTAACTTAATTTGCAGCTTCAGCTTAAATATGCACTATGCAGATGACTCTCTGCTCTACATCACCATTGTATTGTTCTCTATCTACTAAAAGCTAGATGACAAAGACCTTCAGCTTCACTACCTTCGTTCGGACTCCGGAGTAATTGAGCAATGGTTGGATGCTAATGTTCAAAGCAGCATTGTGAGCATCCTCTGCTGGTCGGTCCGGTGACGGTGTGTTGCTGACGTTAACCGCCAGAAACAACTGGTTAATGCTGGCATTGTAGTACAACACCTGACTGTCCTTCTGCCTGGAAACACAGAAACATGATCCACAATAAAACTGATTACTGCAGAGAAAACTCAGCTTTAGACCCACTATATTTCTTTTATTTATTCCTTTACTTTTATAACTACTGGAAGAAGGAACCAAGTGCCTCTTTGAATCCTCTGATCAAAATGAATAATAAATCGTTACCTGAGCAGGTGTGTGTTAGAGGGGGAGTTCACTCACATGGGGAAGGGTTTCTGGTTCTCATCCAAGAACTGGGCTGTCATCTGCAGGTTACTATGGCAACGGTTATCAGAACCACAGGCCTTCTGGATGTGGATCTGATAGATGAAGAAATTGACGATCAGTGAAGGAACATTCAAACCTGGGTTCCCCTGTTTTCTTTGTTCCATGTGCCATGACCTGGGTTCTGATCGGTTCCGATCGGTTCTGTGGTGGGTTCTAATGCAGGTTCTGATGGGTTTTTTTAAAAGTGAGTTCTGATGGTTATGACCTGGATTGTGATCTGGTTTATGACTAATTATGACTTTAGTTCTAAACTGAGTTTTGCCAGGTTCTGACCTGGCCTCTGTTTGATTCTGACCTGCTTTCTGATGGGTTCCATTAATTCTGTCCTGGATTTTGATCTAAACTCTAAATGGTTTGAAAATGGGTTTAGTTCAGATCTGGTTTCTGATGGGTTCTGTGTGTTCTGGATGGTTTTGTAAGTTCTGTGGGTTTTGACCTGGGTTCTGATGGGTCGGGGTGTCTGGCTCAGCACAGGAAGGCGTTTCAGGTCTTGAGAAGTGAGAAGCTTCTCGTACAGAGACACATTCAGGGAGAACACCAAAGGTTTCACTTTGTCTTGGATCGGATTCTGCAGAACACAAACACAGAACAGAACCTCAACAACACTTTTCATACGAGGAACTGTTCTACTTTTCTCTTTGTCCACATTTGTTTATTGTTCTGTCTTTTGATCCTGACAGCTCGTCACTGTCACAGATGACTCCAGAGTGTCCATGAACGCACCAAAGGACTTCACTTTAAGAGAACGTAAACGTGACTAAACACACTGTGAAGGATTAGGTCTCTGCAGGTTGATTTAAATGAAGTGAAACCAGCTGCTGCCTGGAAAGAAATCAGGCTGAAAGCAGAGAGATGATTTGGAGAATGACCAGCAGGAATGTGAAGTAAACAGGATTTATACTAAAAACAGCAGTGTAGGGCTTTAACATCAGGCCTGATGTGACAGGTCTGAAACATTGCATCAGCATCACCGGACGATGTTCACTGAGTCATCACTCGCCCATGTGGGAAGAAACACAGACATGCTGATAAGATCTACATGAAGACGTGACAGAACGAGCCCAGAACATTGTGAGCTTTACCTCAACCTAAACTGCTTGACGCTTTAACCTGGAACAAAGGAGCAATCTGAGAAACCCTCCTGTTCTCTAACAAGTTATGTCCAAACATGTCCTTTAAAAATGTTTAAATCTTCACAGGACTTTGAAAAGAGTTCCTCTCAGTTGCTGTCAGTGATTAGTTGCAGCATCTTGAACAGACTGTTTTTCCTCTGAACCGTGGTGGAGAAGCAGGATGTGAACTCTGTCAGCACCAGGCTGATTAAAGCTCAGAGGAATCAGTCGGTTTTATCTCACGCAACAAAATTTCCTTTAATTAAATGTCAAAATATCTGAAACTGTCTACTGAAATCAAGCAACACAGTTAGAGTCGAGCCACAAACATGTTCATGACTGCATTTCTTCTTCTTATAGGTGGTAACAGCATTTGTTTTTAGCTGTTACAAAAAGGTTTTTAGGTTAAAAACTGTAAAAAAAAATAACTCAACCTCTACAGGTCAGATCATCAGCACATATCCTGATCTCCTTCCTGCTCTCCAGAGGATGATCCCTTTAGATTTTGATGACTTGATGATCTTTGCTCTAGCGCCACCATCAGGATAAATGTGGCTGTAATGAACACTGTAGCTTGCAGGGGGTGCTAACAGGGCACCAGACTGCTATGTGTTATATGTGTGTGTGTCTCACCAGCAGTCCGACTCTCAGGGTTTCACACTGTGTTTTCGGCATCGACAGGTAACCTGAGTACACACTCTGCCTGTCAGGGAAATGGAGGCGGGACTTGAGGCTGGTGACATCAGCGCTCACAGTGAAGTGGACGGCTGAGAGACAGACAGATGAACAAAGAGACAGACAGTTAAAAAAGGACACAGCCCTCTGATTAGCGTCACCTATAAACAGCACATGCTGTATGTATTTGTTAAGTATTAAATGTCAAAAACATCAGATTTATGTAGAAATACAGATTTTATCAATAAAAATACAGCAAAAAGTTAATTTCTATCACAAAACACAAAATCAAACAAACAAATCAATTTAAAATGTTCGAAACTAAAATGCAAAAGTGCTCAAAACCCCCCAGAAGGATAACAAAGGGATAGAAATAATTTAATTCTCACTATATTTTAGAGGAGAATTATATGAAACGTCTCATTTAATTATTGATTTGTTCAGTGACTCTGTGGTCACATGATGATACAACTGTAAAACACATAATGGAGGTAAAAAGCTGTTGCTGTTATTGTTCAAGAGCATTTAGAAATAAAACAGGAGAGGACCAGGAATCGAGCCCTGAGGAACTCCACACGATGTTTCCGATGTGTAGTCACCATTAAACATCACAAAGTCATCCTGAATACAAGAAACACAAGTTCATCTCAACGGCATCTTCTCTTGGACGTGCTGACGTGCTCAGGTGAACGTATTGTCTCATTTCCGGTTACCGGTGTTTCTGTGTTACTGATTGCAAAGTTCGCTGCTCCAGCTAAACCCAGTTAATTTTGATATTTTCTTTACTATAGCGGTTAATTACCCGCTATACATTTAAGGATACAGCTCTGTTTAAGCACTCATATCTGTCTCCTGTTAGCGACTTTCCGCTAATCCCACAGTTGTTTACACGCTAGTTAGTTGCTACTTTAGCTCAGTTAGCGATGGCGTCTCTCTCTCCTGCTCTCTCTTGCTCGGTGTGTCAGATGTTTAGTTATTCCTCTGCCTCCTTTAGCGATAATGGTACGTGTAACAAATGTAGTTTATTCACCGCCTTGGAGGCGAGGCTCAGTGAGTTAGAGTCGCGGCTCCGCACCATGGAGAGTCAGTCAGCCGTAGCTAGCCAGCCCCAGCCGGTGCGAGCCGACCAGAGGCAGCTTCTGCTAGCCGTCTCCCGGCAACTCCCGAGCAGCCGGGAAGCCAGGGAGGCTGGGTGACTGTCCGAAAGAAGCATAGCCCTGAACCAAAGCCCACGGTTCACCACCGACCCGTTCACGTTTCTAACAAGTTCTCTCCACTCAGCGACACACCCGCTGAGAAACCAACTCTGATTATTGGCAGCTCCATTTTGCGAAACGTGAAATTAGCGACACCAGCGACCATAGTCAAATGCATCCCAGGGGCCAGAGCGGGCGACGTTCAATCCTATTTAAAACTGCTGGCTAAGGATAAACGTAAATATGCTAAGATTGTTATTCACGTCGGCGGTAATGACAGCCGATTGCGCCAATCGGAGGTCACGAAAATTAATGTGGAGTCGGTGTGTACATATGCAAAAACAATGTCGGACTCCGTAGTTTTCTCTGGACCCCTGCCTAATCTTACTAGCGATGACATGTATAGCCGCATGTCATCATTCAACCGCTGGTTGTCGAGGTGGTGTCCAGGTAATGATGTGGGCTTTGTAGATAATTGGCGGACTTTCTGGAGAAGACCTGGTCTGATTAGGAGAGATGGCATTCATCCCACTTTGGATGGAGCCGCTCTCATATCTAGAAATCTGGCCAAATTTATTAGTGGCCCAAAGCCATGACAGCTCAGAGTTCAGACCATAGACTTAATACAGTCTGTGGTCCAGACCAGGAGGCAGAGCTGCAGTCCTACACGCTTCTCTGCGCTTCCATTAGAGCAGTTACCCAACCTAAACTCCACAGAGAGGTTGTCTGCCCCCAGACCACTTGAATTATTTAAATCAAAAGTAAACAGAAGAAGAGTTACACATAAAAACCTAATAAAAAGTAAAACCTCCACTGCAACAGTACAACAAAATAGGAGAATTAAATGTGGACTCAACATCAGATCTCTCTCATCTAAAGCTGTTCTAGTAAACGATCTAATATCAGATCATGATATTGATTTATTTTGTCTTACTGAAACCTGGCTGTGTCAAGATGAATATGTCAGCCTAAATGAATCCACTCCCCCCAGTCACATTAATACTCACATTCCTCGAGGCACAGGCCGAGGAGGTGGAGTTGCAGCCATCTTCGACCCAAGCCTATTAATCAAACCCAAACCTAAACTAAATTATAACTCGTTCGAAAGCCTTGTTCTTAGCCTTTCACACCCAACCTGGAAAACAGTACAGCCAATTCTATTTGTTATAGTGTACCGAGCTCCTGGACCGTATTCTGAATTTTTATCTGAATTCTCAGAGTTCTTATCAGGTTTAGTCCTTAAAACGGATAAAATAATTATTGTAGGTGATTTTAATATTCATGTGGATGTAGAAAATTATAGCCTTAGTGCTGCGTTTATCTCATTACTAGATTCGATTGGCTTCTGTCAGAGTGTACATGAACCCACTCACTGTTTTAACCACACCCTCGACCTTGTTCTTGTTTATGGGATTGAGATTGAACATCTGGTAGTCTTTCCACAGAATTCTTTTTTATCAGACCATTTTCTCTTAACTTTTGAATTCCTATTACTGGACTACACGCCATTAGGCAAACTTGTTCCACTAGATGTCTATCTGATAGTGCTGTAGCTAAATTTAAGGAAATTGATTCCTTCGGCATTAAATTCAGTTCCATGTCTCAATGTGACAGATGACTCGCATATACTTAACTTTAGTCCCTCCAAATTGATCATCTTGTTGATAGATGCTGCAGGCTCTTTTCTGAATAACTTTCGACTCTATAAGCCCCTCTAAAGAGATAATAAAACAGAGGAGGTTAGCTCCATGGGTATAACCC
>SEMN01001466.1:0-52746 GCA_005408345.1 Macquaria australasica | reverse complement strand
TTTTGTTTGTTTATTGAAATACTTCAGTAAAACTGCTGTGGAACTTAAAAGCTCTGGTCTCATGAGTCGTGCATTTGAGTCCGCCGGTCCTGTGTCAAAGTTCGTGACAGAACGAACTGGCCAAGATATGGACTCAGCCGACTCGAAAAGACTGCAGCAGGCTCTCTCTGCACAGGGCACCATGCTATACCAGCATGAGACTCAGTTAAACACCATCAGCCAAGGAGTAAGAAGTCTCACCGAGCTGCAGGGAGAGTTCCAAGGCACAGTAACCGCGCAAGTAAACCTATTAGCAGGACAACTCCACCAGGTCCTGGCGCACCTGGGTGCCGTAGCCTCGGCAACACCACCCACCGAGACTTCACCCGCAGCACCCACCAGGAGTCATGCAGCCGTCCCTGCTCTAAGGCTAGCTTCCCTGGAGAGATTTTCTGGGAATTCCGGTGACTGTAGATCTCTTTTGGTACAATGTGATTTACATTTTATACATAATCCCACTGCTTTTGTGTCTGAGCAGGCTAAAGTGGCGTTTATAGTATCACATTTAACTGGTAGAGCGGCCGCTTGGGCCACCGCAGAGTGGGCAAGAAACTCTGAGATCTGCTTTTCACTTGAAGCATTCAAAGGAGCCATGAGCAGGATATTCGATCACACTTCACCTGCCCGGGAGGCTTCTAGACTCCTGCTACAGATCCAGCAGCGTTCCCGGCAGGTGGTCGATTACGCCATTGAGTTCCGAACCGTGGCTGCCGATAGTGGTTGGAACTCTCCTGCTCTAATGGACGCTTTTACGAACGGGCTTGCGGAGCCCATCAAAGCCCAACTAGCACCTCTGGAGTTACCACAGGACCTAGAGACTCATCGCCATGGCAATACGGGTGGACAATCGCCTCCGAGAACGGGAAAGAGAACGACTACGGACCGCACTTCCTCTTCCCCGTCGTCGAGGAGCAGCGCCAGGAATGCACTTCCCCGGGACACCGTCGCCTTCCTTATCCCCAGGAGCCGGGAGATCGGCGACAGCACCGGCTGCAGAGGAGCTAATGCAGCTGGGGAGGACCAGGATTTCACCCGAGGAGAGACAGCGACGCCTACAAGAGGGAAGCTGTTTTTACTGTGGTCAACTGGGTCATCGAATCATCACCTGTCCAGTAAAAGATCGAGCTCACCAGCTATGAGGAGGGCGCTGGTGAGCAAGTCCTCATTGAACTATCCTCCTCGCCCTATGACGCAGGTAATAATCTCTATCAATAATCAGAGAATAATTAAGGGGGTGCTAATTGACTCTGGGGCAGATGAGAATTTTATGGACTGGGACTTGGCTCAGCAGCTGCAGGTTAAGACTGTCCTCTTGGACACCCCAGTTAATGCCAGTGCTTTGGATGGTAGTTTGTTATTCCGAGTGACTCATAAGACTGAACCGGTGCAAATAACTTTAGAGGGGAACCATACAGAGATTCTACAGTTTCATTTATTCACGTCAGCTCAATATCCCCTAATTTTAGGGTTCCCATGGTTAAAAGAACACAACCCCCACGTTGACTGGAGTTCAGGCAAGATTAAAGGGTGGGGGAAAGAGTGTACACAGAAATGCGGGATAACTCAAGAGGCACAACTAGATTTTTCCCAGAGCTTAATAACGACAGTTAAGACCGACCATAACTCAGATTTCCCTGACTTGTCCATCGTCCCATCCTGTTACCATGACTTGAAGGAAGTCTTTAGCAAGACCAAAGCACTGTCTCTTCCCCCTCACCGCTCTTTTGACTGCTATAGACTTACTGCCTGGAGCGCCCATTTCTAAGGGGCGTCTCTACTCCATCTCCAGGCCAGAGAGAGAGGCGATGGATGAATACATCACCAACTCATTAAAGGCAGGGATCATCCGTCACTCATCCTCTCCAGCTGGAGCAGGATTTTTCTTTGTAGGCAAGAAAGATGGTTCCCTCAGACCCTGCATAGACTATAGCCCTCTCAATGACATCACAGTAAAAAACAGATATCCACTACCCTTGATCTCATCCGCTTTTGAACTGTTACAGAATGCAAAGGTGTACACCAAATTGGACTTAAGAAATGCTTATCACCTCGTCCGGATCAGAGAAGGCGACGAGTGGAAAACGGGGTTTAACACCCCTAGCGGACACTACGAGTATCTAGTCATGCCTTTTGGACTTTGTAACGCTCCCGCAGTTTTCCAGAATCTGGTGAATGATGTATTACGAGATTGTTTGAATGAATTTGTTTGTCTATTTGGATGACATTTTGATTTTCTCACCAGACCTTAAGTCCCATATAGGTCATGTCCGGCAGGTGCTCCAGAAACTGTTGGACAATCAGCTGTATGTGAAGGCCGAAAAGTGTGATTTTCATACGGATTCAGTGGCATTTCTGGGGTACATCATCACTAACAACCAGATACAAATGGATCCTGCTAAGGTCAGTGCTGTGGCAAGTTGGCCTATCCCAGACAGTCGAAAAAAGGTTCAACAGTTTCTGGGGTTTGCCAACTTTTATAGAAAATTCATTCGCAACTTTAGCGCCATTGCTGCTCCACTTCACGCTCTCACCTCTTCCAAAGTGCTGTTTCAGTGGAACTCTCAGGCTGAGAAAGCCTTTCAGGACCTTAAGGGGAGATTCTCCACGGCACCAGTACTCACAGTCCCCGACACTAAAAGACAATTCGTGGTGGAGGTCGACGCCTCCAATGAAGGTATTGGGGCAGTGCTGTCTCAGAGGTCCGTGAAAGACAACCGGATGCACCCCTGCGCGTACCTGTCGCGTAAGTTAACCCCCGCAGAAAAGAATTATGATGTAGGAAACAAAGAACTATTAGCGGTCAAGACAGCACTGGAAGAGTGGAGACACCTGTTGGAGGGGGCAGTGCATCCTTTTTTAGTTTGGACAGACCACAAGAATTTAGAATACCTCAGGAAAGCTAAGAGACTTAATTCTCGCCAGGCGAGATGGACTTTGTTTTTTAACCGTTTTCATTTCACCATTTCTTTTCGACCAGGTTCACAGAATGGCAAACCAGATGCGTTGTCCCACCTTTTTGACCCGGAGCCAATTGCCAAGGAACCTGAAACAATCCTTCCACGAAACCGTGTGGTTGGAGTGATTTCTTGGCAAATAGAATCTGACGTGAAGCAGGCAAATGTGGGGAGCCTGGCACCTAGTGGGTGTCCAAGTAACCGTCTGTTTGTCCCTGTGTCTTTACGCTCCAAGGTAATCCACTGGGCTCACACGTCCCTGCTCACGTGCCATCCGGGGGTCAAGCGAACCTTGTTTGTGGTAAGACAGAGATTCTGGTGGCCAGCCATGGAAAGGGAGGTGGCGGAGTATGTGGCAGCTTGTCCTGTGTGCGCACGGAACAAGTCATCACCTCGGGCCCAAGTCGGACTGCTGCATCCTTTGCCGGTTCCCCATCGGCCGTGGTCGCACATCTCGGTGGACTTTGTGACCGGACTACCACCTTCGGAAGGACACACGAGCATCTTGACGGTGGTGGACCGTTTTTCTAAAATGGTCCATTTCATCCCCTTAGCTAAGTTGCCCTCGGCCAAGGAGACGGCTGAGGTCATGATGTCTCAGGTCTTCAGGGTTCATGGCTTTCCCATGGACATTGTGTCGGATAGGGGCCCACAGTTTGTGTCAAAGTTTTGGAACGAATTTTGTCAGCTCATCGGCGCCACCGTCAGTCTATCATCTGGTTATCATCCACAGTCGAACGGTCAGACGGAGCGTCTCAATCAGGAGCTGGAGACGGGGTTACGTTGTCTGGTATCGCAGAACCAGGTCTCCTGGAGTAAACATCTCACCTGGGTAGAATACGCGCATAACTCCCTTCCCTCCGCTGCCACAGGCCTATCCCCTTTCCAATGTGTCAACGGCTTCCAGCCTCCTCTGTTTCCGGACACGGAGAAGGAGGTCACGGTCCCCTCGGCTCATGCCATGGTCAGGCGCTGTCGCCGGATTTGGGCCGGGGCTCGGCAGGTACTCTTGCGGAGCTCGGCCCGGATGAAGGCGACAGCAGACCGGCGCCGACGACCGGCTCCTCTCTACCGTCCGGGCCAAAGGGTGTGGCTTGCCACCAAGGACTTGCCCCTCCACGTTCACTCCAGGAAATTGGCTCCGAGGTTTGTAGGTCCATTCCCCATAGCTAAGGTGATTAACCCTGTTTCTGTCCGTTTACGTCTCCCAAGGTCTTTAAAGGTCCACCCCACATTTCATGTGAATAGGGTCAAGCCGGTCAAGGATAGCGCTCTGGTGCCCGCCTCCAAACCCCCTCCACCCCCCCGGGTTGTTGATGGCGGTCTGGTGTATACGGTGAAAAAACTGCTGGCAGTTCGCAACCGTGGTCGAGGCCGGCAGTTTTTGGTGGACTGGGAGGGTTATGGTCCAGAGGAGCGGTCATGGATCCCGTCACGGTTCATTGTGGACGATCAACTGATTAAGGACTTTTATGACGCTCATCCAGAGCTTCCTGGGCCGTCGGGAGTCGGCCCTAGAGGGGGGGTACTGTTGTGTCTCGTCAACTTTGTTAAGTTTGTCATGTCCTGTTTTATTGTGTAGTAACTCTTTCCTCTCGTTTCAGACCCTGACTTCCTCCCTTTGTGTGATTTTCCCGCCAGTGTGATTGTCTACCCCGCCCCTGATTGTGTTCACCTGTTCTCCCCTACCTCATGTATTTATAGTCTGCGTCTCCCCTTGTCCTGTGCCAGTTCGTCTTGTTTTTGCTCGTCAACAGACCCCCAATCCAAGCGTGCCAGCAAATGCCCTCTTATGTCAGGTTTATTTTGTGTTCATGTTTATCCTCTTCATGAGTGTTTTTTGTTGTACTTTTGATTATCCTCTTCATGAGTGTTTTTTGTTGTACTTTTTGATTATCCTCTTCATGAGTGTTTTTTGTTGTACTTTTTGATTATCCTCTTCATGAGTGTTTTTTGTTGTACTTTTTGATTATCCTCTTCGTGAGTGTTTTTTGTTGTACTTTTTATTATCCTCTTCGTGAGTGTTTTTGTTGTACTTTGATTATCCTCGTTGTGAGCGCTTTTTGTTTGTTTATTGAAATACTTCAGTAAAACTGCTGTGGAACTTAAAAGCTCTGGTCTCATGAGTCGTGCATTTGAGTCCGCCGGTCCTGTGTCAAAGTTCGTGACACCAGGACATGCACAGTCTACAGTATAAGTCAAGGTAGGACTAAACCATTTTGAAAGGGGCTACATTTTCTCCCCTACAGTAGACTTGCTTTGGAAGTTAACAGAGAAAGAGAGAGAGAGAGAGAGAGAGTGTGTGTGTGTGTGTTTTATGAGGAAACAGAAAAAAAACAAGTACGCATGTAGCTGCAGTAGTGGACTTGGACTTATAGCTCTCTCCAGTGGCCAACACCTGTAATTACATCTAATTCCACCAGCAGCATCCAGATAGAACTGTTTAACCTCAGTTTAACCAAAATCTGCTTTTGTGTTACTCAAATCAACTTTCCTTATTGTCAATTTTCAAAAACAAGATATGTGTAGAATAATAAGTTTGACTAAAGCTCTCAACGTTTTTTTTTTTTTTACGGTTGAGCATTATGGGACAGAAACTGTTCTTTGGGACTGTACCTGATACAATTCAAACTCTACAACAACACTGATGAAAGACTACAATACTTATGATATTCTCTTATATCAACACATGAATTATTTATGAATTTATTAAAGTAGATAGTGAATAAGTGGCAGCTTGGTCACATAAATGACACCGGTGAACTGTGACCCATTCATACCTTAGAGAAAGTGTTCATCTGCTCTTTGTTCCAGAGGATCTGCAGCATGCTGGCACATATGGGACAGCAGGCTCCTGGAAAGAGGTCAGAGGTCATGGATTATTTCAATACAACCTCCAGAAACTAACGCTGCTTATCCTTGTATAATATAATAGAGTCTTAAAATAGTGATTTTTTGTCAGCAATGCACTCACCAGGTGGGGTGACAGGCTGGCAGCCTGGAGTGGACAGAGGTGGACAGGGAATCACACTGCATGCAGAGTCAGGGGCCACGTCAGACACAGCCCCCACGGCGTGGCAGGGGCCCTCATAGTCCACAGCCACGCGGTCCGAGAAGGCATCACACACCGTGTTGTAGGTCTCACCATTATGGCCACAAACCTGCTGAGACTTCCTACAGGCGTCCTGACAGAACACACAAAGCAAAGCCAGATTTATTAGCAGAGCCAGTTTATTAGTAATGGGGTGCACTACAGTAACACTTTCAACAGCATCTCAAATGGAACAGGCTGAGGTATGCAACATCTGTCACATGATAATAAGTTGTAACCCCTGTTTCGGTTCGAAGATACCATTCGCTGATGAAGACCATGAGATATGACTGAAAGCTCTTGAAAAGCTAGTAAGTGAACCTTTGTGTTGAGACTATTTTGTCACACATCCCAAGGTCAAGATGAACTTCCATGAACACTTGTTTAATGTCTTCTTTGACTCTGAGGGAACTTTGTCAAGTCTGAGAAAATAAACTTTATGTTATGGTGATGTCACCAGGGTTATCTCACTACAAATTTATTTAAAAAAAGTCTGCATTACAAACTGGGGGCATGTCATTTTGAAAGAGACATGGACATTTACTAGGCCGGGAGGGTTTAAGGAAAGACACTGTTGAGTTGCATTATGGGAAATGTAGGATCCAGTGTTTTTGGACCTTTACCCCTACTATGGACTAAAAGTCACAATATCTTGGCCTCTGCTACTTCAAAAAAATTCTTTTCTTTTTTTTTTTGTCTATCACAAGTCCTCCAACTTCATAGAAGTAATATTAAGATTGCTGAATTACCATAATATGATGGCAATATGGTTGTAGCTGTCAAGATGACAGAGGTAGCACATCTCATCCTTTATGGATGCAGGACAACAGATTCAATGACAACAATAAAGGAAAAAAAGTATTGCGTCCTCACACTGGACTTTAGCTCCTTCTATCTGACTGAAAACAGTCAATGTTTCCCTACCCGGTCTTCATCAGGCAAACAGCCAACATCACAAAGAGCAAGGAGCTGTATACATAGACACCAAACTGGTTACATCAGTGCTGATATCATTATATGTACACTTCATGATAGCACTCGATACATAATCAAGAAATAATCAAATAGGGTCAAAGCGTTGCCTTATTCAGTCAGATATTCTCTTTTAGATTTCTTGAGAGCTAAAATCCAGTGCAAGGACACTTTACTGTAGTTGTCAAGATGCCTTGTTTTGGAGCACACAGACCAAAAGCTCAACTAACAAAATGATCAACATCATTCCTCTGCACATTCACACTCAAAACAAGAATGAACCTACTGATCTGACTTTCCTTTTAGCGGGACCATCAGGTTACTACTTTGGCTGTCCGTCTGTGACTGCTCTGTCCTCTACCTCATACTGTGTTGACTCTGAAGGCAACAGCCAACTGAGAGGATTATTAAACCGTGATGGAGGACTGCACTTTACTGAGTGCTGAGACTGGTATATAGTCACTCTGATGCACTTCTGTCACTCTGGATTTGACGTTGCCGTTGTGAGTCATGTTGCGAGTGACGCAAAAGACAAAAATCCAATTTCAGTGGCCGGACTGATGTGGAACTGTAGAAATTCGTATGGAATTGCATTTCAAACCACTTCCAAATGTGGCTTGGATCCGATTTGCAAAAATTGCATTTCATGTTTCATAAAAATTTGGGCTGACAGTCTGAACAAGCCTTAGTGTTTCTCAAGATGAAGACAGTAGTCCCAGAGCCCTGCTGCCTCCAGCTCTCCTGTGCAACTTACCTGGCAGTGGCCCATGTAGGCCAGGGTTTTCCCAGCCTGCTGCAGCTGGCAAAGACTGGGGTGGACCAGGCCATCAGTATCACAGACAGGCTCCACACTGTTCTTATCACAGGCTGCTGGCCGGCCAACACACTCATACTGTGGGCAGTCTGAAGAGTCACTCAGACACACACGATACTTTGGGATGCACCTGGAAACACACACAATATGACTTCATATATTCATCTATACTATTCTCTTTCCTTATGTGAGGAGACCAGGTGAGAAGTGCACCTACACACCACCCACAATACACATTCACACAATGAAGGAGGTAAACAACACACAATTAGGAGTATATTTTGGTAAAGAGCTGCAATAAAAGATCAAAGCAACAGGAGCAAACTTCTTCCCTCCATACACACAAAGAAACCCTGCTCTATCACCATAGCAACCACCAAGTCTCCACTCATTAGTGTTCAGTCTTTGAACAGACAGCCAGGAAAAGAGTTTCTGAAAGTTTATGCTGTCAGATAATCATCATGGGGTGTGAGTCAAGGTGGTAAGTCTGCGTTTGTGTGTGTTGGATAAATGTCTTCCCGACCACACCACTCAGTGGAAAATGAATAAAACTTTTAATGAAACATGTAAACATGAAGGATAAACGCACTCACACAAAGCTTCTTAGTCTTAGTTGGTCTGCTCTCACTTTCTCTTTTTAACAGAAATGCTATTTTTATTCTCTAATTCCAACTGCTTCTACTTTGCCGTTCTTTTGAACAGTCTTAAGCTACTGTCAACGAAACTCACTTCCTGCAGATGCTTCATATTAAAGGTATCCAGTGGAGTTTTTGACCACTACTGGCACAATGGAGCAATGTTTTGAGGAAGCACATGCACGCATACACATGTGATACAAAGTCCTCGACAGTTGGTGGCGGTATATTGCCAAGAAATGTAACATTACGCCTGTGCAAATGTTACAAGGAAGGTAACACATTAAAACATCTTTGTAAGGGATTCACAATACATCTTGATGACAAACAATAAAATTAATGTAAACATAACTGTTTGTTGACAAGAAAACTCAGGGTACACAGGATACTCATAGTAGACAACCAGGAGTGTGAGGGATTATGCCCTTTGAGGTGCTAGAGAGCTTTTAAAGTGAAACATGAGTGCAGGATGTGTTGAGTTTCATTGACAGTAGCTTAACACCGATCTTAAAAACATCAAAGTAGAACTGACTCAAATTAATTAGTGAATGAAACAGTGTTTCTGAAAAGAGAAACTCTGAGCAGCAGAGTGGTGAGTATGACATGACTGAATGCTGTGGAAAAGTACATTAGAATTTATCAAGACAACTAGTAAACATGAAGGAAGTATTGAGTTTGCAGTAACAACAACTGTGACAGAAGCAGATCAGAAAACAGGGAGACGTCTTAGTGTATGTATTAAATGATGATAAAATATACTTTAGAAAATTGAGACATATGTACATTTTAGATTTTTACACCTTTTTATCTTGAATTTTTATCCTTTATGTTTTGTTTTTCTAATCCTGATTTTTCACACTAGCCTTGTAGAACAGCCTTAAGAACCTGCCACATTGCACTTCACTACAAATAATACTTGTGTATGTGACGAATAAACCTTTGAATGCTTAAATCCCTCAAAACAGGGAAAATTACGAATATGGGCAGGTCTTCAATATAAAATTGTTTTAAAGAAAGGCCTCTCTGTAGTTGAGCTAATTCCTTAGATAAGTTAAAAGTGGAAAAGTCTATGAAAAAGTATTTAGACCATGGGTGAGGGGTCAAAGCTTATGTGGGGGGTGATGATTGTCTGTGAATGAAATGGAATAACAAACCCATATTGATAAGGGCCTCGTGGCCAGTTAGCCCTGCTTACCACAACCAGAGCCACCTGAAACAACTACCTGGCTGTCAGTCAGATGGAGGGAGAAACAGTAAATAAGAAAGGAAGGAATAAGTGTTGATGAACCTACCTCTGGTTTCTCTGGCAGGGTTTGTTCGTGCAGGGGTTACTGAGGCGGCACAGGCCGAAGACAAACTGATGGTCCTTGAATCCCATACAGCGAGCCACACAGGCACTGGGATAGGTCCGCCCATTCGAGGCACACACTGGGACGAAGCGGTCTGGACAACTACAGGGAAGACCTGGAGGAGGACAGAGGAAGATGACAACGAGTATGAGGGAGGAAAGTATTCATGGCATCAGCTGTGATGGAATGAATCCACTGGACAGGATTACTAGGGGTACACTGGAAGCATGTGACAAACAGACGTACCGGTAAAGTGTCGGCGGTCCTCATCGGAGCTGTCGAAGCCCAGACATTCTCTTGTGGGGCAGATGGTGTCACCAGCGAAGCAGGAACAGGTGTGGCAATCGATCCTGAAAGACGCCCCATGGCCTGGTGGTAACACACAACAAGACACACAGTAAGACAACAGAAGAACATGAAGAAGAACAACATGTTACTGTATGTTTAGGATGTAATGATTCCAAAATACCATTTGAAACAAGAGAAGGTTGAGAGACATTTATGGTGATAACATGTATACCTAATTAACTAGTGAAACTAGTGAAGAACGTAAAAGAAACACGTCTGATGATTTGCCCATTGTCGGATGCATGACAGAGAAGAGGGTGAATACTGGAGGCTGATACAGCTCTTTGTGTAATGGTGTGAACATCCAGGGAGTGGACATAGAGGTTTTTCAATCATACAGATACCTGGAATTAGTCAGTCCATCCAGTCCAGTTTGCTGGACAACCCTCTACTGACTGCTCAGACTGCTGAAGATGCCTCATCCACTACCCAGTTTCATTACCTGAAGTACAATTTTTGTTTTTTAATGTTTGTCCGGACACTATTGACACTATTCTGGTCTCAATACATTTTAGTAACTATTTCTATTGGTGTGTATTTAGTATTTAGTACCTTTTTATTTTATAGTCATGCTCATAATGTATATAGTATTCTAGGCTTTTGAGGTTACTTATCTTTACAATGCATCTGTTCCTGTGCCTCTGCCTATGTGACACTTCCTGTGCATGAGATCAATAAAGTTTATCTTATCATAAAGATTGAGGGGAAATGGTGATATGGGAAAACATTGGGCTTTTAATTAGAGAATTGTGATACAAATGGGTTTTAGCGATTAACTACTACTAGCGGGGTAATATAGTTTGATAGTTTTGGTTTCTAGGGCTGCCCCAGCTCTGGTGCTGACTGTTAGTGAAGTCGGCTAAACTACTTTTGAACCACACGCTGCTACAACCTCCTCTGCTGCTGTCCAGTGTGACTAAGCGTTCGGCTGACAGCACTGTCAGACACAGACTGGTAATGTAGAATGTTAAATGTGAAAAAATCTGGGTATGAAATCTGATTAAATGCTCTAGGATTTTAAAACTGAACTGTGACCAGGATGCATACTTTTTATTTCTCTGACTCTGTGGAAATCTGATGTTTTCATATCACAGATAAACGAAAAGACATTTAGGAGTTTAGTGTGAGGCGGCTGCTCTGCAAGTGTGCTGAACTTGCACTAACTGGGCAGGGGAGGGAATAATATATTTCTCATATCTGTAGGTGTGGTGTACTGAAGAAAAGACATCAGTAATAATAATGAGTGTTTATGAAAAAGAAAAATATCTTAGATTAATAGATCATGAACCGATGAACCACAAGCACGTGACAAATGAATATACCGAAGATACAGACCACCCCCCCACCCCCGCCAGGTATTAGTATGAATTTTTATACATCTTGTGCACTACAAGTATTTGACTTATTACTTGCTATTCGTATCAATTTGATAATTAATTAACTTGTCCCTACATGACAGCAGTGATTTATTACTTCCATTACTGCCCTGCTGGCTGTACTTTAAAAAATTCATCCATTTAAAATTCCGGATAAGCCTCTGGAATATATTTGCACCCAGAGAAAGCCAACCTTCCTACCATGTCTCACGTTCCACCAAAGAGAGTTTGCTTTTTAAAAACTCTAGTGTTTGGGTTTGCTTGCATTAAGTGAAAGAAGACAATATGTGATTGAGGAAAAAAAATAAATGAGTGTAAATAAGGTCTTATACACTCTCTGGTAGACTGGTAACACTTTTATTGCTTCCATGGTCAATAAAAAGGTTTAAGTATTTAAAATAAATGAAAATGCTATGTGCTCTTGCAGTATACATGTTGTTTTCTTATTTGTGGATGTTAAAATTCTAAAAATGCAGCTATGCTCATCTACATCAACTTCAGCTGTTACCGTAGAGCTCACAGCAATAACAAGCACATTGTCGACCTTTTCTGCCCTGGGTTTCACTTCTCAGGCTACATACAGGCTGCCTTAAAGCTCTCAACTAACCACAACCCCTGGTTATAATATAAGACAATGAACTATGCTGAGAGTTGGGACAGAGTGAATTATAAACACAGTGCCCTTCCTTTTGATCTGAGACCTCCTAATTCTTACAGTCCACAATTTGAGGCATCTCTGTAAGTCAACCTCTAAGATTCTTGAACAGACACACACACACACACACACACACACACACACTCATCACAATTTTTTTTAGAATAACTGTATATCCCCTACTGCTTATCCAGTAAATAACATTTCTGACAAACAAACCTGCATAGCCGCCATTCTTCAGATGTGGCTAATCCAGACTAATGTGATTGAAGCCAGCTAACTTGGTTCTACAGTATACTCTGTCAGGATTTGACTGCATAGTTACAGTATGTTTAAAGGCACTGTTCAACATTTTTGTAAATACACTTAGTAAAGCGTTAAACCCAGGAGCTGTTTAGCTTAGCTTAGCATAAAGACAGAGAGCAAGGGGAAACACAGCTGGGTGCAGTGACTTCACAGTCAAGTCTTGTTGTCACTGTGAGGTACCGAGGCAACCAGAAGTACTGTGTGGATGGATAAACTGTTGTTGGTCAAAGAATAGTTCCGGCACATAACTCCCTGTAAAACCACACGGTGTTTTTTCTACATTTCTATTTGAGTGCGGATTAAACAAATGACTAACAACATGTTAGTTTGTGAGCTTTAGTGTCTGTAGGTGTATTTTTGAATTTTTTAGCTGGCTAATGTTAGGGTTTAGTTAAGCCTGTTATCTTTCAGCAATGTGATTTCTGGTAGCTTGACAAAATAATCTTAACCTTAATATATCTAATACGGCTTGTTCAATATATTTAACAAGACTTTTTTAAAATCTTTTTTGGGGGCCATTTTATGCCTTTAACTGATCGCTGCTAGGAAATGATGGGAGAGAAATGGGTAACGACATGTGACAAAAGTACCCGGCTGGATGCAACGTTGTGGGGACATTATGCTTTATGGTCGGCGTTGGCACCTTAACCCCTAGGACACCGGGGCACCCCCAAGAACAAAACTTTTATGTTCACAATTGTTTAGATATACAGTTCAAATGAGCACACACCTCCACCAAGCAGCACTTCCATCAACAAGGATTGTTTCTCACTATCTGCTACCACCTATCTTGGTGGAAAATGATGTGGTAATAACAAACTACAGAAAGTTTCACAGCGCTCAAAGTAAAAATGTGCTCCTCACAACATGTCTTACCTTGCTGTCAACAGTCAACAAGATGACTGCGAAAGCATTTATAGTCCTTGGCTCCCTTTTGAGAGTGAACTCTCTCACCTTTCAGTTATTTCATAGAAATATGAACTGCTTGGTGAAATATAAACCCGCTGAGTTGAAGAGAGGCTCTTACGGATTTTGAAAAGGTAAATCATATTCTGTGATGTGTCTGTCCCCGCTGTTAGGCAACAGCACATTAAATTGCCAGACTATTGAATGCAGTTTGGCTCTACACAAAACAGAACAGCATGTGTCCAATTCAAACCAAACATCTGTTTTCAGTTAAAGCAGAGCAGCTCACTCCTCCTTAGATGTGAAGGCGAAAAACAAACATGAAAGCACAAGAGCTAGAAGAGTAATAACCCTCTGTGGGTGAAGAACCTGAGTTGGTGAGGTGAGAGAGGAGGGGGTGACACAGCAGGAGAACGTAGAAACAAGAAACAATTTGTCTTTGTAAACAGAGAGAAAGATTATTAATTAAATCGCATGGCTAAGTGAATGTTTACTGATTATAAAATGTTAATGCTACTGTGTGAAGATTTGGAAAGTTTTTGACATTGGTGCCCCCTAGTGGCAGTACCGAGCATGACAGACAGCAATGCATGATGACATGATGATGATGAGATGTTACAAACTGCTGTCTCCTCATTTTTCCTTTTTATTGGCTACAAAATGTGCAATAATCACATCAAATAAATTATAGCCATAGCTATGGAGTTTAATTTGTCTCAAAACCTGCACACATAAATATCAGGTTCTTGCACATGATACAAGCATCTGCAGGTGGAAAAGCATCCTCGTGAGGGAGCATTTCTGCTCTGTGTGGACAAATGTGGACAACTGCTCAACACTCGCTCGCTAATGAAGTTCCCCTCCTTCTATGAGCAGCATTCGAATACTGATTTGGACGTTGATTGCCATGGCAACGAAGCATTCGGGTCAGACCTAGTTTTTATATTATTACAGTTTCTCAACAGAAAAATACTTATAGTGTAGTGTGGGAGGATATTACTAAACAATCTGTAAAACCAGCAAAGAAACCTGCTTCATTCTGCCCTGAGGAACAGACACACCTAAAATAATTTCATTATATGGCTTTCACTGGACAGTTTTAGCACAATAAATATCTGCAATCTGCAGCTAAAAGCATTTTAGCTTTCCAGAATCCAACTGTAATGACACTGATATATAAACCTAAACAGTTGTGCAAATTGACTCTTTTAATTGTGCATTCATTTACAAATATTAGTCTATGCACTTGTTGTCATAGCATATGGGTGGTATTGCACTTTATCGTTTCCACTCAGGTTTCTTTATGCACACAAAAAGGCACATAAAAACAAGTGGATGGAAACCCACCTACTGACTGTTGGTAGGAGACAGGGGGCGACAGGGTGGTCTCTGGTGTTGAAGTCACATGTTCTGTATGACCAACTATCCACCCAACCTTTTACCTTTTAATGAAACATAAAGAGAACAGTGCCCCACTGCTCTAATTGAGATGCTGTAGATATATCATACTTTTCAAAATTGAATTCTCCTCTCCACAGGAAGTGATAAATCCAATGAATTATTTCATAAGGGGTGTCTATGGACGTCAGATCACCAGTGGTGGCATTCAGACTTCTGCTGTATCTAAGACTTTTTAAGACTTTTTTTGTCTTTTAGGGACCGGTGAAACTCTTTGGACATGCAGACAGACATGAGGGAGGTCTTACTCTTCCTCTGTCCTCCTACGATGCAGGCCTTGTTGGTGTCCACACAGGGCATCTCCACACAGTTCTCCAGACGCCCACTGGGACCACAGCTGCATACCTCGTAGCACCCAGCAGGACCAGCGCGAGTCGGCACCTGGATACGAGCGTCCTGCTGCACCAGAAACTCTGAGGCCTCGCCCAGTTTACAGCCTGAAAACAC
The DNA here is from genome assembly GCA_005408345.1 of Macquaria australasica. Taxonomy (NCBI): domain Eukaryota; kingdom Metazoa; phylum Chordata; class Actinopteri; order Centrarchiformes; family Percichthyidae; genus Macquaria; species Macquaria australasica. Next base: position 37,396 of record SEMN01001466.1, on the reverse strand, counting down.
ACACACACACACTCATAATGACTGCCAGTTTTTAGACTCTAGAGCAGACACAGTTAAGCTAGTTAAGCTTAGTTGGTCGTACCTGGCACACAGAGGTATGGCTGACAGTTGAGTTCATCAAGGCAGCCCTTCCTGTTGACCTGGCATAAGTGGTTGCTGGGGCAGGGGTTCGGGTTGCATGGATGGATGACCTCCTCAACAATGTTGTTGCCTAGGGAACTGGGGGCTGGAGGGAGTGTGTGAAGGGGTAGGGGTGTAGGTGAGGGATGGATATGGAAGTGTAAAACAGGATTAAACATGACTGTCACAAAAGAGATGACAGTATTTTCTGTTGGTGACAATGCTGAATTATGTTTGTTGTAAAGCACTTTAGCACAAACTTGGTTTGTTTTTAAAGCACTCTATAAATAAATTGGACCTTTTGACCTTTAATGTGAACTTGTGCATTCATTGTAATCGTTGGGTTTCAAAATACAGGCCCAATCAGAAGGAGAACAGCCATAATGTAACAGTTTCTGGGGAATTCTAATATCTAACACCTGCAGGACAGACCTGGCCTATTGTTCTGTATACAACTCTATTGTTAGAAAGATTTGAAGCTGCATTTCTCAATATATTTTTATAATACCTTTGAATCAAATCACCACTATGGAGCTTTTTAGCAGAGGTGTGAACATGACTTAAACTTGTGTTAGACTTCAGTTATGAATCTGATGACTTCAGACTTGTCAAATCAAAAAAATACTTGCAACTCAATTTTGACTGTAACACCAATGACTTGTGACTTCAATTCAATTCAATTCAGTTTTATTTATATAGCGCCATATCATAACAAAGTTATCTCAGGGCACTTTTTCGAATAGAGCAAGTCTAGACCGACTCTTTATATTTACAGAGACCCAACAGTTCACTTGGACTTTAGCCTCTTGACTTGGAATGACTCAATATCTTCCCCAAGCCCAGAGATTAACAAGAGTAAAAGTGTACAGCCATGCTAGCAGCTCTGTGAGGCTGTACTTAGGCACAGTGGTGCTTCGAGCTAAAGGCTAATGTCAGCATGATGATGGTAAGCAGCTGTAATGTCTACTATACTCAACATCTTGTGTTAGTATGCTAACTTTGCTACTTAGCGCTAAACACAAAGTACATTTTTATGACTTTGGTCATAAACCAAAGTTTTGTACAAATTAAAATTATTAAAATCACCAATGTTATTACAACTCATCCTGAGGGGAACATGAATGTGTTCACGACAATCCATCAAACAGTTGCTAAGATTTTTCACAAAAGATGGCAAATGTCAACCTCATAGTGGTGCTAGAAGAAAAGTCTGGGGATCACCAAAGTCATTAGGATTCATCCTCTGGCTGTACAAAATGTTATGACAATCCACCCAGTAGTTGTTGAGATATTTCAGTCTGGACCAAAGTGATGGACCAACCGACTGATCGACGCTGCCATCCCTAGAGCCATGCCACTAGTCATGTTACAAAAACTCTTCATTTTCCTGAGATACAAATATACTTTTAATCAATCCGACAGCAGCCAATCACACTGTCTGTGCAGAAGAGAAAGGTGCATTTGTACAGACCAGCAGACAGACAACAGATTGTACCTAACCTTATCACATTATAGATAGACAACATGCAAAAACATTCAGCTCAGAGATGACAAATGACAGGAATAACACATTGCACATCTGAGGAGTTTCCTTTTAAATGTTATAAAGTTTATTCAAAAGTATTACTCTGTTTAAAAAATGGCATTATATTTGTTGAAAGGCATATAATGGCGTGTTTAGAATTCAAAACATTCAAAACAAGTTTAGGACTTGGATCTGACTTTGCACTTGACTAGCAAAACAATGACTTTGTCTCTTTTAGCTCATTGTTTTGGTTTTACGGCACATTTCCTGAATAGTTTTTCCCAGCACTTTCATCAGCTTTGTTTCCAGCAGCAGCAAGCAGCTGTTTTCAGCAAATAAACTCACTGAACACTACCTGCCCAGCTGCCCGCCCAACAGCAGACAGACACAATCAGCTAAAAGGCCAGTGACTGTTGGTCTTAAAATTGTCAGGTGGCTAGAAAGGCTGCTCTGTGTCTGCTTAATGTATAAATAACCAACTGTTTGCTAAAATGTTAGCCATAACTGCTTTATGTCAGTGCTGCGTCTGTCAGCTTCTGTGTTCCTCTGCCCTCTGGTGGCCAAGAATCGATTTACTTGCAGATTTGGCTGCATGAGCTTTTGAGGGACTGAAATAGTAATAATAATAATAAACTTTATTTATATAGCACTTTTCTTAATAAGGTTTCAAAGTGCTTTACACAGGGTTCCCACACATTTTTACCAATTCATTTTCAAAACTTTTCCATAATATTTTACCTCATTTCCATGATTTTATTTAAGTAGTTTAAAAGAGGTAGGCCCATACAGCGATCATAGGGCGAAACAATGAGGCTCTTACTCCAGTGTGCTATGCCCTAAGACAGGCATTATACCAAATATATACCAAATTTTGCCTCTCTCTTGAGCCATGTGTTATATTTGTCATTCAAAGTCATAGATGACTAAACACGCCCTTCCCAGGCATTTGCGGATAAGCAAGCTGCTAGCCCTTGCTAACTTTACTCGCCCATTATACCTATATAACGGGCGAGTAAATATCCATACCAGGAACGTATTTTGCGTAACGTTATGATCATATTTTAAACAATAGCCATAACAATGTATATTCAAAACTTTTCCAAAACATTCTGTTAATTATAAACCATTTCCAGGCCTGGAAAACAGTTTTTCTAACAGTTTTTCTAACAGTTAATGTAACAAAAAAACAAAAAACAAACAAACAAATATAAACAACACGGATCATAAAGCACCGGGGGATAAAACCAAAAGTGAAATGGCAAGAGTGGGATGATAAAACCCAGCAACATATTAAATATTCATAAACGCTTTCCTATAACAGTACAGGGAAAAATGGCTGCTACTCAACACTGAAGCTTCACAGACATTTCAAGTCCCCCAGAGGTATAAGTACTGTTGGTTGTGACTCACTGAGGTATCTGTGGAGGGGGATGCAGCGTTCAGGGTCATCAATGGGTGACAGCAGCTCACAGATCCTCTCTGGAGTTTGTCCTTCATGGAAACGTTTCCTGTCCCCACACTGGGTCAGGATGTCCACACAATCTGACCTGAGGACAGGTAAGAGATAACGTAACACTAAAAAAAAGCCAGTGTAACACTGCTTGAAACAAATCTATACAAATGAATCAACATAAAGTGGTCATGTGTAACTTCTGTAGACTTTTGAAGGTAAGGAGGGTTGTAGGCTAGGCTGGGTGCAGAGTGAGAGGCTCTGCCAACACACACAGCCTGAGGCCAGATGTGGACAATGTGTGATGGTGTAATGTCATTCAAGACAAGTGGGAGATTAAAACCTGAGAGGAAGGTTGTATCTGACAAATGGCTGAACATTATAGCCTAAGGGGGGGAGTGCTCTTATGCAGTACACACACACACACACACACACACACACATACATACACACACTCCAGACATGACACAGCAGATCCAGAGAGAAGGGCAGGACCTCCACCTGTCCATCAAATCCTAGACACACGTATTTAAGTTCTCATCACTCATTACTGACTGCACAACTTTATTCTGTGCAGACCGAGAAGAGACAATGGAGAGGAAGAAAAGAATGACTTTATGAGAAAACTAACTGTCTTGGCATGTTTGTCTCTTTACCTTCAGCTATAAACCACAAAAGTAATGTAGAAGACAAATAATTGGACCAAACCAAATCCATGAAATTAGTCTTGAAGACAAAAAATGATCATGTCTTATGTCGCCTCTTGTCTTGATGCTGGGTTTTATCTAGATTTTGGAAAACTCTGTGGGTACCTTTAAGCAATCACGTTAGTGTTGACTAGCAGTATCGTCACGTAAATGACAAACTTACTCATTCGGGCTAGGGGATTAGAGTAGCAAGATTTCCCCAGTTGCTTGAAAAAGCTGATTTGTGGGCCATCTATAAGCTTAACTGGGTTTCCAGTGTGCTTTTACATGTACACATACCGTGACAAGGGAAGTAGGGATGCATCCTTGTACTCAAAATCATTTGACAAAAATACAAATTCATAACAATTTTTTTTTTAAATCAGCTAATGACAGGTTCACTTACCCAGTTGCTCAAAAAGCTACCTATGTGGAATGAAAAGTTTCCTCCACTACCAGAACTGACATGTTGCTAATGCATCAGTCTGTATACTGCAGATTTGGGGTTGTGGTTGAATATTGACCTGTGGTAAATTATAGCCATAGATAATGGTTAAAGGTAATAGTTATTGGTTATTGCAGTGGTTCCCAAACCTTTTCTATTATGGCACAGGAGAGTTGAAGGTGAGGCAAAGATACAGCGTGAGGTGAATTTGAGTCAAAAATCAGATTGAGATGATTCAGTGTGACTTACACTTCCCGAGTATTTCATTATCTGTGATGTCCATCGCAAATAAATTAGATTAGAAATTAGAAATCACAGAAGAAACGCTTCACAACTTGCCTTAGAGCCATCACATTTTTAAATTTTCTTTAGTAAAGTAATCCATGGGTACATTGCAAACAGGAACTGCAAATAGCTAATTTGGCATACTTTTAATGGTGCCAACAACTACAGGCTAAAACAATGGCTAACAAATGGAGCTCAACAGAGAATACCACTACCTACCAGTGGCTGACATCACAACAGCCCATTGGTTGATGTGTTTTTACAGGGTCTTGCTCTTCTGATGGTTTTAATTTTGTCTGTCATCATATTGGTTCCCAAATAGGCCTATTTGTTGGTGTTGGCATGTTTCCAGATTAGCAGAAATATGTTTGACTTCCTCCATTTTCACACAAAAGTCAAATTTCACACACAGCTAATGAATAAAAAAAGTAGAAGGACAAGCAGAAAAAACTCAGAGATCCACTTTAAAATAGGTAATGTTAAAATCACCCCACCTCCCCTAGAGACATAAATCCAGTCCGAATGGGATTTATCTTGTACTTTACATATTGTTTTCTTGTCTTGTGTCAGTACTTGTTAAAGGTCAGTGTGTGAACCTGTTACTAGTTACTACTGGGTAGTAACTTGTCACTTGTAGGATGGTAGTAGACATACTTGCATATGACGCTCCCTCTGGACTTGCTGTGGCAGGGTTTGATCTGCAGGGAACAGGCCACGGCCTTCCACATATCCGGCAGACACTTCCTGATGTCCAGCACAGGGATGTTCATGAATGGCATCTTGATCGTCCCATTGGACCATAGCTTGATGTCGTTCATGGCGCCCTGGTCTGACTGGACGTTACAGCTGCGGAACAGCTCCGTGGGTCTGTGGACAGAGACAGGCAGAGGTGAACTCAAAGTGAAATAAAAGTTGGTTTGTATCTAAAAAGTAAATATAGTATATGAAACTATTTAAAAATAAGGGTGGTCAGAAAAAAAGCAACAATCATGTGGTCTGGATCTCAACACTAGCAACCAGCTGATTGCAGAACAAGGTGTGCTGGCAACTGTAGCCTTGTAGTCGTCTGCTCTGCAGGCCTTACAGAGGGAGCTAAAGTCCCTCTGGATAATGTGAGGGTTGTTTTCCCCTTCCACTGCACCAGAAAGTGTCTTTGATGTCTGATTGGTGGGTTTGGTCTCAAGTGAGTCAGCTAATTGGTGGTTTAAAGGGAGAAGGTTCCAGGCAGAGGTTCAGGGTGTGGTTCCATCATTCCATTTGCTGCTGGTGAGAGAATGCTTTGTTTATCTTGACCGTGTGTGTGTGTGTGTGTGTGTGTGTGTAAAACCCTGGATCCTTAACTTGATTTAACCCCAAAATGGTCAACAGTGGTTTTCCTCTCAAACCAAAACTCAATGTGGCAATCAGCTGATTCTTATTAAGAGCAACTCACTAAAGCTCTTTCCTGAGCTCAGTAATGGAGAATGGAAGTCCCAGAAGTTTAATCAGGGTTGCTGCAGCACATAAAATCAGGGTTCTTCATCAGGAGAAATATAGTCTATTTTTTAGTCTTTGAAGAACAAAACCCATTTATCACAACTTCACTGTTCATCCATTTTGTTATGTGTTTTTCCTTCCTTCCAGTTTTAATTAATTTCCAATAAGGTATGAAAATCAACTTGAAACATGTTTGTTTGGTAATACATAACAAAAAATATCACATCTGTTTTTACAGTTGACAAAGTTATATTATTGCTGCATTGTACTGCATTACTATCTAGATAGATAGATAGCCTTTTATTGTCCTGGAGGGAAATTTGTTTTCACAATCTGCACATGATCATGTCTCACAAGACAAAACATGCACATACACAAATCAAATATGGTAGACATATGGTCATATACACACATACACATTCATGCCCTTTCCTTTATCCCCACATCTACTTGTGTACACGTGTACAAGTTTAAAAGCCAATATGTGTACAATTTGAGAATTTCCAACATATGTGATCTCTATGGGTAGTATCAAAAAAGATACTGTATTGGACAGCAATGAATGGTACTACCCTATGGATGAATAAAGGCCTTGTTTAGACTGCCAACCCAAACCCGTACCCAAACCCAGATCCAGATTGTATCCAGATTGATTTTAGAAAGTCTGGGCAGCAAAAAACAAAACAAAACAAAACACTCTGGTCGCTGAAAGTGTTTTTTTGTCACTCCAAACGTGACACACAACAATGACGTCAAATCCAGAGTGACGGAAGTGCAACAGAGCGGCTGTATACCAGCCTTCTCCATCACTGAGTTTGTCTGGAGTGACAGAGGAGTTCTGCACTGCACGATTGTTTGGCGGGCGAGATGATGATCCCCATTTCTCATGCTTCTGTGTTGGAAAGCCGCATCACCAGCGTACGTAGTTACTGTTGCTACATCGTTACCACAGCAATCGATGCAGATAGGTTGGTGATGTCTGGACACACAAATCTGATCTGATCACTTACAAATAACAGTGTGGCCTGTCTGTCTTAAAGATCTGATTAGAGAAACAAATCTAACTTGCCAGTAGTCTGAACAAAGACTAAGAGAACTGGATACCAAAATGGGACCCCATTTGTTCCAATGAAAGTTTTTCACCTGGCACATACTGGGAAAAAAGGCTTCCTCTAGTTTCTGTGTTTTTGAGCCCATAGAGCATCAACATTAGAGTCCTTCTCTGGCTGAGCTGGCTGAATTCCTACTGGCTCCCTGCACACATAGCATGAAAATAATTTAGTTGGAGCAGACTCTATATCACAAATTGTGATAATAATAACTTGTTATAATTGATGACTGAAAAATTCTGTTTTTTTGGGCCAGTGGGTGTCAGGTGACCTGCAATACCAACTGTGGCCACTAAGCCAACATCACCTCACAGCCCAGCACTATTTGAATGCTTGAACTACCCCCAAGACAACAAACATATCCATTCTTTGCAGGCTACAGAGTGTAAATAGACCAGACATAAACTCCACTGTATGTTCTTGTTAACAGCCATGTCCTTAATCATGTTGTTACAGAACTGGAAGTACATAAATAGATTCTCTATTACCCTGATGCAATATGTGCCAAGTAGCCTATCCATCATGTGATGAAGCTAAATATAAAATATCATAATGGAAACATCATGAGACTTTTTCCAGTTTACTATTATGGGGTCAGTGTGCTCCAAATGAAGTGCTTGTTGGATTGTTGAACAGCGTCTGAAACACTCCGAATTTTTGTAACTTTCCAAAGAGAACAATCAAGACGCTTACTTTAAGCAGTGATTGGTCAGGTGTGTGGAGATGTGAAACTGAAGAACGAGTGGCACACTATGAATGCCTTCAAAGAGAGACTGTACAAAAGTGTACGCCGTTATCCTCACAGGTGCCCACACAGTCCGTGCGCCCAATACCTACTGCTTTGTGTTTGTCTTTGTGCTTATACCATTATAATAGGGCCCAGAGAGTTCGATACTGCCCACCATTACTTCTCTTTAGCATGATGGATTTAGGGATTTGTTTCTAATTTAAGGTTCAAGGACTTTTGTTTGTCTTACACCCACACAGGCACAGAAAGACAAACACTGCATACATACACTGTTATTAGCTCCATGCTCCTTCGGCCTGAAACCCCACCTCCAGACCAGTGTTTGTCTTCCATGCTGCTCCCGACAACACAGCCCAGCGTTTGAACCTCTCAGGGGAGGAGAAACCCATACAAGGTTCTCCTGGAGCCCATCAAAGGAAACTCAAAGAGCCTTACACACAGTTTGTTTGCCTGAACTTCAAATCCCACAATGCCACAGCATGAGCTCCCTGCCATCATGATCTGAAACCACAATTTGTCAAATCATTTTCTCTGTGAGTAATAACAGAAAGCTTAGGGTAAAATCCACTTGTAATTTGAAGAACACATTCAAATACTTCAGAGGGAGTATCATTGCCTCTTATACACTCATAATGCTATTCACGTTGAGAGAAGGCTGTTTTTTTAGCTTCAGCCACTATTGAGAGTCAGTCTCAAGTACCTGTAATCTGAATATATTATTTTCTTGGGGAATCTAAAAGAATAAAGCTTTTACATTTTTGTGCTCAGAATACCGAATGCCATTCGAAGTGTTGTACCTATCTGTGGTTGTTCAGAAGAATCCGACAAAATAACATGACGTCTACATTTCTTTTCTTGTCCTCTAAATTTTAAGAGCAACTGAGTGGCAAGGATGATCTGTGGCCACTGTGAGGATATTAAAGGGTCAGTTCACCCAAATTACAAAAATATTTTTAGCCATACTAGCCACGTGGCTCTAGGGATAGGGATGTTGGTCAGTCAGTCAACCACTTTGGTCCAGACTGAAATATCAACAAATACTGGTCCCCAGAGGATGAATCCTAGTGACTTTGTTGATTCCCCAACCTTTCATCAAAATTTTAAGTCCAATACTAGCATTTGGCAGCCTCACAGAGCTGCTAGCCTGGCTGTAGACTCATAATCGTGTTCTACTGGTATCTATGCAGTTAGTTTTGGTTTTATTTGTCCAGGTTTTCAGATATCTGTCTCTTAGGTTTCTGCCTCCACCTAGACATGAATGCAATTTTATTTGTGATGCTCACAGCACTGAAAAATGACATTTGAATAACTGAACAGGAAGTGTACAACCGAAACAAGGAGTCCAAACAAAATCATGGTTACTATCTGACTCCTGTTAGTCTGTTTTTAGAGCGCAAGTTACCAAGTTAGTCACAGATGATAAATGCTACAGGAAACACACTGAGTGAGCAGATCATCAAGTTTTTCTAAATATGTTCAGCAGCTTCAGTAGTAAGTTATAGGAATTTATGAGTACAATTATAATTAACACAAATACCAAATGTTTCAACAAACTATACAGTACATTTTTTAAATGACTTCTATTTAAACTGATACTCCAATGCAATTGAATCTTGTGTGATAAAACAAAGTCACATCTCACCTCTGGTGCAAAACAGCGTTCAGAATGCTCTACAGTATCAAGTGGCTGTGAGCTTTTGTGGTTGCCTCACTCACCAGGTGACCTGCAGACCGCTGTGAGTATCTATGAAGTATATTTGAATTTGTTTTGATGTGTGTGTGTTAGTGTGACTTCCCAGTACAGCCTTTGAAGCCGTTCCATTTGGCCTTTTGCCCCATCTGTAGACAGTGTGTAAAACATGCTGTGATACTGATAACTCCAGGGTCACACTGGGTTCAGTATAAATCTGTCTCTTGTTTTCCCTCTCTGCCTACTTCTTTCCTTCAGGCTCTAAATGATGTATTTTCACATAGATGTACAGAAGCACAATTAAAGGATTAATAAATGGGTGCAATGATACAAATAAATAGATAAAAATAGAAAAGGCTACATTTTCTGAAGAAACTGTAAGTGTACTAAGCTTGTGCTGATTGCAGGTGTAAATACTGTAAAACGATTTAAATGTTAATTCTTTGCATGCAAAATATTGTATAAAAGTTTAGCAGTTTAGATTTTTTTTTAAATTTACAGTTGAAATGTAAGCACTGCAAGAATCTGTGTCAGCTGAAGTGTTAAAGTTGAAAGCAGTTGAAAGCAGTTAAAATCAGTAAGTGAAATAGTTGACAGCACAGTCATTTTGGTTTTAAGTTCAACTCCTATAGGCAGTGGAGTTGTCAATTTGCATGTAAGAAATGAAAGTAGTTGAACTAACAGTTGAAGTGTAAACGTTGACAGCAGCTGAACTGTTAGCTAGAGCTAGGAGTAAAAGTTGAAATGTCAGTTGAACTGCAAACAATGAAAGTAAGTGAAATTGCACTATAGATAGTTGAAGTGCCAAGTGTATAAGCAGAGACAGACTGAATGACTCATCAAAACACATATGTAATTTATTACAATACTGATGCAAATATGCTCTTCTTATTCACTTGCTTCTAAAAGCATCTGGTCAAAAACAATTTTTGTCTGAGGTTGGATTTTGTTTTTGCTGATGAGACAAGTTGTATTGTTGAGTGTCAAGCTGAGAATTAGCTTCAGGAGGGAGTAAGAAGAAGAATTTTGTAACCCTGAAGTACATGTGTAGTTTTGGAGAGTGTTGTGATCAATGTGTACAAATTGAATGGTGTTTCGACTGAAATGAGAGTGACTAGATAATGTCAAAATATCATTAGTGTTAGGGTTGAGGTTGTCTCTCCTCCCTTGTCTGCTCCTGTGGGTGCAGGTATAGGGCTGGGCGGGGTGTTCAGGGTTTCCACTCAGCACCTGCACAGCTGTGGCTGATTCCACTAATCACCTGGTCCGTCTTCAAATACCGGTTCCTGCTCATCATTCATCGCCAGATCGTTCAGTCACCCTGTTCGGTAACCACGGCTCTAGTCTCGCTCTATGTTGTTCCGAAAAGTACCTACTGACGCTTTGTTCTTCTTGTACCTCAGATCTCCGGATACCTGCTACGCCTCGCCTCCCTCCAGCCATCTGCCTGCCTGCCGGCCCAGCGCTCTTCCCCAGCGTGCTACCAGTCTTGTGCCTTGCCTTCCCCTGCCTCGCCTCTCGCCTGGAATCCGAACAAGATTCACATTGTCTACTGACTTTCGCTACTTGTGACCACCTCAGTAGCCCGAATAAACACTCAAGAACTGTCACCCTCTGGTCTGTCGTTCTGCTCACTGGGGTCCAATTTAACCCCTCAACAATTAGAGGGTAAAACACTCCTCGCACATAAAGGAGGAGCTGAGAAGGAAAGCAGGCCAACATGACAAACTCCCATCCATTCAACCCTGGAGAGTATCCAGGAGTCTGACCTGTTGTTGAAGTTGGTGCAGTAGTTGAGGTCCTTGCAGCCCAGCTGGCAGGGCTCTCTGACATCGGCCAGGCAGTTGATGAGCTCCGTCTCGCCCGGGTTGTACTCACAGAGCTGGTCAAAGTCCTGCCACGTCTGGCTGCCCCAGTTAGTACTGATCTCCTGACACATGTCCCTGTCAGAGCAGAGTACGGAGTCTGGGTTATAACAAGAAAAACTAACACATTTCACCTCAACCTGTACTCTGCCTCAGAATATATGACAATAATGTACTGGCATCCACTAAGCAGTGGATGCCATGTGCTACGCAGTGTGCTGTACCTGCAGAGTGAAGTGTTAGCCTTGGAGCAGCAGTGCAGCTTGGCACAGTCCATCTTGGCGGGATGGGGCGTCTCCTCTTCAGGTGGGGAAGGAGGGTGGGCGCTGCCCAGAAAGCACTGCCACATAGGTTCCTGAGGGAGAGGCTGGGAGCCACACTCCTCGATCAAACCCTCCATGATCTCATGCTCTGTGCTCATGGTGCGAAGGATTCGCCGGCAAGCCACCTGACAGTGGGTAGCCTCCGCCCGGTCACAGCAGTACAGACCTGGATGTGAGGGATGGATGGACAGATAAGTGCTGTACTATGGCTCCCACCATAGAAAAGTATATACACTAGAATGGAAGATTTTATCCACATTGCCCACTCCTGTTTCCATGTTGACAATAACAATCTATCAAGAGTGTCTGTAGCTCATGATCAGCTTTTCACACTTGGACTTAAGGATGTAGGTGCTAAGCCAAAGAATGAGGGTGATTCCTGCTGTGTTCATTGTCTTAAAGGAATACTTCACTGAAATCTATCTATAGCGGTACATTCTCCTTTGAGTGGAAGACCGCTCTGATAACCCCAGCTACATGCACTACATGATGCGTTACATCATCTGACTGCTGATGATTAGCCTGAAGTCAGAATATAGAAGACTGACGACTATATTTAATTCATTTTCATTCATTTTTACTTTTCAATGTAGTTGCTGTCATATGTGTTCTGTATGTATGTATGGATGGATGGATACTTTACTAATTTTCATGTCACAGCAGCAGTACACGAACAAATCACACAAGAATAGTGCAAAAGAACAAATATCAAAGCACAATTACTAAACACAAGAGTTAAAAGTATCACAGTATAAAAGTATGCGCTTTAAACATGTGCATGCACATAGTGTGAAAATGGCTGTAAGGTGTGCAAAATGGGTGTAATCATATATATATTATATATATGGTCTGTGTTGTTTTATTGTTTAAATTCAATAAAACGTACTAAAACAAATCTATCTTTTGAATATAAAAAATACTCAACATCTGCACAATTCCCACCTGGTCTATAAATTGCTCTACTTCTGGTAGAGATTCAGAGCTATAACAAGGTGATGGCATGACAGCAGTGCATTTACTATAGCTACAGTATATTGGCGAGAAATTATGAGGGTAAAGATGCGTGACCAACTACAAGAGGATATTTAAAACTCAAAAGAGAGATTCTTAGTGGAGTATTCCTGTAAGAGAATTCCCACCAACTTATGCCAATGCATTTGAAAAAAAGATTCAAGAACTGCTCGATCAACAGTTTTCAATGGAAGATGTAGTCCCTATGAAACCTGTTGATGAGGTATGCTGTTGATTATCCAGAATAATAGGGACATTGCTACTTGTAATTTTTTCATGCTTAGAGCACCACAAACAAAATTCCATTCACCTCCACTGTACTGGAATAAAGGCAGAGACGTCAGAGACAGATACCTCAAACCCTAGACAAATACACACTTTTAACCTTTGCATGACTATATACCACTAGATCAAATATTGTCTTTGGAGCTGGCAAACCTACAGCCCACGCCAACTAATGGTATAATAAAAAATGCATCTGTGTTTGACTAATGAATCCAGTACTTGAGTGTCAGCTGTATGTCTGCAGTATGAAGTATAGATAGACTTACTGTCTATAGGGCTGCGTATGGGGTAGGACTTGGTGAAGTTGCTGACGCAGCTGAGCAGCTGAGCGCTGTGACTCTGACAGTACTCTTTGACAGCATTGATCTGGGACACGGTGGGGGTTGAGTCGGTCCTGAAGATGGCCTGGCAGTACTCCCTACAGGTGGTGTGACGCCCTGCATAGCTGCAGCATGTGGAGCCCACTGGAGGAACACACACAAACAATCCCACAGGTTAAATACTTAAATACACAACAGTGCTTTTTGTGAGAAATCAGCTAAAGTTAGGAGTAGAAGTGAAGTACAATAGGAGTGTGAGTGTGTGAAAAAACATATTAATTTCTTAAAACAATCATGAAACACCATCAAACAGTACATAGGAGGCAAACTCTTCATCATTGGCCCAATCTAAAAACATGATGTGAGAGAGCACGTCACTGCTTTTGACATGCTTGCAAAACCAAAATCTTTTTGGTACAGTGTTAACGACGACTACGAAATGATACTGCTGGCCATGTGGTGTTGTGCGAATCAGCTAAAATGCTAATGCTAATAGTAATTCAACACTATTAAGTGTCTAGAATTGTCTCAGGTACATAGGAAGGTGCGCATCTTCTGATGTAGAACAAGTTGGTAATGGGGCAAGGAATAAATTATACATATTGATGAAAATCCAACATGTGAAACTTGTGTGGCATGTGCAATAAAATAAATCATTTAATTGAATGATTGGCTGAATCAGAACAAAACTACTTTCTCTGTCTGCAGTCTCAACCTATTGACATGCTTAGTCAGATGAGATAACATTTCCAGTAATAGAATTAGTGAAGGTTTCACTTGTAAGTAAACTGATGGAAGCATCATTAGCATCAACACTGGCGAAGTGTTAAAACACTGTACTGTACTGTTACAGATTCAATGGTAAAGTGTATAAGACTACAAACATTACATTCAAGTCTTACATTAAGTATTACATTAGTCTTAAAGGAATAGTTCGACATTTTGGAAAACATTATTATTCATTTTCTTGCTGAGAGTTAGATGAAAGGATTGACGCCACTCTTATGTCTGTACACTAAATATGAAGCTAAAGCAGGTGGTTAGCTTAGCTAAGAACCATCAGAAGCTTCTTTGCAGGAAGCATAGGAGACCTTTGTCTTCTGGTCAATGCTAGGACAGCAAGGAAAAAAACGTTCATATACAGTATATATACAGTATCATGGCAATGCCTTGTTCTCTCTCTTTGCTTACCATGTACTGTAGCTGCCACAAAGCAGAGTATTGCTTAGAACTACCACAGTATATAAAGTGAGAGTGGATGTTGCCACAGTATGTTTTGTTTTCAGCATTTCATTATTTTGAAGTATGCCTTAAGTTGACAGCAGTTTACTGCATACACTCTATATTTGTCTGTTTACTGATATATATTCTAATCTGCATTAAACAGTGCCTATAATGATTTATGATACAAATTCACAATCTAAGTATTCATTTTCTTTTTTAGTGTTTCATTGACCATGACTGGAACCATGTACTTTTCTAAACACACTCAGATTTCATTATTCTGGCTAAAGTTGACTGACAAACATTAGACCTCTCAACAGGAAGTTACTGACCTCACATCCTGCCAAGCCAATAACATGGCTCTGCTCTGTGTGTGTGCATGTTGTGTATCCACAGTATGTGTGAGACAGTGCAAGAATGAGACAGAGAGAGAAAGATAAACAGAGAAAGAATACAAACAAGCCCATCTATTGGTCCAAGAAGCTCGGGGGGCTTATTTATTTATTGGCTGGAAGGAGAGATGAGATCAATGTTTGCAATTGTTGGCTTCTTCACTGTTCACCTTGTGTATGTGTGTGTGTAACTTACTTTCATTTTTGGTGATGCAGCTGTAGAGGGAGTTCTAGAACAAGAAGACAAAACTTGTGGTGATACTCACTATTTTAACATAGTATAAAACAAAAAGCATGCTAAAGCTCTATCTCAGGGGTTCCCAACCTTTTTGGCTGGTGACTGCTTACACTGACTAAATGGATGGTTGTGACTCATGAGCAGTTCAACCAAAGAGTGATTTGTTTTCTGACGTGAAAGTATCCAGTAGACACAAGAAAAACTGCAAAGTTGAACATAAGTCATAAACAGTAAACAGAATTTTGTGCAGCAGAAATCTGTTGGGTCTTTTATTTATCTTCTGATTCCTTTAACCATCTTGTGACCTTCAGATTAATCTTGGGATGAATCTAAAATAAATATTTCTCATCTTAATGACAAAAGTCTTACTTAATTTTGAATTCATTTTTTTCCAGTGTATTTTCGTTTTTTTTAAACATTGTTGTTTGATTTTATTTCATTTAAAGTAAACTTAAAATATGTTAAATAGACACTTAAACCATAAAAGTTACTATTAGTATCATATTATGTTTCACAGTAGTAGCAGCAGCACCACAACTAATGAAATGTGGAGTAGAAGAAGTACAGGTATTAGGAATAGTGCTAGCAATATATAGCTTCAGCTACTGAATGCATTTTACTTCTCTGAAATGCTTGGACTTACCTCTGTGACTTTTTTGCATACTTTTGTTATGTCATTTTTAGATGATGCCTATAAGGGAAAAGGAAATTAAATCAAAGGAGGTAAACTCATAAAAACAGAACAGAAAACACAGCGTAGGTGGACCTAACCAACACATGAATAAAGGTCTGAACAAAACTAATGTTAGGGCACTCATTCTTAAAAGAAAGTGGGACATAATTTATTTATAGTTTCTCACCTGTCTGCATTCCCTGCGACACTCAGGTGAGATAGCCAGCTCACAGCAGCCCAGCCCCACCCAGCCATCTGACTTCCTGGATACTCCTGGACACAAATCAAACACCACAGAATCAACCATATGTTATGTATGTGTAGCTTGTACAGTTTGTGGAGACTGATTTATTTATTGGCACAATACTGGCCTTTATCTGCTGAAAGAGCCTCCAGTGTCATTTAGATCTATTGTTTGGAAGCATTATGGTTTCTCAGTAAGTTAGAGTTGTCTAAAGCTGTGTGTTGATCTGTTGAACTTAATTTGCCAGTCACTCTCACTACTGACAGATGGACATCCAGGACTACAGAGAGCAACTGAACTGTGTAAAACTTCTAGAGTGATTCTTGACTGACTTTAACATTAAACAAAAAACTGATGAATTGCACGTCAAAAAGCTTAAACTAATATTTGGTTTACAGTAACTTAATTATAAATACCCTGAAATTCTTCATATTTGCGTTTTTTGGTAATAACAATTAGGCATTACTGATATATTACATTTATTTCCTTTTTCGTTATGCCAATGCTTCAGTGTGTTCAATTTGACAGTAAGAATTATGGCCAAAGAGCTGCCATTTAATGTTTATATTTTTCAAAATAAAGAGAGCATCTCCTGTGTACCATTACACCCTTACTATTAAACGAGTTCCAAGTTCCACTGCATTTTGCAAGAGTTGAGAAAAGGCGCTCTAAGAAACAAAGCATTATTAATTGAAGTTGTCATGTTTAGGAGAAGTGGTTACACCAACAGAGTAAATCCATAAAAGCTGCTGGAATGCAGTGAAGATCAGAGAATGGATGATATCTCAGAGTCTGAAAGGATCTGAGGGAGGCTGGTTCCTTAACAGGTTAAATCTTTACAGACTCCCAAGGCTGTCTGGACGCCAGTGTTTAGTGGGACGGTAAGAATAACAATACCTCCCAATCTGCTAGGAATCTATTAGGCTTGTGACAGGTAGATTTGTTGCAAGCACAGGCAGCAGGATTTAAGCCTTTGATCCACTGCCTGCTTTCTGCTATGATCAGTGCCAGCTCTCCTCCCAGCTGTAACAGCTTCCCTTGCTACCATCTCTTCTCATGCAACCAGATACACACAGTAGATGCAGCTTGGGTTGAATGTCATGTTTCATGTAATTTCTAGAGTCAAGATATCCTTTTGATTTATTGTATGCAAATTCTGTTTAGTCAAATAAAAATGATGAGCATTCAGTCAAGCATGCTGTGGAAAAAAGTGTGTCTCTGCAGCCATTTTCTGTGACCTTTACAACGACAGAATATTGGAATAAATATGAGAATGAAAACAACTGTATGTATGTATCTAAATCATCCTCATATCCCACATATAGCCTCTTACATTATTGTAATATTTATTGTAACATGTTTGCAAACGGTTGCCTATTTACACATCCAACAACCATGGAGCAACATTAGCCAATTAGCCAAAAGTCCAATATTCACTCTCCTTTTAGCTCTGTTTTGCTCTCCGCCAACTCCTGAAGAAAAATTATCAGAAAAATATCTGGCTCTTTAGCTGCTAAATGCTACACTGTGTTCACCAGCTAGCAGTTAGTGTACAGTAGGATTATCAGGTTTACTTTTTAGCTGAAAATAGCGCTTTCATCAACCCGGTTTCCAGCAGCAGCAGGCAGCCGAGACTGAACCAACCAAGTAAAGTTGCAGCCTCTTAAAACAAAACATACTGCTACTAGGAGGTGCCAAAGTCAGAAATCTTAAAATGCTACACGTACAGGGTTTTATATAAGCACTATTCTCTTACCTGGAAGTGTAGAGTTAATGCACATCCAAAGTTCATTCTAGAAGACAAAGGAGATGAAAAGGTCAATGTCAGATGTCACTTCAGGTTTAATTAAATATGTCTAATGGCTTTTACAGTTTTTGAAGCAAAACTCGCAAATATAACACTTGAGAACTTGAGCATATGACACAAAGTTTGATCATGACATTTGACATGTTTAGGTTTCATGTTGCACAAGTTAAATTGCAAAAGATTTCTAATTTCTTAATACTTCTTTAGCATTAAGATGGGTTAGAGCTAATACATTTGAAAAGCTAGTTTCCAGTCAGACCACCTTAAGTTTATGGCTGCGATTAGAACTTAGCTAAAAGTGGTTGGATCATTTTAGGTTTGCATCTGATGAGATGGTGTACTGTAATGACATACAAAGCTTGAGGCATACTTTGTGGGTTCCATCCACTAGCAAAAATGGACTGTGGCTTCACCCATAGTTCCATGAAGCGGCTTTTAAAGCTTGATTTGGGTTCACCGCTAACCATCAGGGCATGTACTGGGACCAGAAATTCCATATTTGTTCAAATTGGAGGAAGCCTGTTTGGAGCTGAGGTGAAAGAAGTGGCATCCACCATGGTTGACCAGGTGGAAACTCCTGTCAATCAAGTAAACAAGCTCCAAAATGTTCTGTACCACTCTTTAAGCCCCTGTCAATTTTGAGAACCAGTATTAGTTTAAATTGATCCATGTATTCCTATAGACCTCAGTAGTAATGACTTCATGAGCTTCTTTAATGATAAAATTCTAACTATTAGAGACAAAATTCAGCACCTCCTGCCCTCAGTTGGTACTGACTTATCTTCTAACACAGGAACCTTAGAAACAACTGTAAAACCTGACGTACATTTAGACTGCTTTTCTCCCATCAACCTTAGTCAACTAACTTCCATGATTTCCTCATCTAAGCCATCAACGTGTCTCTTAGACCCCATCCCAACTAGGCTGCTTAAAGACATTTTACCCTTAGTTAGCATTTCTTTACTAGATATGATCAATCTGTCCTTATTAAAAGGCTATGTGCCACAGTCCTTTAAAGTAGCTGTAATTAAACCTCTTCTTAAAAAGCCCACTCTTGATCCAGGGGTTTTGTCAAATTATAGACCTATATCTAACCCTCCCTTTTCTCTCTAAGATCCTTGAGAAAGCAGTCGCCAATCAGCTGTGTGACTTTCTACACAACAACAACCTGTTTGAGGATTTTCAGTCAGGATTTAGAGTACATCATAGCACAGAGACAGCACTGGTGAAAGTTACAAATGACCTTCTAATTGCATCCGACAAAGGACTTGTCTCTGTACTTGTCTTACTAGATCTTAGTGCCGCATTCGATACCATTGACCATCACATTCTATTACAGAGACTAGAACATTTAATTGCCATTAAAGGCACCGCACTAAGCTGGTTTAAATCCTATTTATCAGATCGATATCAGTTTGTACATGTTAACAATGGATCCTCTATGCACGCCAAAGTTAGTCACGGAGTTCCACAAGGTTCTGTGCTTGGACCAATTCTATTTACCTTATAGATGCTTCCTTTAGGTAATATTATTAGGAAGCACCCAATAAATTTTCATTGTTACCCAATTTATTTATTTATCGATCAAGCCAGATGAAACCAATAAATTAGCTAAACTTCAAGCATGCCTTAAGGACATAAAAACCTGGATGACCTGCAATTTTCTGATGTTAAACTCAGACAAAACCAAAGTTATTGTACTTGGCCCCGAACACCTTCGAAACACATTATCTAAAGATATAGTTTCTCTAGATGGGATTGCCCTGGCCTCCAGCGACACCGTAAGGAATCTCGGAGTTATCTTTGATCAGGATATGTCCTTTAACTCCCACATAAAACAAACTTCAAGAACTGCCTTTTTTCATTTACGTAACATTGCAAAAATCAGGCACATCCTATCTCAAAAGGATGCAGAAAAACTAGTCCATGCATTTGTTACATCTAGGCTGGATTATTGCAACTCTCTACTATCAGGCTGCCCCAATAAGTCCCTTAAGACTCTCCAGCTGATTCAGAATGCTGCGGCACGTTTACTGACAAGAACCAGAAAAAGAGAATCATATTTCTCCAATATTAGCTTCTCTACACTGGCTCCCTGTAAAATCCAGAATAGAATTTAAAATCCTTCTCCTCACCTTCAAAGCCCTAAATGGTCAGGCACCATCATATCTTAAAGAGCTCATAGTACCCTATTACCCCACTAGAGCACTGCGCTCCCAGAATGCAGGGTTCCTTGTGGTTCCTAGAATCTCTAAAAGTAGAATGGGAGCCAGAGCCTTCAGCTATCAAGCTCCTCTCCTGTGGAACCAGATCCCAGTTTGTGTACGGGAGGCGGACAACCTCCTCACATTTAAGAGTTGGCTTAAGACTTTCCTCTTTGATAAAGCTTATAGTAGGGCTGACTCAGGTGACCCCTGAGCCCCCCTTAGTTATGCTGCTATAGGCCTAGACTGCCGGGGGACTTCCTATGATGCACTGAGCTCCTTTCTCCTCCTCTTCCTCTCCATCTGTACGCCCTCATATCCCATCAATGCTTGTTATTAATTCAACTTCTTCCCGTAGTTGTGTGCTTTCTCTCCTCTCTCTCTCTCTCTCTCTCTCCTTCTGTTGCTTTCTGCAGGTGTTTCTGCCTCCGGAGCTGTAGAGACTGGATCTATGGTTGCAGCCACCTGCTGCCCCCGTGCTCCTGCTCTGCACCCGCTGCTGCTATTACTGTTATTGCTCTTATTATTAGTATTACTATTATAATATTGCTCTTAGTATTATTTCTGTTGGTGTTATCATCAATACCATTACCACAACTATTGCTTTACATCCCTATGTGGAACTGTACTGTGCTGCTGTATGTTCTCTTTCCTCCTGCTCTCTCTCTCCCGCTCCCCCCCTCCCCCTTCAACCCAACCGGTCGAGGCAGATGACTGCCCACCTAGAGCCTGGTTCTGCTCGAGGTTTCTACCTGTTAAAAGGGAGTTTTTCCTTGCCACTGTCGCCTAGTGCTTGCTCATGGTGGGAACTGTTGGGTCTCTGTAAATATAAATATAAAGAGTCGGTCTAGACCTGCTCTACTCGAAAAAGTGCCCTGAGATAACTTTGTTATGATATGGCGCTATATAAATAAAACTGAATTGAATTGAATTAAATCCCAACCAAGGCACACAGAGAAGAAGAGATTCAGGAAGTGAAATTGCCTATTAAGACCATAATGTCTCATATATAAACAAATTATTGACCTTTTATTTTGAGAGAAAAGTTGATAGCTTTCGAAAGAACATCTAAAGAGCCACAGATGTAATTAATGGCCCTGCATCCTAAGGGCCTCTGCATCGTTGTCACACTCTCATGTGAATCCTCAAACCTCTGCAATTATGTAATTGCGGCTGGTGTGCTGGTCTGCCATGTAGCTCTCCAAATTTGAAACATTGCGGCCCATGATTGTGTTATTGTGAGGTTCTCCTTTTTGATGATTGGCTCATGGTTTGTGTGACCAACATTCGTTATCAGCTGGTGGTCACAGAGAAGTTCCAAGATCTACGGAAACCAGAGGAAATAAACACAGGAACTAAACTAGGGACAAAAAGTCAATTTCGCACATTCCTATTTTTGTGTTTCTACCACTAATGAAAAACTGCAAAGACTAGGCAAATTAGACCAGTGATGGACTGGAATGGCTGCATTTGAGACGCAATTTTTACAGGAGGAAACAACAGTGATTCTGTTGTTCTTTGTATTTACTGCTGTGAGACTGATGTTTGAGTTGGATGTAATGAATGAATGTAAAGGAGACATGCAGAGGTGGAAAGGGGCACTGAAAACTCCAGAATGTCTGTCTCCAAAGTAGATGATCTACTGCTGAGTGTTTGAAAGTAATGTATTTCTGCTTTAGAACAAAACCTCCATGAAACAATAAGCAAAGTTCTCTTGTTCAATGTTCTCTCATCACTGCTCTCTCTCTTTCATTCACTCACTAGCTCTTTCCACCGCTACTCCCTCGAAGCTTGCTCACACTTCCTCTCACTCTATCTTTCTCATAATCTTATTTAAATGGGTTGGGACCATCAGCAATGGTCAGCCCTGCTAACTCAGAGCAGGGACTTTTTTTACACCTGGAACTATCGTAGAGGAACTTCATTTAGTCCCTGGTTCCTCCGGTTGAAATGTAGATTTAGTTCCGGAGTTCTTCAAAAGGTTCTTGGGCACCTGGAAAAGTTCCTGCGATGGAAACACCCTTTTTGATGTACGTACTCTGTTTGCACTATACAAAACTATATTGGCCTTATTATTTTACTTTAACTTTTGACATACTAGGTTAATACTTTTTGCACACTTTAAGAAGTATAGGTTTAGTTTACCTTTAAAGGATACTTATGAAGGATACACTTCACTTCATTGCTTCTAATGTGTTATTTTCTCTGGTGTCACAAAGAGCTCACACAGAAATAACTTATTATGAACATTAT
This sequence comes from Macquaria australasica, assembly GCA_005408345.1. NCBI lineage: Eukaryota > Metazoa > Chordata > Actinopteri > Centrarchiformes > Percichthyidae > Macquaria > Macquaria australasica. The sequence goes on along the minus strand of SEMN01001466.1, from coordinate 15,023 downwards.
TAGTATCATTAGACTGCAAATCTGCAATGTTATGAACAACAACAGGTTGAGACACAGGATGAGAATGATGCGTCTTGTATTCCAGGGGTTTACTGTGGGATCACTACGTCACAAACTTTTTAATGGACTGATAAAGTACAAGTAGGATACAGACGCAGCAGACCGCAGGTTTAACTGCTTTTGACTGTCTGATTGATCAGGGAAAAGTCCCGCTCTCACGTGCTAATGCACATGTTACCATGGTTACCACATGATTTACATAAATATATACATGGCTTATACAGATGGATTATAAGATCGCTTCCTGAACAGTTCACGATCAGCAGATGGATTTAATAGCAGTTTAGCTTTTGAAATCACGTTGAAAATCACACATCTACTATCAAACAATCCTGTGGTTGGTCCGTTCGCTTTCATAACTGCACCAGAGTCTGCTTAGAAGTGGACTGAGACCCCCTTTCAGTTGGTCTTGGTCTGGTTGTTTGATCTGTAACAGGGTTCGATTGACAGCTTTCACACCAGCCCAAACAAACACACCAGGGTTCGTTTTAACTGAACAAAACTGGTTAGGTGTGAATGCACCCTTAGTTTAATTTTGATTAACATACGAGGGATACACTTCAGAAAAGTATACTGGGTTTGCATTTTAACTTAAACATTTGAAATTATAGTTAAATACCTTTTGCACACTGAAAGATGGTATACCTTTAGTTAACCTTTAAAGGTTGGGTAGGCAGTTTTCTTTTGGCGTCATTGGGCAAAAATGCCATATTAACCGTGCAGCATATTGTAATTCAAGTGGTCTGTGAGCAAACCTCTACTTCAGCCCCCCTCTTGCCTCTGTTTTCAGGCTTCAGAAAATCTAGCCTGTGATGGGAGATTTTAGCCTATCACAGGTTATTTCAGAGAGACGGTGCGTTCGTACTGCACCTAGCTACACAGGGAGGTTCAGGCCCATTATGTTTGATGACATGGTGCTCATAACGACAAGTGGCAAAGAGGCATGATGACAAACAGTGGGGAATAACTTTTGAGGGGGGACAGTGGTGTGTGTGTACTAGCCTCTCATCCCGCTGCTGGACGGCGTTGCAGCTGCCCCTGAAGCCTGGGACGCTCTGCTCTGTGGCCGCGAAGCGCTGGAGGGGCGTCTTTGCGAAGACAAGTCACAGCGGGAGGGACTCTCGGTGAGGCTCACGCCGTGGAGAGTGAGCCCTAAGAGGGATACGGTTTCGCAGGAGAACCGGCTCCTTCTACTGCCGTTCGAAGTTGTGGGTTTGGTGGGAGGGGCTTAGCAGAGTGAAACGAGGCAGCAGAGAGAGAGGTGGAAGGTTTTGCCTAGGTTGCACAGATTTTGCCTACCCCAATTTTAATTAACATACTAGGAATACACCAGTACCTACAATTTTGGAACAAGTATTAAACTAGTCCACTTAAAAGTATACAAATGGTTTATACAACAGTAAATGAACACAAGTATAATTATTCACAGAAATATACTTAATGTTGTATATTTACAAGGTTTTTGTAGGGGCCATTTTATGTGCTGGTTGGCGTAGATTCGTCAACAGCGCCAACTACACTGCTGTAGTGCAATGGGAACTCCTGCTAGTAGTGAGTACTAGTATGTAGACATCCATGGTTGTAGAAAGTGGACACACCCCATTGGCTTTAGTTTCACATTAGTACTTCATCATATGAAGTGCTTATGGCTAAGGTAAGGGGCAGACTCACTATCCAGTAATTCCTCAGTTTAGAAAAAGAATATACTGAACTATCGACTGAGATGTTGGAAAGAAAAATTGATGAGGAAGCTGTGAGAAGTTTCTCTAATTTCACAGAGAACAAACATTACATTCCTTGGATCAAAACAGTTGAAAAACAGGAAAAGATATGAATCCTGAAAGTCCAGTTGGGTTTGTGGTGAAATGTTGTGGAATTAATCATCACAAACAAGCTCGTCTGTCTCCCCTGCCGAGGGACAGAGAGATACAGATAGGGACAGCAGCACAAAATGGCATGGAAAGAGAAGTGTGGTAGAAAAATAAATCCCTTTCATGCTTTTATCCTTTTACAGGACAATCATTTGTGTAAACTTAGCACGTCACTGTTAACACTCCCCTGTGTTTCTTGGCTGGGGAACAAAGGTTCCCGTCAGAGGGCGTCAGCATCATTTATGAGGCAGACCAAGGAGTAACAGTGTCTTTACATGAAGCATAAAAATGATTTGTGATGAAGCAGGGGCCAATAAGGCAAGAACATGACAGGAAGAATAATGTTGCAGTTTACACGAGCCAAATCCCTCAAGTGTACCCAGAGAGCCAGGGCCTTTGTGTATATGCATCTGATAAAAGTTTTCATTTTTTCTCTCTCTCTTGTTTAAGGCTGATATGGTTGAAAATTCAATACCTTTACATTAGACCAACTAAAAAGGGTTTCTGTCCCACTTTGTTCTTGTCAGGTCAGAAAAGGCCTGAATTAAAATGCTATGAATAAAGTGGAAACATACAGTATCTGTGCAGTTATATGGATGTATGGAATGAAATCTGGATGCCTTACTATCATGGCTGGATTAACCTGTTAGAGGATCCGGGGCGAAAATAAGCTAGTGGGCCCCTATTCACCCCATTCCTCCTCCTCTGTGCAGTGTATAGTATTCTTATTAAAGATATGCCGGTTTACCAGTTTAATGCCTTTCTACTGGTCAAATAGAGGCAGAGACCACAGCGGGACCAGCAAACCAGGCTCCATGTCTGTCTAGCTCTAGCAACTGTGGCCATGACTTCCTATGCTAACATTAGCTAGTCGACCTGTGAGTCAGTGAGAGTCATTTTACGTGACTGACAAACACTGCATCAAGATCGCACACATTACATTATTCCTCAGAGGTCAGAATCATCTCTAGCTGTGGTATTCGTTAGAAGTTATGTGGAGATGGTGTGCAGACGGACAGCAGGTGCTAGCAGCTTGTAAGAGCCAAATACAACTGTGCAGGGGTCCATCACTATTAAGACTATTAACATCCAGCAGGAAGCACAAACTACTAGTTCTTGCACCTCAGAAAGTCTTGAAGACAGCTGAGTCAGATCATAAACTCCAAAAGAACTAAAGATCCTGCACACTAAAATTCAGTTAATGAATTTTACCTGATGAAGGTCTGAGGGATGAAACATCGTATATACGTTGAGTACAAGTGACAGAAGGCAGGATTTCTTGGTTCTTTCACAACTATTAACATCTAGAAGAAATCCAAACATGTATGAAAACATGAATGGCTGCATTGAAAGAGAAACTACGGAGCCCTGGAGTGGCCATAGAGAGAGAAAAAAAAATTCGTTCCCACGTTTTGATTAATTTGCACGCACATAATACAGCCTACTTGACACAAACCCATAGTTCTTCAGAATTAATGTTTCCCATTACTGAACACTGATAAACAAGACTGGTCTGTTGTACGAACTGTATATCGTCTGCACAAATTAATCAAAACGTGGGAAAGATTTTTTGTTTTCTCGCTATGGCCACTCCGGGGCTCCGTAAAAAACAGCATTGGATTTAAAGTAATTTTAAGTCTACTTAATCTTGTTAAACTTTAAACAACCAAGCTTCTTTTGTGTATGGGGGTTTAGTGTAACTGATGTTAGTTCAATTGAGCCCAACAGAGCTGCAATATTCTGTTCACTTTTCAGTTTGTTAGGTTTGATTAAATCCAAGGCGATCATGGTGCAAAGTAACTCTACTATTTTAGCACTAATATTAGTGTATAGTATTTCAGGAGTTTAATGATTATCATGACAATACCGTTTACCATGACATTTTTGGCCACAATAATCGCAGCATGAAATTTTGATACCGACCATCCCCTAATTCTAATGCAGGAAGATTAAATGGACCCAGGTTTGCTTTGTGATAATCTGATTCACCAAAAAATGATATGAACCATGTGAGCACAGTATCAGCTGAAACACTGCAGATCTTAAAACTAGATTTTGACACAATGCGGTGTTCCCCACAGCTTTCCCATGTAATGATGTCATGCACCACTCCACTCTTCCTCTGAGGGGGGCTGCCTTTAGGGTGTAGCAGCAGAGATCATAAGGTGTTGAATGGTTTGTGGTTAGTGCTGACTCTGTGTGACTCTGGTTAGATGTTTCTGACAGTCAAGCCCCATAAGGGAGTCCCACTCGGATGCTTCTGTTGGCCCCTGTTGATTAAGAAGTATCCGTCCTGGTCTGAAGTGGGGTTTGGATTCTCATCATCCGCTCTTTGTACCCGTTGGCCCTGAGCGCCCCCCAGGCCAGCAGCAACTCTTCTTCTCTGTCCTCCTCATTAACAAGATGCTCCGCTCTGTGTAGGAGGGTCTGATCTCAGGTCACCACTGATCTCTTATGTTGTAAGTGGTGGTTAGAGTTAACATGAAGATACTGGTGAGTGGGTTTCCTGTACACCGTGCTCCTGTCACATGATGAGAACTGAACCATCTCCATGACAACTGAGCAAACTGAGTTCTGATTTTTTTTTTTTTGGTCAAACTACTGTTTTTAGGGTCAAGAATTAACTTTCACGCTCATCAATTTCAAGGTTTCTACAGTATTTCCCTTCTCTTGTTATTGAAGTCTTCCGTATTTTGGCATAACAGTAGTCATGTGTTGTGTGCGTGGGTTGGAGGAAATGGCATCAGGTGAGTCAGTGAGTTAAATACAATGCCTTTCTTTACTTTTTTTCAAATTGTTGGCCTTCTCAGTGTGCTGACATTAGTCTTTTTTATAATTTTTTTATAATTTAATATCACCGCTTCTGAGTGTTTCTGCTTTTTAGGATCAGTATCAAAACATATCCAGTATTCATGACTAAGAGACAGACTTACTAAGAAAATGACAAATGCGCACTGTGATTTTCATTGAAGCTAGCAGTCGCAATCTACATGTAAATCTTCAAACGTATGGTAACCAACACTTTCAGTATTGTTACAGATCCAACCCCCTAATCCTAATCCTAAAACATCAAATATAAACCTAACTATCAGTTACAGGTTAAGAAATCATATTTTGACCCCAATTCAATTAGAATAGGGTCTGAAATAAACTTTTACAGATTAATATTTCCATCATTTTAAGCATCACAATTTTGATTTATGTTTGGGCAGCAAAGAATTTTAACGGGCAACATGCAAACAGCACATAATACTACATGCTTATGTACTGTAATTGCATGTCAATAGCTTACAGGGTTTTAGCATCAGTTCAGCTAAATAAGAACAGGACACATGTTCAAATGAGAGCAAACATTTAAGACTGCCTAAGTCTAATTACTGGGGTGGTTCTAATAGGCTGCTTGGAGAGAGATGAGACAAGCACCAAACCAGCCTCTCTGCTTTGTAATTAGCCATGGTGGGAGGAAGGACTGAGCCTGTGTTTGTGTGTGTGTGGTTTAACCAGGTGCTCACAACCACCAACCCACTTCCTGTATAAGTCTAATTAGAGAGTTGATACTAATTTTGTCTTAACACTGGCAAAGAGATCACCATCAGCAACACAACAAGCTCTTCTATGTTGTTTCCTTCATTACTGCAAAAAAGGGGATGCAAATTGTGGGCAAAGATTAGTTAGTTTTACAGTGAACTGCACTGAAACCTAGACTGTATTAAGGAAACTTGTTACATCACTGTTAGCTAATGTTAGCTAGTTGTTCATTTTAGTGGACACCTAGTTAACACTAGCTCAGATCAATAGTACTAGCTGACAACAACCCTTGAAATAGTACAACAAAAGCATCCTCTGTTTCCTTTGTCTTTGCCATAACTGACATTGTGTCTAGTAACAGTGTCTAAATCTGTAGTATGGTGAAAGGACAAGTTGGTATCTCTTGCCTAAATTCGGGGGTGGTAATTTACAGGGTTTGTAAAGCTTTTTAAGAGTAAAATTCAAGCACTTTCAAGGTACCTAAACCAAATATTTCCAGACTCTCAAAGCCTTTAACCCTTTGAACTCTGCAATAGAAATGGTCCGCCAGTACCTACATTGGTATTTTTGCTTATTGTGAGGTCATTTCTTGGAGTATCTTTGAATGCTTCATATCCCTAAAATCTGTACAACCTCAGCAAAAAGGTTATGTAAGTCAATAAATCATAATAATTGATAAAAGTATATAAATTAAAAAAATACAAAAATCAGACATGTTTTTTCATCAAATTTGACTGAATATAAATATAAAACATATTGATCCAAAACGTTTCTGAATGTAGAAACATGAACAAAACATTTCTTAACACTCTACAAGTTATTTGAACTTTGTACATTTTTTTAGTTTTTGAGATATGCTAATGTGCTTGAGCAGAGTGCAAAGGCGTTTCTCATCTGCAATAGAAATATTTCCCCATTACCTACTTTCTATTGTAGCTTATTGTGATGTAATTTCCTGGATTATCTTAAAATGCTTCATATACCTAAAATCAATACAACCTGAGCTAATAATCTATATAAGTGAATAAACCATAATGACAATGGTGATAAAATTATTGTAACTGTGGCATAAATTAAAACCGTGCCACCCATGGACATCCATGGCGCCACCTTGCGTTGTCACGACATTTTGCACCGCACATAACAACATGATGAAATGAAAGACAGAAGTCTTAGCTTTCAGTTGCAAAAAGAATGAATGCTCTAGCTATTACGGTTTTTATTTTACATCACTTTAAACAGGATTAAGCAAACAGTGCCTTCGGGCCAGTTCGGGGCCGCCCGCGGGAGGTCCGTTTACAGAGGGTTAATTGTTACTATAAATGCCAGGAGACAACAAACAAATTTGACAGTATTGTTTCATTTGAAATATTAAACGATTTTTGGTTTACATGAGTGATTGTGTAGAAAAAAATCAAGCATTTTTCAAGGAGTATATTCGATTTCAAAAATATTATTAACCTTGATAGGCTATTACTAACCTAATTAGATCTGTTGGTAGATGTTACCAAAAGATGTCAACCAACTGTACTCTGCATGCTCTGCACTGGAACGGTATACCAACAAAGTTGCTGAAATGAAATTATCAAGCTAGTTGAGTCAAAAACACTGAACACATGTGAGCTTGAAGGTTCATTCCCAATCATTATTGGAAACAGCAGTCACGCTGCAACTAATGTATATTTTCATTATGATTTCAATTATTTTTCTAAATAATGAATGCATTGTTTTGTATATAAAACGTCAAAAAATTATGAAAAATCAAGACTTTATATTGCCCAAATTGACATCTTCAGAGCGCTTCTTTTGTGCCACCAGTAAAATGACTGACCAGTTAATTGGTTACTTGGGTTTAGATCTGATTTTCTGAAAATTACAGGAGCCCAGGAGCAGGTCAGGTGTACAGCCTTGGTAAGTTCATGTACAGGTGATGGACAATACCTTTCTGAACAATGAACCACTACAGCTGGGCCCAATCCCAATTCCCCCCCTGGCCCTACCCTTAATTTTTGGAGTGCCCTCGACTGGGTAGGGGCCCTTTCAAACGGAGCTACAAGGGGTAGAGGTTGAAATCTTTACCTAGGAAAAGGGACACCACTCGTTACGTCATCAGTACCCAAAGATGGCACACACGTAACACACCAGTGACGAGGCTGTAGGCATTCCCATTCCAGACAGAGGTTTCCACAATGCCGGCGACAGGTGTGTTGTTACAGATGAGCGGGGAAGTGCAGAGAATTTGCTGCTGGATTATTTTTCAAGCTTCATCGATGGGACATGGAAATAACTGTACTGTCACTCAAAAATCGTGAGTTCTATAGACATCGTGAATAGCGACTTTTCTGAAATGCTTGTTATAACAACCCAATTACATATTCCTTTGCATCTGCATTAAACTAAGATATTGCAAATTTGTATTATTATTATTATTATTATTATTTGCGAAGATATGGGCTTTTTTGCCCATACCAGTAGTCATGTTCCATGTTACACTGCCTCAGTTCGGCTATTTGGTGGGCTAGATGACCACTACCTCTTGATCCTCAAAAGGAACGGGACACACTGCCGAAATGGAGGGGTAGGGCCAAGTGGTAGGGCCAAGGGAGGTAAACCCTTAATAAATTATAAATTATTCAGCACATCTAAGATGAATTTTATCAAGTATGATTCCATTTAGACCTTTCTTGATGCAATACAAAGCAGCACGATATGATGCAATGCAACACAACTACTCCCAGTTCAGGTTGTTTCATCTCACTGTATCCATTTGAATTAGTGAATGATTATGCCCCAACCAGATTAAGAAGGGAGTTGTCTGTGCATGTAAACATGGCTAGTGTTGTTGTAATAGACAATAGGGAGTGGACTCACCATTGATTCTGGACAGTAACCGGGTAACCTCTGGAGGAGATGCTTTAGACGAGACTCACTCTTTATAGTGGCGAGCTGCAAGACAGTAGCAAAATGCAGAATTAATATAACACATTCTAAATCCATGGATGTGTGCCTATGCTTGGTTTTTGAAGATAGAGAGTGTAGAAAAGGTTTTACGTGTCTTAAAATAACCACGACGATAAGACATATAGTGACTGTTGTAAGCCTGTAAGTAGAATGAGTGAAAAGATCACTAGATACAGTATATTTTGTTCACTGTAAAAATGTACTTGTTGCACCTTTAGCCATCTATTATGTTGTTTAACACAGAAGAATGTGTTCAGGCCATGGGAAAGTGTTAAAAGATAATGTAGTCAGTCCCAAAACTTCTAAGATATGCTCACTTAGACATCAATAAAGCATCCAAGTTTGTAGTGTGTATCCACACACACACACACACACACACACACACACACACACACACACACACACACACACACACACACACACACACACACACTTAGCCATCCAAGTGTTGTGTGAACATACAAGGCGAGAGCCTGGGAGAATGCAGCCACTGCCAATAGTCTCTGGCTTAAGTGTGAAGTCATGAAACCAAGTAAGTGAGATTTACAGCTTCACACACTCAGACTGCTGGAAGGACTAGATGTTTTTGTGGATCATCTCTTTTCTTCCACAGCTATTAGACATTACAGTGACTCCAAACACTGCTTGTGAAAATGAATAGCCAAAGACTACCAAAGATGCTTGATGGTCTGCAGTCATAGTGTCATGATTTTTATCTCCTCTAAGGAATGTGAAAAAATACTAGTCCTTTCACTCCTGTCTGTCTACAAATATGAAGCAAAATAGCATAAATGTCCATGAATCTGCTTAGGAATCATAAAAAAGACGCTCCATGTAACTCCAAAACTTGCTGTTACGTAGAGTTTTCTTCAGTATCAAAGTAATCCAGTTTTGTCTGAGGGGCGCAGTGTCAGACTTTCAGAAGTCCTGCTGTAGGACACCTGTAGGAACATTTACTGTAGTTTCTGACATCTCTGACTATATTGTATCTATATCTATAATCTGTATTTTTATACAGATTCTATATTTTAACAATGGATCATATGACTAGTTGTATGTTACTCGAAGATGAACCCACAGAGAATTATCACAAACTCTGCAGTTCTTGTCAGCTCTACAGATTTTTTAGCCACTTTTAGCTCATTGTTTTAGTTTTCCATCTTGCAACTTTAGTGTTTTGGTTAAGAGACAGATCATTTTCTCAAGGGTTGGTGGAGACCAACATTTAACTACAAACTAACTAAAAGGAGAGTGAACACTGCATTCATCAGGTGGACACAAACACGACTCAGAGGAATGCTTCGGCTCTGCGTCTGCTGGATGTATAAAACAGTTTGCTGAGAAGTTCCGCATATGGTGATAAAATGTCAGTTTTGTCTTGGCAGCTTATTTCCGCTGCTATCAAGAGGCCAAAAATGTCAGTTAATGCAGGTCAAATTTGGTCTCAGTATATTATGCTGCTTCTATTTTACTTTCATAATGCTGTAAATTATGATTTTATTTTTATTTTATTTCACATTTTTGTGCCTAGTGTGTTCTTTTTCGTACACTGGAAGTGTTGATTGTGCTTGTTACAATTTTACATTTTTTCATTTGGGTAAAAAGGAGAACTGAGGATGTATAATTTCATCAACTGTAGTTCAGTTTGTACATCACTGTTGATTGGAGCTTATTCATTTACAGGGAACACTTGCCAGGCTGCAGGTGCTCGTAATGTGTTTGTAATCAGGTGTTCTTATACTGTTCTATGTTGGAGCAAACTGAATCAGAGGAATACAATGCAGATTGACAGTAACTTCATCTACTCTTTTTCCAAATGGCCTTACATCCCTGCTGAACTGACACAAAAACACAACACCAAATGGAGCGACAGTGATTTGTTGGCAGATAATCAAAGAAGAAATCTCTCTGATGCAACATAAGACCAACTTTGAAAACCAACGAGCCAAGCAGGCCATTTGTAAGACTCCCTCAGTCTGTATGAAAGGTGAATAAGTGCTGGCTGTCAGACTGATGGGCTCTTTTCTCCTGTTCTGGACTCTGGAAGCAGTGCACGCCTAAGAAACGGTTTAGTACAGCAGTGGTTTCCAATCATGTGCCATCAAGGCCTGAGAGTCTGTGGGCATTTTATTCCAACAACAGCCAAAAACAGACGATTCTGTTCATAGGTTCCTTCTCTATGTATGAAGGTATGTGAGAAGTAGAATTAACTCCTGTGGTCTTTAATTTCAATGAAATCCTAAGGCTTAAAGATCACCTAAGTCAAGTTCACTTTTTCAACCTGTGATTTATTTTCAAAGTTTTGACCATCATTCTTATCAGTTACACCATTTTACTCACCAAGTTAACTGCAAAGATTTAGGAATGAGATGATATCACTAGAACATAATCCAGTAAGTCAGCCCACATCAGCGGCTAATCAGATTTATCTGGAATGTGTGAGTACAGTAACTCGTACAAGTTCAGTACATTAAACAGGGAAGTAATATGACGGACAATTACAATGAATAATTTCAGTTTTTATGCACCATATTGCCCCAAATTATGATACTATATCTGCAGAGCTTTAATAGGGTTCAGTATATAGATAAAAGTGTCAAAAGAGTCATAGCTTCTACAACAGGGACATTCATCCCGTCTGGCCTGCCATCCCTGCACACACCCTGGCTCTCCTGAGACAATTTTTTGTTTTTGGTGGGTCTCCATGGAGCAGGACACCAGGGAGTTTGCTTGTCTCCCTGCTGCCTGTCTGGTCTGCTTCCAGAACAAGAGCTCCCTCCAGGCCCCTGCCAGTCTACTACAACCTTTGTAAGTCCCTCAGCTGCCCTGGTCTCACATCTCCATAGACTTTGTCAAAGGGCTCCCTACATCAGACGGTAACACCGCCATACTCACTGTGGTCGACTGTTTCTCCAGACGGCTCACTTTATTTCTTTACTTAAGTTACCATCATGTGTTCCACCTGCACGGTCTCCCCAGAGACATTGTCTCTGACCAAGTGCCTCAATTTACCTCTCGTTTCTAGCCTCCGTCAGCCTATCTTCTGGTTTCCATCTAGTCCAATGGCCAGACCAAAAGAATGAACTAAGAGATGGAGATGGCTCTCGTGCCAAGGTCCAAGCAACTGCTGTGGGTAGAATACGCCCACAATACTCTCCCCAGCTCTGCCACCGGACTCTCCCCTTCCAGTGCTCTTCAAAAAACATGAACGGGAGGCCAGCATTCTCTTGGTCCAGGCCACCCGTCTGCGCCACCATACCTGGTTGCAGGACTACTTCAATATTCTCCGCACCTCCACCTGCTACCAGAGGAGTGCCAACCAACACCGCATTCCCTGCTACATCTCTGGCCAGAAGGTCTGACTGTCCAGGACTTACCTCTGAGGATGTCCAGGAAGTTGGCTCACCGGTTCGTGGGACTCTTCCCCATTTCCAAGGTCGTTAACCAAGCTGCAGTTTGACTCTGCCTCTCTTGCTCCATGAGGAGCCATCTGACATTCTATGTCTCCTAACTCAAACCCATCAAGGAGAGTCCGCTCACCATGGACTTTTATCTAACTGCTGTGTCTGTGAATCGTGCTTTTGGGTTCAAGCCTGCCTTTATTCTGAGCCGTTACACTTTATTCTGATGTATTTAAAAAAAAAGAAGAAAAAAAAACAGATTCTTTGAGCCATGATGGTTCTATAACGACCAGAACCTTAGAAGAACCACTAATTTTCTGGGTGTAACCAGGCACAAGGCAGCTTCCATTAGAGCTAAAATGGTCCTGGTGATTACAACATGTGCCTGACACCCATCCCCTACACCCCAACACCAAACACACCCACCCACTCAAGATCTTAACCACAACCTCTGAAGGGTATTTTGAGGCCATTACACTTCTAAAAGGCCATTATCTTTCCTTCACCATATTTATCATTCTCTTACTCTCTTTTTCCTTTTAAGATGTCCATCCTGTTTCTCCACTACTTTGTGTCCATCTTCATCTTTCATTTAATGTCTTTTTTATCTGTTTTGTTTCTTTCTTTGGCTAGCAAAATGGTGATGTCAACCAATAAGAGCACAAAAAGTTCTGTCCAACCTCTACTTCAAAAGCAGGAGTAAAGTTTGAACTCTGCGTGTTTGTTGCTTGCAGAGAAAAGCTTCTTTTAGGTCTCCTTTGTGTCTCTTTGCCATAAAGAAGGACATGGGAGCTTCAGAGAGAGAGAGAGAGAGAGAGAGTGAGAGAGAGAGAGCGTCACCTGCTCCCAATTGAAACAGGGTGAGACAGAACTTTTATTCTGCACTTCAAAGAGCCAAGAGACAAAAAACTTTACACCACTCCCCTTCAAAAACCTCTATTCATAGGCTGACTGAGGAGTGGGCTTGTGTGCGTGAGTGTTTGTGTGTGTGTGTGTGTGTGAGTGTTTATACCTGGTCACAAGCTTCTTTGCAAGGCGAGAACTCTGCAGCATGGTGGCAACAGGAGGGATCTGCAGACAGATGAACCAAGTTAGTTGTGATATTGTTATTAGGGCATTACTATTAGTTTAGAGCTTTATTATAAGTAGAGCTAAAAATGTCCTTGGATGGCACAAGAGGAAATGTCATGGAGTGTCGAAAATGGAAAGTGTTCATCCTCTGGGAAGATGAATGTGCATTGTAAATCTACTACCCATTCAGTATATTTCTCGTGTTCAAGTGGAAAGTTTGGCCTGATGGTGGTGGTAGAAGAAAATGGACGAAAGCTTAATTATACCCTGATAATCATTTCACTTTACTTTCTTCATTCAGCCTGACTTCATGTTCTTGTTAGCAGATTTCTGTTTGGGAAAGGATTATTTTGTTTGTTTTACTCTAACCAGTAAATAACTAGTGATATCCTTCCTGCCAACTTTACCGTGGTAGCGGTTGCTAGGATCAGTTGACTTTGTTTCTCACAACAACCGAAGAAATATTTCTGTAAGTCGACTTACACTAACCTGTACAGCTACACCAATCTTATCCACGTTTGTCATCATTTTAAAGGAATTTTTCTGTTGGTATTTTTTTGGGGTGTAGCAAGGTAGCTAGATAGCTATGTAGGAAAATGACGAAGCTCTGATTGGTCGACTGTTTCTCCAACCAAGGGAGACAACCATCAGTGGGCACAGCACCAAACCTATTTGAATTGCTGAACAAATTAGAGATGTGGGTGGTGATTCAGGGGTCTGGAACCAGGCCAGCTAAATTACTTTTTTTTGTTTGTCCTTGCAAAACAGGTGGTCCTAGAAGCATAGCAACATACTGATTACTTGCGGAGCCAGCTGGCAAGTTACTGTATCAAGCAAGCTAGCCAGTAACATGCTAGCTAGCTGCGAACATGACAGCACTAGCCAGCCACAATAGTCTGCCAAGCCAGCTTGGTAATTACAGTAATTACAGCTTATTCAAAAGACGTATTTAAACCATCAACTCATCACTCACAACTGACTGCAAACCATGCCTCTTTTGTTTTTACTCCATGAGAGCAGGGTTATATAAAAGTAGATGGTGCAACACAACTAAAAAGATATGTCCTTCATGTTGGAAAATCTGGTTCTCAATTCCCTCAAAGGTCAGCACTTTGGGATTGGTCAACAGAATGGATTCATGTGTCAAAGTTCACCAGAGTGGAACTATATGCAATCTTATATTGGTGTGACTGACCCTTAGAATGTTTAAATGTAAGGACACTGACTGATAAAATGATACTGACAACATTAGTAGTCATTCTTCAGACACTCAATGTATCTAACTATGGGATGGTGTTTGGTGCTTGGCAAAGACATAATCATCCTCTGTACACACAGAGTTGCAAGGCGACATTTACACCAATCAGCCATAACATTATGACCACTGACTGGTCATAATAGAGGAACATTGATTATCTTGTTACAATGGCACCTGTCAGATATATATACAGTATATATACATTCAGTTTGGTGCTGTATATGTATATATATACATATACTGTGTTTATATGTATACATATGTATACACTGTATAAACATATATATACATACTGTACATATATACATATATATGTATATATAGATTCACACATACATATATATACTGTATATGTGTATACACTCGCACACACATATACACACACACATATATATACTATACTGTACATATACTATATACACATCAAGCTCCTCTCCTGTGGAACCAGATCCCAGTTTGTGTACGGGAGGCGGACAACCTCCTCACATTTAAGAGTAGGCTTAAGACTTTCCTCTTTGATAAAGCTTATAGTAGGGCTGACTCAGGTGACCCCTGAGCCACCCCTTAGTTATGCTGCTATAGGCCTAGACTGCCGGGGGACTTCCTATGATGCACTGAGCTCCTTTCTCCTCCTCTTCCTCTCCATCTGTACGCCCTCATATCCCATCAATGCTTGTTATTAATTCAACTTCTTCCCGTAGTTGTGTGCTTTCTCTCCTCTCTCTCTCTCTCCCTCCCTCCCCTTCTGTTGCTTTCTGCAGGTATTTCTGCCTCCGGAGCTGTTGAGTCTGGATCTGTGGTTGCGGCCACCTGCTGCCCCCATGCTCCTGCTCTGCACCCTATTACTGTTGTTGCTCTTATTATTAGTATTGC
>SEMN01001465.1:0-52757 GCA_005408345.1 Macquaria australasica | reverse complement strand
TCTCTATCAGCTCCATAATAAAGGCAATAAACTGTCCAACCCATGGGCTTCATCTATGATTTTGAAAACCATTTTCAGGGAAAAGAAATCAAACTTTAAGTGAGTGAAAAACATTTAATAACAAACTGATTAGAACTGGATGATTTATACGCATTCTTTTCATTTGCTTTGCATGTACTGCATTTATTGTTTCATATCATCACAATCCTCTAATCCACCTACTTTTCCAATACTGGAACAATAGTGAAAATATCAGCTGCCTATTTTTGTAGTCTAGATAACATTTTTATTTTTATATAAGTCTACTTTTTTTTTTTCAAATTATTTTTAGTTTTGCTGGTTACATAGGATGGTTATGGTTTCATCTACTGTGTTATTAGTAATTGTTAAGGAAAAGGCTCATAATATAAAGATTGGGGATTTGTTTGTATATTTTGATTTGGAGTATATTCCACCCTTAAGTGTGTCACAAACAAACCGAAACATAAGTGGAATTGTGTTACTCCTTTTAAATGTTTCACCATCAACAGTTATTTAAGCTATGGCCAGACAAATACTGCTGTCTCATGTTTTGATCTGTCATCCTTGTGTCTGCCTATTCATGACCTGGGATGGCCATGAAACTAAAGGGCAACAATAGCAAGCGCTGAAGAAACATTGTTGTACTGCACACATTCCTGCGTGTAACACTAGACATAAAATAGAGGAGGAATACTGCAAAAAGATACAAATAAATCCAACAAAGTCCCTCAAACATTTCACTGAACACACTGGAAGAGGGAGTTTACTCAGAAACATCAGAATTAAACAACACACATGTAAATATTCACACAACCTGACTGCAAAATACCCTACCAAACAAATGACATGTCTCCTATTTCATGTCACATGATAAATATGCAGAGCTGACTTTATTGACCCGAGACGACCAATTAGACATCAAAGGCTCTATTAACGAGCCCACCTGTTGCGAGCTAAATGAACACAGGTGCAAGCTGTAGCTGAAGCTCACTGGTTGATTACCTTGCACCAATATGTGCCCAGTATTAAAAGCTGTGATTCAGGTGTTCTGCTTCATAGTAAAGCACTCTCCATGCATCTCCAGTATGGCAGGTGAAGATGAAATGGGACGCAGATCACGTCAAACTGTAGCAGTCATATTGGTCCTGTGCTCTTTGGCCCAGAGTTTAACTTGTTTTAGCTTGAGCCAAAAAGTTGAGCAGGACAAGGTAGTTGGGGAGGCCACAGAGATGGAAGTAAGGACGGGAAGCATTCTCTCTGGGAAAGAGCTTAAATCCCAGTCAGTGTCTGCCTCTGCTGCTACCACAGGAAATAATGGATTGCTGCATATGGACTCGGATCAATCATATGACACAGGTAAGGTTTTGCTGTCTAGTTATCTGCTAATTTGATATACTGCATGCAAATACAACATGATATTCAGACACCAAGAGACATGGCCAGTATTAACTTTTATATTTGAACTTCTCTACTCCTAAAGGGATGTTGGAGTACGGCATGGCCAGTGAAGCAGCATGGGGATGCTTGAATCCATCCCTGCGTTGTGGTCAAGACAAGATGGTGTTGAAAATCACGGGACTCCAAGCTGCTGACTTGCAGCTAGACATGGGTACTGTAGCAAAACCAAGCTTGTATAATGTCAGTTTATGTTAAAGCTGTAAGTGTGACAGGTTGGCATAGAATAATGGTCTCTTTCTCCCCCTCTCAGCTAATTCACGCCCCCTACCTTTGATCCAGGTGCCTGAAACTTGTGGCTACTCGGTGAAGCAAAATGCACTGGGCCTCATTTTGGTTGTTCCCTATGGTGGCTGCAATGTGATACAAGAGGTATGCCTTGGCGGCAAATCAAATGTATAATCCATAAAAAGATAGGAGGCATTTACGTAAGTTTGTCTCAACAAATGTCAATGAATGCAGCTTAAATTTTACTACTTGCATTAGATTTACTTTATTTATTTTTTTATGGTAGCTGTCGAAAGAAAGCTAATCAATTGGGTTTGTCCAGAGGAGCCTGGTAAAGAAAGTTGAAGCCAACTTTTTACCAATGCTGAACTCCAGGTTAAGTGTATCATCAGCTCAGCTGCTTGTATATTCTTGTTTCAGAATGGAAATTACATGTTGCGAATGAGCTGGCTGGAGACTCCAGTTAAACTCGTCTGCCCCATGTCGACAAGTTCTGCTAAAACACCTGCTTCGTTGACACCGGCGCCAGCCCCTAGTGCTGCCACAGCTACTGCTAAGCCTGACACGACCTGTATGACCACCAAGCCATCTACAGAGAACCCCACTCAAATGAAGCCTCCTGCATATCCGTATTACCCTTATTACCCTTACTACCCCCATTACCCTCTTCCAAATGCCCCAGTGATGACTACTACACCCTTGGTATCAACCACAAAGACTCCTCAAAAACCACATTTCCCCCATTACCCACCATATTTTCTTTATTTTCCCTTCTACCCTCCAGCAGGACAACCGTTACTAGGAATGCCACACAATACTGATGTTTACTACTACCCAGTTATCCAGCATTTCTATGGCAAGCCTCCATACCCACAAAATCCACCAGTGAGTGACTCAAGTCCTACGACAAAGCCAACCACTCCTTCTGCTCCCACACGTAAAGCATGTGCCAATAAAACAAAACCCAGCAGTAGCGGCATCCAGGCCCAATGAGTGGGTATGTTCCTTACAACCAGCTCCCCTTCGCTCCATATATTTCATACAAGAAGGTTTGCAAACTCCCACAGGACCAGAAAAACGGGCCTCAAGCTGGCTACAAATCTGGACTGTAGACTCGCGCGCGCACACCCACATCCAAGCTTCCACCACTGGCAACCTGTGCTCTGGTTTCCCCACTCGGCACAAGATGATCTTCATTTGACAGGAAAAATCTGCAACCCAAACGAATCTAAATGGTAAGGTTCACTTGTAATTCATGTTTGAATTGGTTTGACTTTAAGAGTTAGTTTCTCAACCATATCCGTCTTGCTTTCTTTCAGGGGCTGATGTCCAGTGATTATGGAGCATTCAATAAACATGTTTTGCTTGGAACTTGGTGTCATTCATGCATCTGTAATACAACTCTAATTTCCCTTTGGTCCATTTGTGTGTGTGTGTGTGTTCTCCAATGACTTCTGATATTTCCTTTCAAGCAACATTTGACAATTGATTGTTAATGTTGTGCGTAAATTGCAGCTGCAGGAGACTGCTATATGAACTGGCTTGAGGATTTGGTGAATGTCTAAAGTCCAAGCTCACCAACTGGGGAAACAAACACAGGTTGCTAATGACTGAGGGTTATAACTTACTGAGGAACCTGACCTCTCATGCTGTTCCAAGTGTCGACTAGTGTCTTTTTTTATGCCAAGGCTGCCTTTAGAAATGGTTTGAGGCTAACCATGCCAACACTAAAGAATGTGAAACCCTCTGACTCCTATATGCACTCGTACAGCATGCGCACACACCCCCCATTATGTCTGTTCCTATGTACTTCCACATGGTACTCTCTCTCCTCTGGGTGCCCTGTGATGATGCACACACATACACAAATCCACACGCATCACTGAATCTAAGCCACACGTGACAACAGAGATGCGTGTAATGCTGGTCTTTGAAAGCAAGGATCCACGTCTGTATTTTTTCCTTATCATTTACCACAGTTCTTGAATGTTAGCCGGCTGGAATTATGCAGCTCTAAACTCAGATACAAGAACAACTCTGCAGAGGAGCAAAAAATCCTAAAATTCATCCTTTAACTGTCATCATACAGTCTCTGTCCACCATGGGAGAAGCAGTTGTCCTTTTATGCAACACTGTGCTAATTTTGTTATAATTGCTGCTTTTGAATTTTAATTTCAAGCATCTTAAGTAAAGGTTTGCATTCTAAAATGAAGGTGAGTCCTACAGTATACACGTATGTATATGTGCTATATATGATTTTTATTTTACCAGTGGTTAGAATTTAGGATGGAAGACCATGCTATGCATTTGTAGTTCAGTAATTTTAGCAGAATGGATGTTGTTTTGTGACTTCTGTTCATACAAACTAAATGAAAAAGAGTGAGAAGTATGATCGGAGACTGAAAGATCACAGAACAGGAACATAGCGTTTAGAAGGGAAATATAATTTCATGTTCAGTCAGAGATCTGGGACCCACCTCTGAATATCTTCAGTCCATCTGTGGCCATATTCCCAGCCAGGGCACTTAGTTCCTCCCCCAACCCTGACATTTGCTCCACCCACTCCATACAGTTTGTGTTTATGGAGGACTATGATGTGGACATGGATGAGGAAGAGGAGGGAGAGGTATTCATGAGAAAGGCCACAGCAGGCCATTGGTGGGAGGACTGTGGAGATGATGGCAACTGTGACACACAACAACAGAAAGGAGGAAGAGGCTGCATGGTAAACAGCCGCAGTTGGGCCAAGGAGCTCCAGGATATCTTTGCACCACAGGCAGAAGACTGTTACACTGGAGGGCGAACCAGACTGTCCAGCATCTCTGTGAGTGACTGACTTTCTCTCTTTCTGTCTGGGCCACACAAGCATTAAAT
This sequence comes from Macquaria australasica, assembly GCA_005408345.1. NCBI lineage: Eukaryota > Metazoa > Chordata > Actinopteri > Centrarchiformes > Percichthyidae > Macquaria > Macquaria australasica. The sequence continues at coordinate 48,179 of SEMN01001465.1, read as the reverse complement.
TACTCCCTCTGAGTTTCTTTGAATAATACAAGAACACAAACAATCTCAAGTCATAAATTGAATTAATTGAAAGCTGATAACATAAAACAATATATTATGCTTATCTGGCTTCTATATATGTGTAGATGCAGTATATGATAATAATGGTACACACATAATGCAAATAGGCTGAAAGGCTGAGGATAATTGGCTTCAGATGCTGACGAAGGATGAAAGACGACTCAAAAATATTATGTTGTTTAATCAGCCCACTGCTGCATTGTGACACAGCACTGTGGGAACTAACTGTGTGTGTGTGTATTTGTGTTTGTCTTCGCACGTGTGGGCATGTACACCCTGTGCTCCCTTGTCTCTTACGGCTCATCACACTTGGATCTGTGATGTGGAATGGGGCTGGAGGAGATTCCTTTAGGAGACACAACAAACAGAGAATGTGCAAGTCATTCTGAATAAGAGCCCTGAATCCTGTGGTCACCTGCTTGTTTTCAGTGAAAAACGGAATATACGATTGATTTGAGTTTGACTGCAACCTTCTTGTTGTTTTTAGAGTAGTACCCCACTAGCAGCAAGGAAAGGAGTTGTAGTGGCAGGCTTATCAGTTAGTGTTTTGTAGTCCAAAGTAATGAAACAACTTATAATATCCAGAGGGTGGAGTGTGTCCGTAGTGCCTATGAAAATGTTCCTCCTTCCTTAGATTTAATTTTGTAAACAAAATGAGTTTTGATTGAGCTTTTTGACACCGATCAACAGAAAAAGCTGCCTGCAACACTCGCACAAACATACTGTACATTCTTCACTCACCCATACATTCTTCACTCACTACTGATGCTCTTACTTTCCACACCTCATGCCTTCCTTATAAATAGTTCTGTTTGTTTATTTCTAATAAAATCATTAATTGGAAATCTGGTGAACTAGCGTGTAGAATCAGCAATTTTATTTTAAGTCAAACAATCAAAACTGCCAAACTTTAGTTTTTTCTTAATTCATAGCATACATTATAACTTGGTTTTGGATTGGACAAAAATAGGCTTTTAGATATTTAACAGATTAACAATCTTGAGCATTTTTCACAATTTTCTGATTTTATAGACTAATTGAGGATTCAAGCAAATGTGTAGATTAATCAATAATTGTTAGTTGCAGTCCTGTAACCTTGATGGGTTTGAGTTCTGATTTTTGTTTTGTTTTCTTCTCCAAGGGTGGAAGTTATGTGCTCCCAATGCGTTGGCAGGGAGTTCCAGTCTCACTCTGGTGTCCCAAAACTGCACCACCTGCTGCCCTATATTACACCAGCAATGTTTAAGAAACCCAAATTCCCCCATCCTATTTCTTTCCACCCTATAATTATCCTCAGGATCCTTTAGTAGGTTTGCCAGACCCGACAAATGCAACAACGACGACCACAACTACGGAACCAGAAATGCCTACATTTCCACAATACCCTCCTTTCTTCCCTCCTTTTTATCCCTACTTTCCTCCCCCTCTCCCAGCCATAACTGCTGCACCAACCACCACTGCAACGCCAGCAGCCGCAGCTCCTCCCCAGATGTTTCCTCTTTCTGTATACCAACTTACTTCCCTTACTAGATAAATTAGTAAGTGACATCCTAAATCCTTAAAGGAGAAGATGACATCAGCAGTAAACAAGCCAGAAATGTAATATCCTTAATAAATAAGAGCCCTGAATCCTGTGGTCATCTGCTTGTTTTCAGTGAAGAACTGAAAATACGATTGATTTGAGTTTGACTGCAACCTTCTTGTTGTTTTTAGAGTAATACCCCACTAGCATCAAGTTGTAGTGGCAGGCTTATCAGTTAGTGCTTTGTAGTCCAAATACATAAAACAACTGATAATATCCAGAGGGTGAAGTGTGTCTGTGGTGCCTATGAAAATGTTCCTCCTTCCTTAGATTTAATTTTGTAAACACAGTGGACTGAGTTTTGTATGGTTTTTTATTTTAACATCGATCAACAGAAAAAACTACTGTTAAAAGAAATATCTAATTAGGAAAAAAGGTTGTAAAAACAATTTCACATATTGTACATCTCTGATTACCTGTCATCTCTCTTGTGACGGCCCAAACACGGAGTAAGACCCAAGCGCAGGAACCACACAGGCGATGAAGGTAAAAATCAAAGAGAGACCTTTACTTACGGAGCCAAAGTCGTACACGGGTAGAGCAATAAACAGGGCAGAGGTACAAACAGGGAGTAGGCAAGGGTGAGTGTGGGAAATTGTATTCACCAAATGTGATATAATATTGATGTATAATGGTGAATCAGTATTGAATCATTGCAGGGTAAGGTCAGAGAGGTCAAATAAGTCATAATCAATATTACAGTATTATGTATAAGTCAATCAAAGTCAACCATATTGATAATGGTCAGGTCAGTCAGGTTCAGTCATAATCATGATGTAGTCATGTGTTGTTGGATGTGGGCATAATCATAGAAGTCTTGTATTTTTAATTAAGTGCAGCAGCTGGCAGTGGGAGGTTAGAGTATATCAGACAGTGGGAAGAAAAGGGAGGAAACCGTAGTGTCTGGCTCAGAGCAGGTTGAAAACATCACAGAAAAAAGGCCAAGGTCAGCAGCCCACAGAAGGAGGGTGAAAGGGGTGGCTATAAAAGAAGACGTGTGCATTGGATTGTCAGTTACTTCATGGACTGACTCAGGTCTGTGTGCTTGTACGCTTGACTGTTGGTTGCTCCATGAACTAACTCGGGTTTGCTGTACTTGTTGATTTGTCAGTAAACTCTATTCATATTTGAACTCTTTTGACTCAGTTGAATTATTTTTGAGTATTGAAGTGCTTATAGTGTGGGGAAGATCCTGAGGACATCTGGCCCATCTTTGGGATTTTTCTCCCACATCACTAGTCACGCTTACCTTCACATATTTTTGCTGTAAGGTTATGTTGTTTATTTTGTGTTTATTTTCACTGTAAGAGCCCAGTTCATGTCAGCTAAAATTGTACAGGTAAAAGGTTAAAATGCATCTCATAATTTAATGTTGTGTAACTCAGTAAAAAGATAATTTAAATAATTTAGAGAAAGTTAAAAAATATACACTAGTCATGGCAACTGTGGTCCTGAGACTGAGTGTGGTTTACATTGTATAACTGAGGTCCTGAAATTGAGTGTTTTGTTTGCATTCTTTAAAATGTAACTCAATACAGACGAGTGAAGACGAGAGCTGCATGTTTGTCTCTTCATCTTTCCCCGTTACTATTTTCCCTGTTTAAGGGCACAACATGTGTGTATATATATATATATATATATATATACACCAGCCCTCTTCCTTTGTTCGTTGCCAGATTGTCTTGTTCATTAGTATCAAGCTCTCCAGCGTATCCATGCCATTTTTGATCTCCCGTGTGTTTTTGACCTCCTGCTTGTTAGCTTCGGTTTTTGCCTTTGCCCTCTGGATTTGGTTGCCTGCCTCTCGTGTTTTGACCGACTTTGTGACCGGTTTTTGGACTCACCCCTGCCTACTCCCTGTTTGTACCTCTGCCCTGTTTATTGCTCTACCCGTGTACGACTTTGGCTCTGTCAAAGGTCTCTCTTTGATTTTTACCTTCATCGCCTGTGTGGTTCCTGCACTTGGGTCTTACTCCGTGTTTGGGCCGTCACAGCACAATCTGGCAATCTCTGACCCAGCGGGATCCGATCCGGTCCAGGAAGCGATCCGCAACCAGGGCCAGCGCCTCGCTCATCATGCTCAGATGTTATCCACCCTGTCGGCAGGATTTCAGCAGCTACATTCCCGGCAGGAAGATTTCCAGGCATCCATGGAGAAGGCTATGGGGGACCTAGCTGACAATATGCGGCAGGTGATGGGCTTGTTCGGTCAGAGCGGGTCTGCCACTCCGCGGGCTCCTTCCCTGGAGAGACAGGTTCCGCCATCGCATCCGGCAGCATCGGAGCCCCAAAGCATACAGATTGAAAGGTATGATGGCGATTAGGCTACTTGCCGTTCTTTTTTGACCAACTGTTCCCTGGTTTTTGAAATACAACCATCCGCTTATGTCAGCGAACGCAACAAGATTGCCTTTCTGATTACTCATCTCACGGGTCGAGCTAGAGAATGGGCCACGGCTGAGTGGGATAAGCAGTCACGGATCTGTTTTGTGTACAAGGACTTTGCGGCCGCCCTCAGAAAGATTTTTGATCATAGCACCACTGGGCGAGAGGCTGCTCGCAAGTTGCTACAACTGCAGCAAGGCAAGGCGAGGGTGGCGGATTATGCTATTAAATTCCGTACTTTGGCAGCAGACAGTGAATGGAATAATCACTCCCTATCGGACGCTTTTTTCCATGGACTCTCTGATATGATTAAGGACCAGTTGGGGGCAGCATCAGGTCAGGGTTCGGAGAGCAGCGGAAGTGGCAGCCCCCGACAGTTCCAGCCTGCCTCCTAGCGGTATGGAGGAACCCATGTAACTAGGTAGGACCCGTCTCTCTCCGGAGGAACGGCAGTGCCGCCTGCAGGAGGGGAGGTGCATTTACTGTGGCTAACAAGGCCATTACCTGGCCCAGTGTCCTTTAAAAGGAGGAGCTCGCCAGTAAAAGGGAGGGTACTGGTGAGCCGAACTTCTTCCGTTTCTTTTCCCTCCCGGCCTTTGACGCACGCCCGGATTTCCACCCCTGCTCAATCCCTGGATCTATCTGTATTTATTGATTCAGGAGCGGATGAGAATTCAGGCACCATCTCCACCTGCAGGTGGAGCCCCTTCCTAGTCCCCTGCTGGCGAATGCCTTGGATGGGCGTCTCCTGTGTGAAGTGACTCACCGCACCAAACCTGTGCAGCTGCAACTATCAGGTAATCATTCAGAGACTCTTGTTTTTCACCTACTTGACTCTCCTCAATTACCTGTCATTCTGGGTTACCCCTGGCTCAAGAAGCATAATCCCCATATTGACTGGTCTAATGGTAGCATTAGGGGCTGGGGTAAGGACTGTCATCTCTCCTGTCTGTCTGCAGCTTTACCTTCTCCCAAGTGCCCTGTTGCTCTCTCTGAGTTTCCAGATCTGTCGGGGGTCCCCGCTGAGTACCTGGATCTCAAGGAGGTGTTCAGTAAGACCCGTGCTACATCCTTACCTCCACACCGCCCCTATGACTGCTCCATTGAACTGCTTCCTGGTACCACGCCACCTAAGGGTCGTCTCTACTCCCTATCCGCTCCTGAACGTGGGGCCATGGACAAATACATTCAGAGCTCCTTGGCAGCCGGGATCATCCGGCCATCCTCCTCTCCAGCAGGGGCAGGGTTCTTTTTTGTGGAAAAGGAAGATAAGTCCTTGCGGCCGTGTATTGACTATAGGGGGTTGAATGACGTCACCATTAAGAACAGATATCCTTTGCCACTCATTTCCTCTGCTTTTGAACTGTTGCAGGGTGCCACTATTTTCACTAAACTGGACCTGAGGAATGCCTACCATTTGGTCAGAATAAGGGAGGGAGATGAGTGGAAGACAGCCTTCAATACGACTAGTGGACACTACGAGTATTTGGTCCTCCGTCAGCGGTTTTGGTGGCCAGCCATGAGAAAGGATATCATGGAGTATGTTGCAGCCTGCCCGGTCTGCTCGCAGAATAAGCCTTCCCGTCTCCAGCCTGTGGGTCTGCTTCGTCCTTTACCGGTTCCACGGCGTCCGTGGTCCCACATCTCCCTGGACTTCGTCACAGGTCTCCCCGGTTCCGAAGGTAACACGGTCATTCTTTCGGTGATAGATCGTTTCTCTAAGATGGCTCACTTCCTCCCTTTGCCTAAACTTCCCTCCGCCAAAGAAACGGCGGAGGTCATGTTGGCTCATGTCTATCGTCTTCATGGGTTCCCACAGGACATTGTCTCGGACCGGGGTCCTCAGTTCATATCCCGATTTTGGAAGGAGTTCTGCTCGCTTATTGGGGCCACGGTCAGCCTGTCCTCTGGTTACCACCCACAATCTAATGGACAGACGGAACGCTACAACCAGGAGTTGGAGACTGGACTTCGCTGCCTGGCATCGCGGTCCCCCACCACCTGGAGTAAGCAATTGGTGTGGATCGAGTATGCTCATAATTCTCTTCCTGTTTCTGCCACAGGTATGTCCCCGTTCCAGTGTGTCTACGGCTACCAGCCGCCGTTATTTCCTGAGCTTGAGAAGGAGGTCGTGGTTCCGTCGGCTCACGCCCTGGTCAGGAGGTGCCACCTCACCTGGAGAAGAGCCCGGGCTGCCCTACTCCGCACCTCTCAACGATACCAGGTGTCGGCCAACCGTCGTCGTACTCCTGCACCCCACTACCAGGTTGGTCAACGGGTCTGGCTCTCCATTCGGGATCTACCTCTACGGTCGGGGACTCGTAAGCTGACTCCTCGGTTCATTGGTCCCTTTCCTGTCTCCAAGGTTGTGAACCCGGCTGCTGTGCGCCTTCGTCTCCCTCAATCCATGAGGGTACACCCCACCTTTCATGTTTCAAAGATCAAGCCGGTCAGGGAGAGTCCTCTGGTTCCCTCCTCCTGACCTTCTCCACCCCCCCGGATCATCGAAGGGGAGCCTGTATATACGGTCAAGCGGCTCTTGGCAGTACGGCGCAGGGGGAGAGGAAGACAGTATCTGGTCGATTGGGTGGGTTACGGTCCTGAGGAAAGGTAATGGGAAGCAGCTAAGGACATCTTGGACCCCTCCCTAATCACTGACTTTCATACTCTACACCCTGAGCTACTGGGTCCGTCCGGTGCTGTCCCTGGAGGGCGGGGTACTGTCACAAATCAATCGGACTCTTAAGTATTTCCTGTTTTATTTTGACAAGTCATGTGTGTGGTGTTCATTGTTCTATTTACTTCCTGTCTTGGTTGTTTTTTCCCGCCAATTTTCCCCAGTCACCTGTGCCTCATGACCAATCAGCCCCTGTGTGTGTTTTTGTGTATGTATGTATGTATGTATGTATATGTATATATATATATATATATATATATATATATATATATACTTATAGCCCCCTTCCTTTGTTCATTGCCAGATTGTCTTGTTCATTAGTATCAAGCTCTCCAGCGTATCCATGCCATTTTTGATCTCCCGTGTGTTTTTGACCTCCTGCTTGTTATCTTCGGTTTTTGCCTTTGCCCTCTGGATTTGGTTGCCTGCCTCTCGTGTTTTGAACTTTGTGACCGGTTTTTGGACTCACCCTTGCCTACTCCCTGTTTGTACCTCTGCCCTGTTTATTACTCTACCCGTGTACGACTTTGGCTCCGTCAGTAAAGGTCTCTCTTTGATTTTTACCTTCATCGCCTGTGTGGTTCCTGCGCTTGGGTCTTACTCCGTGATTGGGCCGTCACAAGAGAGATGACAGGTAATCAGATGTACGATATGTGAAATTGTTTTTACAACCTTTTTTCCTAATTAGATATTTATTTTGACAGTAGTTTTTTCTGTTGATCAATGTTAAAAAAAACAAACTCTGTCCACTTTGTTTACAAAATTAAATCTAAGGAAGGAGGAACATTTTCATAGGCACCACAGACACACTTCACCCTCTGGATATTATCAGTTGTTTTATGTATTTGGACTACAAAGCACTAACTGATAAGCCTGCCACTACAACTTGATGCTAGTGGGGTATTACTCTAAAAATAACAAGAAGGTTGCAGTCAAACTCAAATCAATCGTAGGCAGGTGACCACAGGATTCGGGGCTCTTATTTATTAAGGATATTACATTTCTTGCTTGTTTACTGCTGATGTCATCTTCTCCTTTAAGGATTTAGGATGTCACTTACTAATTTATCCAGTATTTAAGAACAGTTAATAGCTACTTAGTAACTATTAACTATTAGGAGCAAATAGCTGTTTTTGCATTTGTCGGGTCTGGCAAACCTACTAAAGGATCCTGAGGATAATGATAGGGTGGAAAGAAATAGGATGGAAAGTAGGGATGAAAAGGAGGGAAGAAAGGAGGGTATTGTGGAAATGTAGGCATTTCTGGTTCCGTAGTTGTGGTCGTCGTTGTTGCATTTGTCGGGTCTGGCAAACCTACTAAAGGATCCTGAGGATAATTATAGGGTGGAAAGAAATAGGATGGGGGAATTTGGGTTTCTTAAACATTGCTGGTGTAATATAGGGCAGCAGGTGGTGCAGTTTTGGGACACCAGAGTGAGACTGGAACTCCCTGCCAACGCATTGGGAGCACATAACTTCCACCCTTGGAGAAGAAAACAAAACAAAAATCAGAGCTCAAACCCATCAAGGTTACAGGACTGCAACTAACAATTATTGATTAATCTACACATTTGCTTGAATCCTCAATTAGTCTATAAAATCAGAAAATTGTGAAAAATGCTCAAGATTGTTAATCTGTTAAATATCTAAAAGCCTATTTTTGTCCAATCCAAAACCAAGTTAAAATGTATGCTATGAATTAAGAAAAAACTAAAGTTTGGCAGTTTTGATTGTTTGACTTAAAATAAAATTGCTGATTCTACACGCTAGTTCACCAGATTTCCAATTAATGATTTTATTAGAAATAAACAAACAGAACTATTTATAAGGAAGGCATGAGGTGTGGAAAGTAAGAGCATCAGTAGTGAGTGAAGAATGTATGGGTGAGTGAAGAATGTACAGTATGTTTGTGCGAGTGTTGCAGGCAGCTTTTTCTGTTGATTGGTGTCAAAAAGCTCAATCAAAACTCATTTTGTTTACAAAATTAAATCTAAGGAAGGAGGAACATTTTCATAGGCACTACGGACACACTCCACCCTCTGGATATTATAAGTTGTTTTATTACTTTGGACTACAAAACACTAACTGATAAGCCTGCCACTACAACTTGATTCAGGGCTCTTATTCAGAATGACTTGCACATTCTCTGTTTGTTGTGTCTCCTAAAGGAATCTCCTCCAGCCCCATTTCACATCACAGATCCAAGTGTGATGAGCCGTAAGAGACAAGGGAGCACAGGGTGTACATGCCCACACGTGCGAAGACAAACACAAATACACACACACACAGTTAGTTCCCACAGTGCTGTGTCACAATGCAGCAGTGGGCTGATTAAACAACATAATATTTTTGAGTCGTCTTTCATCCTTCGTCAGCATCTGAAGCCAATTATCCTCAGCCTTTCAGCCTATTTGCATTATGTGTGTACCATTATTATCATATACTGCATCTACACATATATAGAAGCCAGATAAGCATAATATATTGTTTTATGTTATCAGCTTTCAATTAATTCAATTTATGACTTGAGATTGTTTGTGTTCTTGTATTATTCAAAGAAACTCAGAGGGAGTAATTTAATGCTTGTGTGGCCCAGACAGAAAGAGAGAAAGTCAGTCACTCACAGAGATGCTGGACAGTCTGGTTCGCCCTCCAGTGTAACAGTCTTCTGCCTGTGGTGCAAAGATATCCTGGAGCTCCTTGGCCCAACTGCGGCTGTTTACCATGCAGCCTCTTCCTCCTTTCTGTTGTTGTGTGTCACAGTTGCCATCATCTCCACAGTCCTCCCACCAATGGCCTGCTGTGGCCTTTCTCATGAATACCTCTCCCTCCTCTTCCTCATCCATGTCCACATCATAGTCCTCCATAAACACAAACTGTATGGAGTGGGTGGAGCAAATGTCAGGGTTGGGGGAGGAACTAAGTGCCCTGGCTGGGAATATGGCCACAGATGGACTGAAGATATTCAGAGGTGGGTCCCAGATCTCTGACTGAACATGAAATTATATTTCCCTTCTAAACGCTATGTTCCTGTTCTGTGATCTTTCAGTCTCCGATCATACTTCTCACTCTTTTTCATTTAGTTTGTATGAACAGAAGTCACAAAACATCCATTCTGCTAAAATTACTGAACTACAAATGCATAGCATGGTCTTCCATCCTAAATTCTAACCACTGGTAAAATAAAAATCATATATAGCACATATACATACGTGTATACTGTAGGACTCACCTTCATTTTAGAATGCAAACCATTCCTTAAGATGCTTGAAATTAAAATTCAAAAGCAGCAATTATAACAAAATTAGCACAGTGTTGCATAAAAGGACAACTGCTTCTCCCATGGTGGACAGAGACTGTATGATGACAGTTAAAGGATGAATTTTAGGATTTTTTGCTCCTCTGCAGAGTTGTTCTTGTATCTGAGTTTAGAGCTGCATAATTCCAGCCGGCTAACATTCAAGAACTGTGGTAAATGATAAGGAAAAAATACAGACGTGGATCCTTGCTTTCAAAGACCAGCATTACATGCATCTCTGTTGTCACGTGTGGCTTAGATTCAGTGATGCGTGTGGATTTGTGTATGTGTGTGCATCATCACAGGGCACCCAGAGGAGAGAGAGTACCATGTGGAAGTACATAGGAACAGACATAATGGGGGGTGTGTGCGCATGCTGTACGAGTGCATATAGGAGTCAGAGGGTTTCACATTCTTTAGTGTTGGCATGGTTAGCCTCAAACCATTTCTAAAGGCAGCCTTGGCATAAAAAAAGACACTAGTCGACACTTGGAACAGCATGAGAGGTCAGGTTCCTCAGTAAGTTATAACCCTCAGTCATTAGCAACCTGTGTTTGTTTCCCCAGTTGGTGAGCTTGGACTTTAGACATTCACCAAATCCTCAAGCCAGTTCATATAGCAGTCTCCTGCAGCTGCAATTTACGCACAACATTAACAATCAATTGTCAAATGTTGCTTGAAAGGAAATATCAGAAGTCATTGGAGAACACACACACACACACAAATGGACCAAAGGGAAATTAGAGTTGTATTACAGATGCATGAATGACACCAAGTTCCAAGCAAAACATGTTTATTGAATGCTCCATAATCACTGGACATCAGCCCCTGAAAGAAAGCAAGACGGATATGGTTGAGAAACTAACTCTTAAAGTCAAACCAATTCAAACATGAATTACAAGTGAACCTTACCATTTAGATGCGTTTGGGTTGCAGATTTTTCCTGTCAAATGAAGATCATCTTGTGCCGAGTGGGGAAACCAGAGCACAGGTTGCCAGTGGTGGAAGCTTGGATGTGGGTGTGCGCGAGTCTACAGTCCAGATTTGTAGCCAGCTTGAGGCCCGTTTTTCTGGTCCTGTGGGAGTTTGCAAACCTTCTTGTATGAAATATATGGAGCAAAGGGGAGCTGGTTGTAAGGAACATACCCACTCATTGGGCCTGGATGCCGCTACTGCTGGGTTTTGTTTTATTGGCACATGCTTTACGTGTGGGAGCAGAAGGAGTGGTTGGCTTTGTCGTAGGACTTGAGTCACTCACTGGTGGATTTTGTGGGTATGGAGGCTTGCCATAGAAATGCTGGATAACTGGGTAGTAGTAAACATCAGTATTGTGTGGCATTCCTAGTAACGGTTGTCCTGCTGGAGGGTAGAAGGGAAAATAAAGAAAATATGGTGGGTAATGGGGGAAATGTGGTTTTTGAGGAGTCTTTGTGGTTGATACCAAGGGTGTAGTAGTCATCACTGGGGCATTTGGAAGAGGGTAATGGGGGTAGTAAGGGTAATAAGGGTAATACGGATATGCAGGAGGCTTCATTTGAGTGGGGTTCTCTGTAGATGGCTTGGTGGTCATACAGGTCGTGTCAGGCTTAGCAGTAGCTGTGGCAGCACTAGGGGCTGGCGCCGGTGTCAACGAAGCAGGTGTTTTAGCAGAACTTGTCGACATGGGGCAGACGAGTTTAACTGGAGTCTCCAGCCAGCTCATTCGCAACATGTAATTTCCATTCTGAAACAAGAATATACAAGCAGCTGAGCTGATGATACACTTAACCTGGAGTTCAGCATTGGTAAAAAGTTGGCTTCAACTTTCTTTACCAGGCTCCTCTGGACAAACCCAATTGATTAGCTTTCTTTCGACAGCTACCATAAAAAAAAAATATAAAGTAAATCTAATGCAATTTAAGCTGCATTCATTGACATTTGTTGAGACAAACTTACGTAAATGCCTCCTATCTTTTTATGGATTATACATTTGATTTGCCGCCAAGGCATACCTCTTGTATCACATTGCAGCCACCATAGGGAACAACCAAAATGAGGCCCAGTGCATTTTGCTTCACCGAGTAGCCACAAGTTTCAGGCACCTGGATCAAAGGTAGGGGGCGTGAATTAGCTGAGAGGGGGAGAAAGAGACCATTATTCTATGCCAACCTGTCACACTTACAGCTTTAACATAAACTGACATTATACAAGCTTGGTTTTGCTACAGTACCCATGTCTAGCTGCAAGTCAGCAGCTTGGAGTCCCGTGATTTTCAACACCATCTTGTCTTGACCACAACGCAGGGATGGATTCAAGCATCCCCATGCTGCTTCACTGGTCATGCCGTACTCCAACATCCCTTTAGGAGTAGAGAAGTTCAAATATAAAAGTTAATACTGGCCATGTCTCTTGGTGTCTGAATATCATGTTGTATTTGCATGCAGTATATCAAATTAGCAGATAACTAGACAGCAAAACCTTACCTGTGTCATATGATTGATCCGAGTCCATATGCAGCAATCCATTATTTCCTGTGGTAGCAGCAGAGGCAGACACTGACTGGGATTTAAGCTCTTTCCCATTAGAGAGAATGCTTCCCGTCCTTACTTCCATCTCTGTGGCCTCCCCAACTACCTTGTCCTGCTCAACTTTTTGGCTCAAGCTAAAACAAGTTAAACTCTGGGCCAAAGAGCACAGGACCAATATGACTGCTACAGTTTGACGTGATCTGCGTCCCATTTCATCTTCACCTGCCATACTGGAGATGCATGGAGAGTGCTTTACTATGAAGCACCTGAATCACAGCTTTTAATACTGGGCACATATTGGTGCAAGGTAATCAACCAGTGAGCTTCAGCTACAGCTTGCACCTGTGTTCATTTAGCTCGCAACAGGTGGGCTCGTTAATAGAGCCTTTGATGTCTAATTGGTCGTCTCGGGTCAATAAAGTCAGCTCTGCATATTTATCATGTGACATGAAATAGGAGACATGTCATTTGTTTGGTAGGGTATTTTGCAGTCAGGTTGTGTGAATATTTACATGTGTGTTGTTTAATTCTGATGTTTCTGAGTAAACTCCCTCTTCCAGTGTGTTCAGTGAAATGTTTGAGGGACTTTGTTGGATTTATTTGTATCTTTTTGCAGTATTCCTCCTCTATTTTATGTCTAGTGTTACACGCAGGAATGTGTGCAGTACAACAATGTTTCTTCAGCGCTTGCTATTGTTGCCCTTTAGTTTCATGGCCATCCCAGGTCATGAATAGGCAGACACAAGGATGACAGATCAAAACATGAGACAGCAGTATTTGTCTGGCCATAGCTTAAATAACTGTTGATGGTGAAACATTTAAAAGGAGTAACACAATTCCACTTATGTTTCGGTTTGTTTGTGACACACTTAAGGGTGGAATATACTCCAAATCCAAATATACAAACAAATCCCCAATCTTTATATTATGAGCCTTTTCCTTAACAATTACTAATAACACAGTAGATGAAACCATAACGATCCTATGTAACCAGCAAAACTAAAAATAATTTGAAAAAGAAAAAGTAGACCTATAAAAAAATAAAAATGTTATCTAGACTACAAAAATAGGCAGCTGATATTTTCACTATTGTTCCAGTATTGGAAAAGTAGGTGGATTAGAGGATTGTGATGATATGAAACAATAAATGCAGTACATGCAAAGCAAATGAAAAGAATGCGTATAAATCATCCAGTGCTAATCAGGTTGTTATTAAATGTTTTTCACTCACTTAAAGTTTGATTTCTTTTCCCTGAAAATGGTTTTCAAAATCATAGATGAAGCCCATGGGTTGGACAGTTTATTGCCTTTATTATGGAGCTGATAGAGATGTCACAAATCAATCGGACTCTTAAGTATTTCCTGTTTTATTTTGACAAGTCATGTGTGTGGTGTTCATTGTTCGGTTTAGTTCCTGTTCGGTTTAGTTCCTATATATATATATATATATATATATATATATATATATATACACATGTACACCAGCCCTCTTCCTTTGTTCATTGCCAGATTGTCTTGTTCTTTAGTATCAAGCTCTCCAGCGTATCCATGCCATTTTTGATCTCCCGTGTGTTTTTGACCTCCTGCTTGTTATCTTCGGTTTTTGCCTTTGCCCTCTGGATTTGGTTGCCTGCCTCTCGTGTTTTGATCAACTTTCTGACCGGTTTTTGGACTCACCCTTGCCTACTCCCTGTTTGTACCTCTGCCCTGTTTATTGCTCTACCCGTGTACGACTTTGGCTCCGTCAGTAAAGGTCTCTCTTTGATTTTTACCTTCATCGCCTGTGTGGTTCCTGCGCTTGGGTCTTACTCCGTGTTTGGGCCGTCACAAGAGAGATGACAGGTAATCAGAGATGTACAATATGTGAAATTGTTTTTACAACCTTTTTTCCTAATTAGATATTTCTTTTAACAGTAGTTTTTTCTGTTGATCGATGTTAAAATAAAAAACCATACAAAACTCAGTCCACTGTGTTTACAAAATTAAATCTAAGGAAGGAGGAACATTTTCATAGGCACCACAGACACACTTCACCCTCTGGATATTATCAGTTGTTTTATGTATTTGGACTACAAAGCACTAACTGATAAGCCTGCCACTACAACTTGATGCTAGTGGGGTATTACTCTAAAAACAACAAGAAGGTTGCAGTCAAACTCAAATCAATCGTATTTTCAGTTCTTCACTGAAAACAAGCAGGTGACCACAGGATTCAGGGCTCTTATTTATTAAGGATATTACATTTCTTGCTTGTTTACTGCTGATGTCATCTTCTCCTTTAAGGATTTAGGATGTCACTTACTAATTTATCCAGTATTTAAGAACAGTTAATAGCTACTTAGTAACTATTAGGAGCAAATAGCTGTTTTTGCAGTTGTGGTAGTTGTAGTTGGTGTTGTAGTCATGTGTGGCGCAGAGGTTGGATCTTGGGGATATGGAGGAAAGAAAGGCCTATGGAAACTGGTGAAGGAGGTGTAGTTGTGGTTAGAGTAGTTTGAGTAGTTGTTGGAGGTCGTGGGTAGAGCCAAGGAAAGGAAGGGAAGTAAGGTGGGTATACAGAAAGAGGAAACATCTGGGGAGGAGCTGCGGCTGCTGGAGTTGCAGTGGTGGTTGGTGCAGCAGTTATGGCTGGGAGAGGGGGAGGAAAGTAGGGATGAAGGGGAGGAAAGTAGGGATGAAAAGGAGGGAAGAAAGGAGGGTATTGAGGCATTTCTGGTTCCGTAGTTGTGGTCGTCGTTGTTGCATTTGTCGGGTCTGGCAAACCTACTAAAGGATCCTGAGGATAATTATAGGGTGGAAAGAAATAGGATGGGGGAATTTGGGTTTCTTAAACATTGCTGGTGTAATATAGGGCAGCAGGTGGTGCAGTTTTGGGACACCAGAGTGAGACTGGAACTCCCTGCCAACGCATTGGGAGCACATAACTTCCACCCTTGGAGAAGAAAACAAAACAAAAATCAGAACTCAAGGCACAAACAAACCCATCAAGGTTACAGGACTGCAACTAACAATTATTGATTAATCTACACATTTGCTTGAATCCTCAATTAGTCTATAAAATCAGAAAACCGTGAAAAATGCTCAAGATTTGTTAATCTGTTAAATATCTAAGAGCCTATTTTTGTCCAATCCAAAACCAAGTTATAATGTATGCCATGAATTAAGAAAAAACTAAAGTTTGGCAGTTTTGATTGTTTGACTTAAAATAAAATAGCTGATTCTACACGCCAGTTCTCCAGATTTCCAATTAATGATTTAATTAGAAATAAACAAACAGAACTATTTATAAGGAAGGCATGAGGTGTGGAAAATAAGAGCATCAGTAGTGAGTGAAGAATGTATGGGTGAGTGAAGAATGTACAGTATGTTTGTGCGAGTGTTGCAGGCAGCTTTTTCTGTTGATCGGTGTTAAAAAGCTCAATCAAAACTCATTTTGTTTACAAAAATAAATCTAAGGAAGGAGGAACATTTTCATAGGCACTACGGACACACTCCACCCTCTGGATATTATAAGTTGTTTCATTACTTTGGACTACAAAACACTAACTGATAAGCCTGCCACTACAACTTGATTTTCCTTGCCGCTAGTGGGGTATTACTCTAAAAACAACAAGAAGGTTGCATTCAAACTCAAATCAATCGTATATTCAGTTTTTCACTGAAAACAAGCAGGTGACCACAGGATTCAGGGCTCTTATTCAGAATGACTTGCCACAGAGCTTGCTAAGTTACTGTTTAGTAATGTCTTTTACACTTGACTTTCCTTAAGGATATTACATTTGTTTACTGCTGATGTCATCTTTTCCTTTAGAGATTTAGGATGTCAGCTACTAATTTTTCCAGTATTTTCAAGAATGGTTAATAGCCACTTCTGCAGATATCAAACCATACTTAGGCCACACCATCAGCTTAATGAAGTTTGAACACTTATGATCAACTAATATTTGGTCATGTGACTGAAGAGATGAGGCACACAGAAATACAGCAGGTACAGTGTGTTGGTGTCCCTCAGTTGGTGGCTTCTCAAATACACAGCACAATTTAAAATGTAGTTGAATTAGATCCCAATTTACATCTGCTAAATGGTGACAATTTGAGAAACCACTCATTAACTGCACTTTAGAGTCAACATACTAAAAGATATTGTTTGATACTGTGGGAAATAATCAATGTAGTTGAATCACAGGAGAAGAATCTGTTCTACACTGCAAGTAGGACTGGAAAAAATTTCATTTCTGTAAAGCTTGTGCACACAAGTACAACTATATCTGAATCCTACCAAAATGTGCCAACTTCAAATTTGAGACTTGCACTGTGAAATGGTTGAGCCATGGTGCCACCATGTGGACAGTCTCCAACAGACCTATTAGAGCACCACTTACAACTAGAGGCTGTCCAGAAACCACAAAAGAAAATACAAAGAAATCCCACTGCATATCCAAAATGTCTGTGAATTTAAAGTGAAATAATGTGGATGTTGTATAGGACCAACTTTTCCATTTGACCATTACACTCAAATGCTTTTACACCTTGTTGAAATTCTCTGCATGGGGCAGTTGGATGGTTTATAAGCACAAGGAACTGGACAGAGGTACTTGCGTTTGTCAAACCATTTATTGGAACACTTTCAGCAGGTTAGACTTTACGAGGGGGATATGGCATAAATGGATATTTAAAGTTGACGCATCGCTGAAAATATGGCCAATAGCTAAACGGTGATGGAGTCAGTGGGAGGTTTGCTTTCGTAGTTGTGATACTTGTACTTGGCGTTGTAATCATTTGTGGCGCAGAGGCTAGATCTTGGGGATATGGAGGGAAAAAGGGATATGGAGGGAAAAAGGGATATGGTGGAAACTGCGGTGGAAGTGTTGTCATGGTTGGAGTAGTTTGAGTACTTGTTGGCGGTCCTGGGTAGAGCCAAGGAAAGGAAGGGAAGTAAGGTGGGTATACAGAAAGAGGAAACATCTGGGGAGGAGCTGCAGCTGCTTGAGTTGCAGTCATGGTTGTAGTCGAACTGGTGGTGGTTGGTGCAGCAGTTGTGGCTGGGAGAGGGGGAGGACAGTAGGCATAACGACGGAAGAAAGGGGGGTATACAGGAAGAGGAAACACCTGGGGAGGAGCTGCTGCTGCTGGAGTTGCAGTCATGGTTGTAGTTGAACTGGTGGTGGTTGGTGCAGCTGTTGTGGCTGGGAGAGGGGGAGGAAAGTAGGTATCAAGAGGACGGAAGAAACGGGGGTATTGTGGAAATGCAGGCATTTCGGGTTCCGTAGTTGTGGTTGTTGGATTTGTTGGGTCTGGCAAACCTACTAAAGGGTCCTGAGGATAATTATAGGGTGGAAAGAAATAGGAAGGGGGAATTTGGGGATCTGAAACATTGCTGGTGAAGTATAGGGCAGCAGGTGGTGCAGTTTTGGGACACCAGAGTGAGACTGGAACTCCCTGCCAACGCATTGGGAGCACATAACTTCCACCCTTGGAGAAGAAAACAAAACAAAAATCAGAACTCAAACCCATCAAGGTTACAGGACTGCAACTAACAATTATTGATTAATCTACACATTGGCTTGAATCCTTAATTAGTCTATAAGACCAGAAATTTGCAAAAACTGCTCAAGATCTGTTAAGCCTATTTTGTCCAAAACAAAGTTACACAGTATGCTATGAATTAAGAAAAAGCTAAAGTTTAGCAGTTTTGATTGTTTGACTTGAATAAAATTGCTGATTCTACAAATCGTTTTAGCTCTTGGTTACACTACAGGAATACGTTTAGAAATTACCAGGATTATTGTCAAATCTTTCCACTATTTTGGAGTAGCGACATCTTTGCATGTCAGTAAACAACATTACCTCTTGAACCACATTGCAGCCATCATAGGGAACCAACATAACAAGTGCAAGGGAGTTCGTCTGCATGCTGTAGCCACATGTGGAAGGGACCTGGGACAGAGGAAGTGGAGGTGCATTTCCTGTGGGGAAAATATATTAAATGTGACTGCAACCATTGGTGGGAACATCTACATTGTACAGTTAATAGATGGTATAGCTAATGAACTTTATTACCTTGTTCCACTGCAAACTGTGAAGCTCCTGGTCCCACTGCTCTGAACTTCAACTGGTCTGCACCACACTGCAGAGAACATACCATGCGCTTCCATGCTGCTGCTCTGGAACCAGCATCTCGTCCTGGTAACCAGCCTGACAGAAAATTAAAATTAGTGAAGCCTACTAAACACAGTCCATTGTGATTTTTTTTTTAACAAGTTCTGCCATTTTAAACTGAGAACTTGATTTTAAAAATTCAGAAATAGAAATTTAACTGAACCCCTGCAATTCAACACAGGTATAAAGACCTGAAGAGATTTCTACCTGCAGAGTCGGCTTGATAAGCAGCTTCATCCTCCACAGAAGCATTTGAGGAGGACTTCTTGGTCCCAT
Source organism: Macquaria australasica (assembly GCA_005408345.1). Taxonomy (NCBI): domain Eukaryota; kingdom Metazoa; phylum Chordata; class Actinopteri; order Centrarchiformes; family Percichthyidae; genus Macquaria; species Macquaria australasica. The sequence continues at coordinate 29,236 of SEMN01001465.1, read as the reverse complement.
CTATGACTTGTGAGGCAAGACCCGACCCCTTCTCAAAAACTCTCCCGAACACAATTTGCCCCTCTTGGACCCCAATCGTTTTGGCTGCATCGACTTCTTTTCGCCCTTCTCGTCTTCCTGTCTTCTTCAATCGATAACAGTCTATCATTTGCGCCAAATAACACGTCAGAATAACAGCTGCGGCCAAGTACACAGTGACACATTTCCATTTTCCTTTACTCGCCATTCTATTGGGACCTCTGGAAATGTTAAAAGCTGCTAGACGCTGCTTTGCCGCAGCTATTTAAAGTCTTCTGCTGGCAGGTACGCCGGTGCTGCAACAACCAATCAACAGCTGCGGTAGGCTGGCTAATTGATTGTCCTGATATCATCTGGCATTGGTTCCACCTGGGTAATGTCAAGGTTGCCATGAGGTCAAGAGACAGCGGGGGAGGAGGGGTGAGCTTATTAAGGACCTCAACGCCAGGCTACTGTAAGATTTTATTATGAGTGTTTCTGATAAGAATCAGACTAATCTCACTGGTCAGTTGAAAAAGTTACCCTAACCCCTTTCCTAACGAAATACTTTGTTCATAAATAAATAAATAAATAAAAGTAGCCTATTAAAGAGGATGATTCTGACCCAGATAACTGAGTGGGAAAAAAGCATGTTGTCTCTGTATGAAAAAGTGGATGGAAAAAGTATGTAAAAGATTGTTTGGACACAGGGGTGAAAAAGCATATTATCTTACAAAACCTTTCAAAAAAATGTCACTATACACCATATAAACTTACCATTTACATAATGATTACTTGGTGGAGCTTCAAAGTTCATTCTTGACCTATGATGAAGATAATGTGATATGATCAGAAGCTCATCAACAGCTACTAAACGGACCTTGGGGTGAGATTTTTTTGTCTTTTTCTTTTTTTTGTCTCCAAATCCACCTTAAAACATTATAGATTTTTGGCATCAGAACCTGGCTTTTAGATTGTTTACAAAATTTAGAAAATCACATATGAGAAGAATCTAATTTTGACATATTCAAAAATAAATCCAGATTCAGCAAGATCTGAAATTGTATCTTTTTTTTAACTGGAGCCTTAACATAAAATGTTAGATTTCAGGATCCCCTTTTCTTCTTTTCTGCAGACCAAGATGAGGGAGTATACAGTCAGCACTTTGACAGTATTATACAGTATATTGTAATTGTGTTTCATAACATTTGTGGGTATTAAAACCAGTCAGCCAGCAGCCAAAGTTAGGTACGCTATTACATTGCTGTAGACAACTACATCATCTCCAAGGTTAATGACAACACCAGCAAGTGTGAGACATTGAGGTGAGTGCATTAACTTTTTATTGCTTTTTTGTATACATTTTATTTAAAAAGGTGTATTGCCTTATCTCATTAATTTTTGTTTTTCTGTCAATCTGACCTTTTTCTGTCAGAGAGAGTAGGAGAGTCTGTCTGTCAGCAAGAAATCATTTACATAATTTATCATAATTTCCATTCAGTCACATGTGAAGCTGATAATTCCTGAGCGTCGGGTTTGATGTTACATCACTTCAATTTTCCCTGAAACATTTAGCGTAATACATCATTTCAAATGTTCAAAAGACACCCTAATCATATACCAGGTTAATGAATAATGAATTCACAATCAGAATATCGACAAATACAGATGCAAATAATTAATAAATAATATAAACACAGGACACAGTACACAGTACACAGTAGCTTTAAATACAGAGTGCAGGTTGTTTATGTGCAGGTGTTTGTTAAACAGGCTACAAAGAGGAAACGCTGCTGCTCTTCCAGAGATAACTTGCCTTTATTAGTATTAGCGCAGTGCACGTGTGCAGATACAAACTCCATCAAAAGTCTCTACAGCTGTTGTTAACCCCACTGACAGCTGATCCAGCTGCCATCAGCTGCCGCCGTCATCAGAAACGGACCCCCATGACACCGGGCTGGTAATATAGCCTTAGTGAAGGCCCACACAGGTTCCACCCAGTCACCCCAACGACCCTCTCTGACTGCAAGCTCCTGCGAGAAGAGACCAGTCTACCGCAGGCAGAAAGGGGAGGGGTGTTTGATACTGTGGGAAATAATAATCAATGTAGTTGAATCACAGGAGAAGAATCAGTTCTACACTGTAAGTAGGACCAAGTCAGAGAGGTCACAGCTTAATGTATCACACACACACACAGAAAGTGTATCACACACATAAAATGTATCAAACAGTACAAGATGAGTCAGCATAGTGAAGGAGGTGACGGCTGGAGGAACGATGAACAATAAAAGTACCAAGTGTACCCAGTTTTTTTTTTTTTTTAAAACAGGAGTAGCTGCAGTCAGATACTTTTATTTACTAATCTGAAACATTGGGCCTATGGGAATTGGACGAGAATCTAGAATATGACACAATTAGTTATTGGATGAGGAGAATATGCCAAAAAAAGAAATACAATAGTATCTGGGCCAAGATGTGAGAAGCAGCCTGTCCACCAAGTCAAGGTCAACAGGTGACGCCATGTATTAGGCTCCACAACAGGAGGAGAAAAAGGAGGGGTGAGAGAAGAGTATAAAAGTGAAGAGCTGTACACTGTATGAGCAGTCACTCCACGGAAGGACTCGTGTTTGCTGTAATTTGTTGATTCTGCAGTAAACTCTATTCACATCTGAACTCATCTCGACTCAGTTGTTTTTGTTGAAGTTTATTAGTTAAGTACAAGTGCGGTGAAGATCTGAAGACCATCTGGTCCATCTTCAAGATTTTTATTCCACAATACACTGCCCCCATGTGGTCACACAGTGTCTGATCATGCATAAAACTACAGAATATCCACTTTTAATAAATGTAAGCTTTTTGTGATTGTAAATAAGCTAATTATTTATGATTGTAACCATTTATGGCTATTTTAGGGTTACTCCAGCCAAAGAATCGTCAAAATCGAAGCAGCAGAGGCCGAGATATCCCCTTGACTTTTAGTCCCTGGTAAATTCCCATATTTTTATTAAATTCCACACCATTGGTTTGTAACGGAGGCTTTCTGCTTTTTCTGTTGATCGGTGTCAAAAAGCTCAATCAAAACTCACTTTGTTTACAAAATTAAATCTAAGGAAGGAGGAACATTTTCATAGGCACTACGAACACACTCCGCCCTCTGGATATTATCAGTTGTTTCATTACTTTGGACTACAAAACACTAACTGATAAGCCTGCCACTACAACTTGATTTTCCTTGCCACTAGTGGGGTATTACTCTAAAAACAACAAGAAGGTTGCAGTCAAACTCAAATCAATCCTATATTCAGTTTTTCACTGAAAACAAGCAGGTGACCACAGGATTCAGGGCTCTTATTTATTAAGGATATTACATTTCTTGCTTGTTTACTGCTGATGTCATCTTCTCCTTTAAGGATTTAGGATGTCACTTACTAATTTATCCAGTATTTAAGAACAGTTAATAGCTACTGAGTAACTATTAGGAGCAAGTAGCTGTTTTTGCAGTTGTAGTTGTATTTGGCGTTGTAGTCATGTGTGGCGCAGAGGTTGGATCTTGGGGATATGGAGGGAAAAAAGGATATGGAGGAAAGAAAGGCCTATGGAAACTGGTGAAGGAGGTGTAGTTGTGGTTAGAGTAGTTTGAGTAGTTGTTGGAGGTCGTGGGTAGAGCCAAGGAAAGGAAGGGAAGTAAGGTGGGTATACAGAAAGAGGAAACATCTGGGGAGGAGCTGTGGCTGCTGGAGTTGCAGTGGTGGTTGGTGCAGCAGTTATGGCTGGGAGAGGGGGAAGAAAGTAGGGATGAAAAGGAGGGTATTGTGGAAATGTAGGCATTTCGGGTTCCGTAGTTGTCGTTGTTTCATTTGTCGGGTCTGGCAAACCTACTAAAGGATCCTGAGGATAATTATAGGGTGGAAAGAAATAGGATGGGGGAATTTGGGGATCTTAAACATTGCTGGTGTAATATAGGGCAGCAGGTGGTGCAGTTTTGGGACACCAGAGTGAGACTGGAACTCCCTGCCAACGCATTGGGAGTGTGGGGAATTTTATTCACCAAATGTGGTATAATATTGATGTATAATGGTGAATCAGTATTGAATCATTGCAGGGTAAGGTCAGAGAGGTCAAATAAGTCATAATCAATATTACAGTATTAATATATTATATATTAATATATTAAGTCAATCAAAGTCAACCATATTGATAATGGTCAGGTAAAGTCAGGTTCAGTCAGGTTCAGTCATAATCATGATGTAGTCATGTGTTGTTGGATGTGGGCATAATCATAGAAGTCTTGTATTTTTAATTAAGTGCAGCAGCTGGCAGTGGGAGGTTAGAGTATATCAGACAGTGGGAAGAAAAGGGAGGAAACCGTAGTGTCTGGCTCAGAGCAGGTTGAAAACATCACAGAAAAAAGGCCAAGGTCAGCAGCCCACAGAAGGAGGGTGAAAGGGGTGGCTATAAAAGAAGACGTGTGCATTGGATTGTCAGTTACTTCATGGACTGACTCAGATCTGTGTGCGCTCGTATGCTTAACTGTTGGTTGCTCCATGAACTAACTCGGGTTTGCTGTACTTGTTGATTTGTCAGTAAACTCTATTCATATTTGAACTCTTTTGACTCAGTTGAATTATTTTTGAGTATTGAAGTGCTTATAGTGTGGGGAAGATCCTGAGGACATCTGGCCCATCTTTGGGATTTTTCTCCCACATCAAATTGGCGAGCCAGCCAGGAGAGGCTGTGGGGCCTGGGGCTTGGACGAGGTCACTGCAGCTCTAACAACAGGGGCGCCCCGATTTACAGGTAAGCAGAGCCACTTTAAAAATCTGCATACACTTGTTGTTTTGAGCACGGTGTGTCCTCGCCCAGGTCACAGACGATACATTGCCTCTCCTCCAAAAATCCTAGATTTAAAGTAAGAGTTCAGATGTGATTTGTGTGTGTGTTGACTGACTTGACTGACCAGACTTTGACTGTATTTTGCTTAGGGAGAACAGAGGCCAGCAAGGCTTAGCATTAGCAGGCTAGTTTGGCCTGGTAGCTTGTTAACTTAGCATAAAAAGTGCACTAAAATACAAATATATATATATTTTCAGAATCGGGAGATCTAGCTGATACTGAAAAATATTATAAATAGCTTGTTAGATGAAGAAAATTTTATAGTATAATAGTCTGAGACTTAGAATATAATATAGAAAAGTCCTGCAGCTACCGCTTCTCTGTATCAGAGAAGGTCTGCACGGGTAGGCACCTAGTATGAGTTAAAGTCTTGTGGATACCGCTGCTTTATTGAATGATTTGAAGCAGGTCTGAACGGGCAAGCATAAGAAAACCACATCTGAGGATACCGCCTCTGAGACGTCTGAGGGTCTGCACGGTCAGATGATGGGAAAAAAACACCTGTGGCTACCGCTCCTAGGTAGGAGGACTGCTCGGACAGGCTATAAGTAAAAGTCACTGAGGTCAGTGACAGCCGGCTAGGGGGGTGTGAATGCGACGTCGTGTATAAGAGCAGTGTGTGTATGAAAGGAGTGTGTGTATGAGAAAAGTGTGTAATCAGAGAATGGAGTGACAGTGAATGCGTGCGTGCATTAAATCAGCTGATTAATTGGCTTGTAGAAAAATCACTCTAAACACCAGTGATAGCTTAATATCATAAATTCAAAAATTAAATTAGTAACTGTCAACAGTAGAACAATTGACACTGATGTGAGAAAATATCACCGAACGGAAAGAGCTTGCTCAAAACCAAGGCTGTAAAGGAGCCCTGAGTGGCTCGGCTGAGGAAACACCCTGTACATATGTAAATAATTTCTTTCTCATGATAAGAACTCACCAGTAAAGCATGGAATGAGTTATACAGTGATTCACAATTGATTAGTTTGCAGCAGTTTTAGTGTTTTAATCAAAGACTGAGTGATTTCAGTGTTTTCTAAGGAGAAAGAAAATGGGAAACAAATTGTTGTGCAGAAAAATACACAAAAAACACAAACTAACACATATTTTTTGACCAAGGTACGCAAAATCACAGAATGCGTTTTGATTGGATTCGGATCTGGATTCCGCCGCTCCTCCTCTGTATGCTTTAATTCATCCTGTGTCAAACTGAGGACTGGAGGCGGGGGGACGGACTCCAGTGATGAACCAGCCTGCTGCACACACAATGTTGAGTGAGTCCCAACCTCAAACTGATTATGACAGAATAAACGAAAAAAGGAAAAATAATAATAATGATAATGATAATGATAATAATAATGATGATAATAATAATAATAATAATAGTAATAATAATAATGAATTGTATTGCGGAAATTTAACAACACCGATAAATATATATGGGAGATCTATTGGTTTTACAGGTTTTGGGAAAAACCTGGAAATATAATTTTGATTATTGTAGCACAGTAGGCATTTCAGTGCTGAATTAATTTATTGCAGGATGCAATGACTGTATTACAAGGGGGAATGTCAATCTCGGAGACAAAGTGCTCTGATGAAGTTGTTTGATTCTCTGTTCAGATAATTGATTAAAACATATAAAAAGTGGAGATTAATAACATCAACAAAGGGATTGGTAAATTCTTAATAGTGTGAAAATTGATTGTAGCAACAAGTGGAAATGTTTTAAACTTAAAGTAATAGTAACAAAAATTAATTATCAGACTTTTTTCAAAATGGGATCAGGTAGCAGTAAGATAAAAGAGGGAAAGAAGACGCAAGGCAGGGACAGGAAAATCTCATCTGTGTCTCAGTGTCTCAAAATGCAGGACTCTGACCTCGACTCAGCTCCACCACCATACAACTCTGCTCAAGTCCCAGTGCTCCTCCAGCTGTACAACCAGATCTCAATCTCCTGGGAGAAACAGGGAGATCGGACAAAGACCTTCCCCTATCTCTGCGCTGCACCCGATCAGGACACAGACTCGACAAAGAATCAACGACAATCTCATCACCATTCAGACCTGACAGACGAGGAGAAGTTCATGAAGTGGTCTCTACGCAGAAACAGCTTCATCAATGGACTGAAACCTGAAATTAGCAACGTGCTGAAACAAACATGCATTACATGGGATTCAGGAAAACTGTCTGTCATCAAAGCACATGCAGTGCATACTGAGAAAATCGTCAGAGAGACCAAGAAGAAGAAAGACAAAAAAGGAGAGAAAGATCTACAAATGGCTGTGATGATAATGTTCCAAAGTCACACCAGACGACGTGCACGCAACAGAGGCATCAGGGGCGTGGAAGAAGAGGAGGACATGAGCGCTCCAACGCAGGCTTTGTGTGCGACAAACATGGACATCGGGCCAAAGCTAGTCCTGAGAGGAAGGACAGAAATCAAGCAGACTGATGCCAGGTGGAGCCTGAGGAGAGGGAGGGGTTGGCATCAACTGGTTCACTGACGCACAGTGAGGAACATCCTACACATCAGGAAGGTGATAACACCCAACACACACTTTTGAAGAAGGCAAGCACATATTCAGAAAAGACACCTGAACAACAATCCACACCTGTCGGTAACATGTTAAATACATATCAGAGGCCTTCATGAATATGCCTACACACACTTTAGTAAACAAGTGATTGCGCACACTGAGGTTAAACAGAATTAGAAAGGTCAAAAGGAGGGAACGTGCTAAATTGGGTCACAAAGCATATAAAATCAGGTTAGAGTTAATACTACAGATCTCAGGGCAAGCAGTCATGTTTTTAGTTGACTCTGGGGCTACAGAATCAGTAATTATGGGAAAAGAATTTGAAATAAAACCCAAATTAAGTGGTAAATATATGAGAACATGTGCCTCAAGAACATCAGTCTTAGAAAAATATAATACCCCATTGTCCTGCCATGAAGAACTAAAAGTAAACATTCATTGTTGCTGTCACCATTCTGCCCCATTAATCTGCTCAAAGGGGATCTGCTGTGTAGATCAGGCATAATTTTGACCTCAGAACAGAACTAATGGTTAAATATAATATTGTCCAGATATGTTGCTTTATGCCTATGAGTGGTGCCGGCCTGATGCAGCAACAGGTTCTATAAATAACCAGTTAGTGCAGGAAGCACATGAACACACACAGACCACAAGACCTGCGCTGCACAACACACATATCTGAAGGGAGAGATGAGAGTTTTGAAGAGCAGTTGTCTGAAGGAAAGGTTCATTTTGAGTTGTATGTATTGGCATTAAACCAGTTTTTGAATGTCTTGTTAAAACAGGCATTATTGTTTGAAAGCTCGGACAGTTGGAGAAGAGTCTCCTCCAGCTGCCTCTATGGGACACCCTACACGCTTCTTAATCATCACGATGGATTCCAAGCTAACACGAACATCGAGGTGCTGGTAACCTCTCGTGTTAGTGGCTCTCAACGACACGCAAAGTGCCTGGGCTGAAGACAACAAAAGCAACCATATGAACTTTTACTGTGATCATTTTTACTGCCAGATTATTCTTTAACACCTGAACAGAGTTTAATGTGTGGTTTGATGCCAGGTTCCTTTATAACACCTGCAGGGGTTTCTTTGCACCCATAATTTTGATATTCACCACAAGCCAGGATTTCTTAACATTCTGATGCCAGATTTTCAATAATCTGAAGAGGTTTCTTAACACCTAAGCTGTGTATCTTTAGACAGTGGATATTTTTCTTATGAAACCACTAACATTGTTTTAAGTAGCACATTTTAAGAGTATGTCAAATCATCATACAGATGGGTCACAGATTAGGTAATACAGGGTTTGAAGCTCCAGGTCACAACGGATGACCTGTACAATGGTATGTGACTGTGACAGTGTTCAAGACAAATTGCTGCAAATACATGCTAATAATTACTAATACACTGAATGTTTGTGAAAGATTGTACGCTGAGGCCTAAGTGTTTTCCCTCTACTGACTAGGAGGTTTTCTCTTGGGTCTTGGTAAGGGAGATAGGTACAACTTGGCTTTTACTCGCTCCCCGCAAAACAGGGAGGAGAGGTTTTCCAGGTTGTACTCCTGTGATGGTGGATTTCACTCTGGATCACACCCTTATTTTGAGCATGTGACTAAAATACCCGAGACTTGTTGCTCATGGGTCAGAAGAACTCCGCTGTCACAGGAAGAGGGATAAGAAGTGTCCTGATGTATTCTAATACTGTGTGTTTACAATATAAGAATGTGCCGATATGTTATCTCCAGACTGTGTGGTTTTCAAAACTATCTAACTTTCAGGTACCTCATGTATAATTCAGGTACTCAGTAACGATATATGTATTTTAGCCTCCCTCTATGGGATGATTGGGACTGTTTCAGTCCCAAAGGGGGGATTATGTGGGAAATTTTATTCACCAAATGTGGTATAATATTGATGTATAATGGTGAATCAGTATTGAATCATTGCAGGGTAAGGTCAGAGAGGTCAAATAAGTCATAATCAATATTACAGTATTAATATATTATATATTAATATATTAAGTCAATCAAAGTCAACCATATTGATAATGGTCAGGTAAAGTCAGGTTCAGTCAGGTTCAGTCATAATCATGATGTAGTCATGTGTTGTTGGATGTGGGCATAATCATAGAAGTCTTGTATTTTTAATTAAGTGCAGCAGCTGGCAGTGGGAGGTTAGAGTATATCAGACAGTGGGAAGAAAAGGGAGGAAACCGTAGTGTCTGGCTCAGAGCAGGTTGAAAACATCACAGAAAAAAGGCCAAGGTCAACAGCCCACAGAAGGAGGGTGAAAGGGGTGGCTATAAAAGAAGACATGTGCATTGGATTGTCAGTTACTTCATGGACTGACTCAGGTCTGTGTGCGCTCGTATGCTTAACTGTTGGTTGCTCCATGAACTAACTCGGGTTTGCTGTACTTGTTGATTTGTCAGTAAACTCTATTCATATTTGAACTCTTTTGACTCAGTTGAATTATTTTTGAGTATTGAAGTGCTTATAGTGTGGGGAAGATCCTGAGGACATCTGGCCCATCTTTGGGATTTTTCTCCCACAGGAGCACATAACTTCCACCCTTGGAGAAGAAAACAAAACAAAAATCAGAACTCAAACCCAGTAAGGTTACAGGACTGCAACTAACAATTATTGATTATCTACACATTGGCTTGAATCCTCAGTCTATAAAACCAGAAAATTGTGAAAAATGCTCAAGATCTGTTAAAAGCCTATTTTGTCCAATCTAAAACATACTTACACAGTATGCTATGAATTAAGAAAAAGCTAAAGTTTAGCAGTTTTGATTGTTTGACTTCAATAAAATTGCTGATTCTGTCATGAAAAGCCTTCGAGGCAGCTCTGCCACAACAAGCCATTAGGGAAGCAGGGAGAGGACCCAATATGCAGACAGGCGAGGAGGCAGAATAAGTCCAAGGATTTATTCGCGTAACTGAAACTCACTTGAACTCAGGAAAAGATACGCAGGGAATCACCATCCAAACACACGAGGAATCCAATTCAGGGAAACACTCACAATGATGCAACAAAGAACAAAGGGAAAGGACCGGTATATATATGGGCAGAGACAACGAGGGAAGCAGACACAGGTGGGGAACGAGACGCGGGTGCAAACAATCAAAAAAGGCGGGAAAAGAACAAAGACACGAAGCAAAAAGTGCACAAGGAGACCAGAACAGTGATTTCAAAATAAAACAGGAAACACCAAAACTCAAAAAACACACAAGTCCAAACGAGAGTCCTTTGGATCCTGACAGATTCTACATGCTAGTTCACCATATTTCCAATTAATAATTTTATTAGAAATAAACAAACAGAACTATTTATGAGAAAGGCATGAGGTGTGGAAAGTAAGAGCAGAGGTGTGTAAAAAGCTCAATCAAAACTCACTTTTTTTACAAAATTAAATCTAAGGAAGGAGGAACATTTTCATAGGCACTACGGACACACTCCACCCTCTGGATATTATAAGTTGTTTTAGTACTTTGGACTACAAAACACTAACTGATAAGCCTGCCACTACAACTTGATTTTCCTTGCAGCTAGTGGGGTATTACTCTAAAAACAACAAGGTTGCAGTCAAATTCAAATCAATCGTATATTCAGTTTTTCACTGAAAACAAGCAGGTGACCACAGGATTCAGGGCTCTTATTCAGAATGACTTGCCACAGAGCTTGCTAAATTACTGTTTAGTAATGTCTTTTATACTTGACTTTCCTTAAGGATATTACATTTCTTGTTTACTGCTGATGTCATCTTTTCCTTTAGAGATTTAGGATGTCAGCTACTAATTTTTCCAGTATTTTCAAGAATGGTTAATAGCCACTTCTGCAGATATCAAACCATACTTAGGCCACACCATCAGCTTAATGAAGTTGGAACACTTATGATCAACTAATATTTGGTCATGTGACTGAAGAGATGAGACACAAAATACAGCAGGTACAGTGTGTTGTCCCTCAGTTGGTGGCTTCTCAAATACACAGCACAATTTAAAATGTAGTTGAATTAGATCCCAATTTACATCTGCTAAACAGTGACAATTTGAGAAACCGCTCATTAACTGCACTTTAGACTGGAAAAAGTCATTTCTGTAAAGCTTGTGCACACGAGTACAACTATATCTGGATCCTACCAAAGTGTGCCAACTTCAAATTTGAGACTTGCACTGTGAAATGGTTGAGCCATGGTGCCACCATGTGGACAGTCTCCAACAGACCTAATAAGCACCACTGACAACTAGAGGCTGTCCAGACACAAAAAAAAAATAAATAAATAAACAAATCCCATTGCATGTCTAACATGACTGTTAATATAAGTGAAATAATGTGGATGTTGTGTAGGACCAACTTTACCATTTGACCATTATGCTCAAATAACGGTTACACCTTATTGAAATTCTCTGCATGAGGCAGTTGGATAGTTTGTAAGTACAAGGAACTGGACAGAGGCACTTGTGTTTGTCAAACCATTTATTAGAACCGTTTCAGCAGGCTAGACTTTACGAGGGGGATATGGCATAAATGGATATTTAAAGTTGACGCATCGCTGAAAATATGGCCAACAGCTAAACGGTGATGGAGTCAGTGGGAGATTTGCTTTCGTAGTTGTACTTGGCGTTGTCATTTGTGGCGCAGAGGCTAGATCTTGGGGATATGGAGGGAACTGCAGTGGAGGTGTAGTCATGGTTGGAGTAGTTGTTGGAGGTTGTGGGTAGAGCCAAGGAAAGGAAGGGTAGTAAGGTGGGTATACAGGAAGAGGAAACATCTGGGGAGGAGCTGTAGCTGCTGGAGTTGCAGTCGAACTGGTGGTGGTTGGTGCAGCAGTTCTGTCTGGGAGAGGGGGAGGAAAGGGATAAAAAGGAGGGAAGAAAGGAGGGTATTGTGGAAATGTAGGCACTTGTGGTTTCTTTGTGGTTGTAGTTGATGCAGCTGTTGTGGCTGGGAGAGGGGGAGGAAAGTAGGGATGAAAAGGAGGGAAGAAGGGAGGGTATTGTGGAAATGTAGGTACTTGTGGTTTCTTTGTAGTTGCAGTTGATGCAGCCGTTGTGGCTGGGAGAGGGGGAGGAAAGTAGGGATGAAAAGGAGGGAAGAAGGGAGGGTATTGTGGAAATGTAGGCACTTGTGGTTTCTTTGTGGTTGTAGTTGATGCAGCTTTTGTGGCTGGGAGAGGGGGAGGAAAGTAGGGATAAAAAGGAGGGAAGAAGGGAGGGTATTGTGGAAATGTAGGCACTTGTGGTTTCTTTGTAGTTGCAGTTGATGCAGCTGTTGTGGCTGGGAGAGGGGGAGGAAAGTAGGGATGAAAAGGAGGGAAGAAGGGAGGGTATTGTGGAAAGGTAGGCATTTCTGGTTCCGTAGTTGTGGTTGTTGGATTTGTCAGGTCTGGCAAACCTACTAAAGGACCCTGAGGATAATTATAGGGTGGAAAGAAATAGGATGGGGGAATTTGGGGATCTGAAACATTGCTGGTGTAATATAGGACAGCAGGTGCAGGACACCAGAGTGAGACTGGAACTCCCTGCCAAAGCATTGGGAGCACGTAACTTCCACCCTTGGAGAAGAAAACAAAAATCAGAACTCAAACCCATCAAGGTTACAGGACTGCAACTAACAATTATTGATCTACACATTGGCTTGAATCCTCAATTAGTCTACAAGACCAGAAATTTGTGAAAAATGCTCAAGGTCTGTAAAGCCCATTTTGTCCAATCCAAAACAAAGTTACACAGTATGCTATGAATTAAGAAAAAGCTAAAGTTTAGCAGTTTTGATTGTTTGACTTGAATAAAATTGCTGATTCTACGAATTGTTTTAGCTCTTGGTTACACCACAGGAATAAGTTTAGAAATTGCCAGGATTATTGTCAAATCTTTGCATGTCAGTAAAGAACATTACCTCTTGAACCACATTGCAGCCATCATAGGGAACCAACATAACAAGTGCAAGGGAGTTCCTCTGCATGTTGTAGCCACATGTGGAAGGGACCTGGGACAGAGGAAGTGGAGGTGCATTTCCTGTGGGGAAAATATATTAAATGTGACTGCAACCATTGGTGGTAACATTTACATTGTACAGTTAACAGATGGTATAGCTAATGAACTTCATTACCTTGTTCCACTGCAAACTGTGAAGCTCCTGGCCCCACTGCTCTGAACTTCAACTGGTCTGCACCACACTGCAGAGAACATACCATGCGCTTCCATGCTGCTGCTCTGGAACCAGCATCTTGTCCTGGTAACCAGCCTGACAGAAAATTAAAATTAATGTAGCCTACTAATTACAATCCATTGTGATTTTTTTTTAACAAGTTGTGCCATTTTAAACTGAGAACTTGATTTTAAAAATTCAGAAATAGAAATTTAACTGAACCCCTGCAATTCAACACAGGTATAAAGACCTGAAGAGATTTCTACCTGCAGAGTCGGCTTGATAAGCAGCTTCATCCTCCACAGAAGCGTTTGAGGAGGACTTCTTGGTCCCATCTATGACTTGTGAGGAAAGGCCCGACCCTTTCTCAAAAACTCTCCCGAACACAATTTGCCCCTCTTGGACGGCAACCGTTTTGGCTGCATCGACTTCTTTTCGCCCTTCTCGTCTTCCTGTCTTCCTCAGTCGATAACAGTCTATCATTTGTGCCAAATAACACGTCAGAATAACAGCTGCGGCCAAGTACACAGTGACACATTTCCATTTTCCTTTACTCGCCATTTTATTGGGACCCCTGGAAATGTTAAGAGCTGCTTTGCCGCAGCTATTTAAAGTCTTCTGCCGGCAGGTACGCCGGTGCTGCAACAACCAATCAACAGCTGCGGTAGGCTGGCTAATTGATTGCCCTGATATCATCTGGCATTGGTTCCACCTGGGTAATGTCAAGGTTGCCATGAGGTCAAGAGACAGCGGGGGAGGAGGGGTGAGCTTATTAAGGACCTCAACGCCAGGCTACTGTAAGATTTTATTATGAGTGTTTCTGATAAGAATCAGACTAATCTCACTGGTCAGTTGAAAAAGTTACCCTAACCCCTTTCCTAACGAAATACTTTGTTCATAAATAAATAAATAAATAAAAGTAGCCTATTAAAGAGGATGATTCTGACCCAGATAACTAACTGAGTGGGAAAAAAGCATGTTGTCTCTGTATGAAAAAGTGGATGGAAAAAGTATGTAAAAGATTGTTTGGACACAGGGGTGAAAAAGCACATTATCTTACAAAACCTTTCAAAAAAATGTCACTATACACCATATAAACTTACCATTTACATAATGATTACTTGGTGGAGCTTCAAAGTTCATTCTTGACCTATGATGAAGATAATGTGATATGATCAGAAGCTCATCAACAGCTACTAAACGGACCTTGGGGTGAGATTGTTTTGTCTTTTTCTTTATTTTTTGGTCTCCAAATCCACCTTAAAACATTACAGATTTTTGGCATCATAACCTGGCTGTTAGATTGTTTACAAAATTTAGAAATAACAGTCCAACATTCAATCTCCAATGCGTAGTGCTAGATTACTAAATTCACATATGAGAAGAATCTAATTTTGACATATTCAAAAATAAATCCAGATTCAGCAAGATCTGAAATTGTATCTTTTTTTTAACTGGAGCCTTGACATAAAATGTTAGATTTCAGGATCCCCTTTTCTTCTTTTCTGCAGACCAAGTTGAGGGAGTGTACAGTCAGCACTTTGACAGTATTATACAGTATATTGTAATTGTGTTTCATAATATTTGTGGGTATTAAAACCAGTCAGCCAGCAGCCAAAGTTAGATTGCTGTCGTTCTGTCCTGGGACAAATGCGCTGAACACAGTGGATTTACTCCAGTCACAAGGACAGACAAAAAGATGAAGTCCAGCATTTCCTGTGAGTATGCTGCAAGCACAGTTAAATCTTATTCAGGGTTAGTGTTCATTTCTCTTAGTGGGACTTAATTTAGTGATGCCACAGTAACTGTCATTTGACCATTAGATGCCGCTGCTGCTACATTAGAGCATGATCTCAGTGAGCCACTATCTGTCCTGGATGACCATGTAAGACAGATCAAGTAGTGGACAATGCTACAATATACTTTCCTTTTCTGTCCTGTTTTTAATCAATAAATACCTAATTTATTATAGTCTTTGATTAATTACTTGTTTACTTCATTTGATTTGTATTTTTCTCTGGGTTTGGTAAGAGGATACCAGAAGGCTGTCCACAGTCTGTCAGTGACCCACCCTCCTATTGTATCAGAGCAGCAGGAGTTCTGAGGTACAGTCGGGAGTCTGACAACCACAGGATAAACTTAACAACCATTCTTCCAGCGGTACTAAGATCAAATTTCTACCTACTGCTGTAAATTCCCATCTACAGCAACAGGGCTTTATGTTACTGATTAGTCCAATTTAACACTCTGTTGTCCAGTCCCAGCCCCTGACAGAATACCCAGTGAAATGTGAGTACTGTGGAGAAAAGGCCAAACCTTCAGTGGATCTTGTGGTGGAAATTGTGTATTTCCTTTGAAGAAGTGAGCAAATAAAATGAAGATCCAACAAGTCGTTGTCTTTTGTATATTTAATTAAGAAAAGAATGAAACAATCAGATGAAATGGTAAACAAGGATAAAAAAAATTAAATGAAAGGGAGAGCAGGCGAGCACACAGAGTCAATCCTATTTCAGCTGAAAGGACAGAGATCATACTCCAAAATGCATATGAAGCGTCTGACCCCGAAGGAAAGATGCTGTCACATACTTATAACCTTACAATACACAGACAGACATATCAGAGTACGGAATCACCTCTAACAAAGATAGTCTGTCTCCAGCTAAGTTTTCCTTCCCAAGGCTGGAAACCCAGGGCAGACTGTTCCCCAGACTGCAGCTGTCTTTTCCCCTGATTACAAACAACTTGTCCTCCCGCTGTAACCAACCAAGATACCAATGTACCTTAAACAGAGATGACCCGAGACAGAAATTATCTAAGTATACAGAATTTAGACTGATTGACTAGAAAAACAAGTTATCACACTAAACATATCTAGGAGACAGAAAGAGAGAAATTTTGCCCTCACAGATCGAACATGGGTACATGGGCCTGAGGTGAGGATGTCATAAACCGGCTCAACACATGTGACAAAGAGGAGAGGCAAGTCAGATCAAAGTGCCAATTAATGATTTTCCTAGAAATAAACAAGCAGAACTATTTATAAGGAAGGCATGAGGTGTGGAAAGTAAGAGCATCAGTAGTGAGTGAAGAATGTATGTTTGTGCGATCCTAGGAGAGAGAGAGAGAGAGGCCATGGGTACATCTCAAGTCTATCATTTGACATCTCCTCGCTCCTCGATTGAACCGAAAGTTGTTCTGCTCTGCCATCTTGAAGGCCGTCTCAAAGCTCTTATTTCTACTCTGAGGAGCGAGGATCGAGGAGTGAGGAGGGATATCTGAGGAGCCATGAGCGAGGATGCACCAGTGCAGCCTTCAAGGAAGACTTTTACCGGCTGACACGCCCCCTTATTGGATATCGGTTATTGATTGGACGCTGCAGCTGATGGGACTGATGGAGTGAAGATAGATAACAGATTAAACTCAAGTGTATCACTCCCAAGTTTTATATTTATATTTGTTTGCATGTATTTATTTGAATATGTGTTAATTGTAGGTCTGAACAACAAAAGAAACATAAACAACTTTCTTCATTTATTAGAAAGATTTTTCTTTTCATGATCTGTTATTTCCCCCGTTAACTTTTACTATGGATACAGTTAAAGTCAGAGAGAGTAGGAGAGTCTGTCTGTCAGCAAGAAATCATTTACATAATTTATCATAATTTCCATTCAGTCACGTGTGAAGCTGATAATTCCTGAGCGTCGGGTTTGATGTGAGTTACATCACTTCAATTTTCCCTGAAACATTTAGCGTAATACATCATTTCAAATGTTCAAAAGACACCCTAATCATATACCAGGTTAATGAATAATGAATTCACAATCAGAATATCGACAAATACAGATGCAAATAATTAATAAATAATATAAACACAGGACACAGTAGCTTTAAATACAGAGTGCAGGTTGTTTATGTGCAGGTGTTTGTTAAACAGGCTACAAAGAGGAAACGCTGCTGCTCTTCCAGAGATAACTTGCCTTTATTAGTATTAGCGCGGTGCACGTGTGCAGATACAAACTCCATCAAAAGTCTCTACAGCTGTTGTTAACCCGACTGACAGCTGATCCAGCTGCCATCAGCTACCGCCGTCATCAGAAACGGACCCCCATGACACCGGGCTGGTAATATAGCCTTAGTGAAGGCCCACACAGGTTCCACCCAGTCACCCCAACGACCCTCTCTGACTGCAAGCTCCTGCGAGAAGAGACCAGTCTACCGCAGGCAGAAAGGGGAGGGGTGTTTGATACTGTGGGAAATAATAATCAATGTAGTTGAATCACAGGAGAAGAATCAGTTCTACACTGTAAGTAGGACCAAGTCAGAGAGGTCACAGCTTAATGTATCACACACACACACACACAGAAAGTGTATCACACACATAAAATGTATCAAACAGTACAAGATGAGTCAGCATAGTGAAGGAGGTGACGGCTGGAGGAACGATGAACAATAAAAGTACCAAGTGTACCCAGTTTTTTTTTTTTTTAAAACAGGAGTAGCTGCAGTCAGATACTTTTATTTACTAATCTGAAACATTGGGCCTATGGGAATTGGACGAGAATCTAGAATATGACACAATTAGTTATTGGATGAGGAGAATATGCCAAAAAAAGAAATACAATAGTATCTGGGCCAAGATGTGAGAAGCAGCCTGTCCACCAAGTCAAGGTCAACAGGTGACGCCATGTATTAGGCTCCACAACAGGAGGAGAAAAAGGAGGGGTGAGAGAAGAGTATAAAAGTGAAGAGCTGTACACTGTATGAGCAGTCACTCCACGGAAGGACTCGTGTTTGCTGTAATTTGTTGATTCTGCAGTAAACTCTATTCACATCTGAACTCATCTCGACTCAGTTGTTTTTGTTGAAGTTTATTAGTTAAGTACAAGTGCGGTGAAGATCTGAAGACCATCTGGTCCATCTTCAAGATTTTTATTCCACAATACACTGCCCCCATGTGGTCACACAGTGTCTGATCATGCATAAAACTACAGAATATCCACTTTTAATAAATGTAAGCTTTTTGTGATTGTAAGTAATCTAATTATTTATGATTGTAACCATTTATGGCTATTTTAGGGTTACTCCAGCCAAAGAATCGTCAAAATCGAAGCAGCAGAGGCCGAGATATCCCCTTGACTTTTAGTCCCTGGTAAATTCCCATATTTTTCAAATTCCACACCATCGGTGTGTAACGGAGGCTTTCTGCTTTTTCTGTTGATCGGTGTCAAAAAGCTCAATCAAAACTCACTTTGTTTACAAAATTAAATCTAAGGAAGGAGGAACATTTTCATAGGCACTACGGACACACTCCGCCCTCTGGATATTATCAGTTGTTTCATTACTTTGGACTATAAAACACTAACTGATAAGCCTGCCACTACAACTTGATTTTCCTTGCCGCTAGTGGGGTATTACTCTAAAAACAACAAGAAGGTTGCAGTCAAACTCAAATCAATCCTATATTCAGTTCTTCACTGAAAACAAGCAGGTGACCACAGGATTCAGGGCTCTTATTTATTAAGGATATTACATTTCTTGCTTGTTTACTGCTGATGTCATCTTCTCCTTTAAGGATTTAGGATGTCACTTACTAATTTATCCAGTATTTAAGAACAGTTAATAGCTACTTAGTAACTATTAACTATTAGGAGCAAATAGCTGTTTTTGCATTTGTCGGGTCTGGCAAACCTACTAAAGGATCCTGAGGATAATTATAGGGTGGAAAGAAATAGGATGGAAAGTAGGGATGAAAAGTAGGGATGAAAAGTAGGGATGAAAAGGAGGGAAGAAAGGAGGGTATTGTGGAAATGTAGGCATTTCGGGTTCCGTAGTTGTGGTCATCGTTGTTGCATTTGTCGGGTCTGGCAAACCTACTAAAGGATCCTGAGAATAATTATAGGGTGGGAAGAAATAGGATGGGGGAATTTGGGGATCTTAAACATTGCTGGTGTAATATAGGGCAGCAGGTGGTGCAGTTTTGGGACACCAGAGTGAGACTGGAACTCCCTGCCAACGTATTGGGAGCACATAACTTCCACCCTTGGAGAAGAAAACAAAACAAAAATCAGAACTCAAACCCAGTAAGGTTACAGGACTGCAACTAACAATTATTGATTATCTACACATTTGCTTGAATTCTCAATTAGTCTATAAAATCAAAAAATTGTGAAAAATGCTCAAGATTTGTTAATCTGTTAAATATCTAAAAGCCTATTTTTGTCCAGTCCAATACCAAGTTATAATGTATGCTATGAATTAAGAAAAAACTAAAGTTTGGCAGTTTTGATTGACTTAAAATAAAGTTGCTGATTCTACACGCTAGTTCACCAGATTTCCAATTAATGATTTAATTAGAAATAAACAAACAGAACTATTTATAAGGAAGGCATGAGGTGTGGAAAGTAAGAGCATCAGTAGTGAGTGAAGAATGTATGGGTGAGTGAAGAATGTACAGTATGTTTGTGCGAGTGTTGCAGGCAGCTTTTTCTGTTGATCAGTGTCAAAAAGCTCAATCAAAACTCATTTTGTTTACAAAATTAAATCTAAGGAAGGAGGAACATTTTCATAGGCACTACGGACACACTCCACCCTCTGGATATTATAAGTTGTTTTATTACTTTGGACTACAAAACACTAACTGATAAGTCTGCCACTACAACTTGATTCAGGGCTCTTATTCAGAATGACTTGCACATTCTCTGTTTGTTGTGTCTCCTAAAGGAATCTCCTCCAGCCCCATTCCACATCACAGATCCAAGTGTGATGAGCCGTAAGAGACAAGGGAGCACAGGGTGTACATGCCCACACGTGCGAAGACAAACACAAATACACACACACACAGTTAGTTCCCACAGTGCTGTGTCACAATGCAGCAGTGGGCTGATTAAACAACATAATATTTTTGAGTCGTCTTTCATCCTTCGTCAGCATCTGAAGCCAATTATCCTCAGCCTATTTGCATTATGTGTGTACCATTATTATCATATACTGCATCTACACATATATAGAAGCCAGATAAGCATAATATATTGTTTTATGTTATCAGCTTTCAATTAATTCAATTTATGACTTGAGATTGTTTGTGTTCTTGTATTATTCAAAGAAACTCAGAGGGAGTAATTTAATGCTTGTGTGGCCCAGACAGAAAGAGAGAAAGTCAGTCACTCACAGAGATGCTGGACAGTCTGGTTCGCCCTCCAGTGTAACAGTCTTCTGCCTGTGGTGCAAAGATATCCTGGAGCTCCTTGGCCCAACTGCGGCTGTTTACCATGCAGCCTCTTCCTCCTTTCTGTTGTTGTGTGTCACAGTTGCCATCATCTCCACAGTCCTCCCACCAATGGCCTGCTGTGGCCTTTCTCATGAATACCTCTCCCTCCTCTTCCTCATCCATGTCCACATCATAGTCCTCCATAAACACAAACTGTATGGAGTGGGTGGAGCAAATGTCAGGGTTGGGGGAGGAACTAAGTGCCCTGGCTGGGAATATGGCCACAGATGGACTGAAGATATTCAGAGGTGGGTCCCAGATCTCTGACTGAACATGAAATTATATTTCCCTTCTAAACGCTATGTTCCTGTTCTGTGATCTTTCAGTCTCCGATCATACTTCTCACTCTTTTTCATTTAGTTTGTATGAACAGAAGTCACAAAACAACATCCATTCTGCTAAAATTACTGAACTACAAATGCATAGCATGGTCTTCCATCCTAAATTCTAACCACTGGTAAAATAAAAATCATATATAGCACATATACATACGTGTATACTGTAGGACTCACCTTCATTTTAGAATGCAAACCATTCCTTAAGATGCTTGAAATTAAAATTCAAAAGCAGCAATTATAACAAAATTAGCACAGTGTTGCATAAAAGGACAACTGCTTCTCCCATGGTGGACAGAGACTGTATGATGACAGTTAAAGGATGAATTTTAGGATTTTTTGCTCCTCTGCAGAGTTGTTCTTGTATCTGAGTTTAGAGCTGCATAATTCCAGCCGGCTAACATTCAAGAACTGTGGTAAATGATAAGGAAAAAATACAGACGTGGATCCTTGCTTTCAAAGACCAGCATTACACGCATCTCTGTTGTCACGTGTGGCTTAGATTCAGTGATGCGTGTGGATTTGTGTGCATCATCACAGGGCACCCAGAGGAGAGAGAGTACCATGTGGAAGTACATAGGAACAGACAGAATGGGGTGCGTGTGCGCATGCTGTACAAGTGCATATAGGAGTCAGAGGGTTTCACATTCTTTAGTGTTGGCATGGTTAGCCTCAAACCATTTCTAAAGGCAGCCTTGGCATAAAAAAAAAAGACACTAGTCGACACTTGGAACAGCATGAGAGGTCAGGTTCCTCAGTAAGTTATAACCCTCAGTCATTAGCAACCTGTGTTTGTTTCCCCAGTTGGTGAGCTTGGACTTTAGACATTCACCAAATCCTCAAGCCAGTTCATATAGCAGTCTCCTGCAGCTGCAATTTACGCACAACATTAACAATCAATTGTCAAACGTTGCTTGAAAGGAAATATCAGAAGTCATTGGAGAACACACACACACAAATGGACCAAAGGGAAATTAGAGTTGTATTACAGATGCATGAATGACACCAAGTTCCAAGCAAAACATGTTTATTGAATGCTCCATAATCACTGGACATCAGCCCCTGAAAGAAAGCAAGACGGATATGGTTGAGAAACTAACTCTTAAAGTCAAACCAATTCAAACATGAATTACAAGTGAACCTTACCATTTAGATGCGTTTGGGTTGCAGATTTTTCCTGTCAAATGAAGATCATCTTGTGCCGAGTGGGGAAACCAGAGCACAGGTTGCCAGTGGTGGAAGCTTGGATGTGGGTGTGCGCGAGTCTACAGTCCAGATTTGTAGCCAGCTTGAGGCCCGTTTTTCTGGTCCTGTGGGAGTTTGCAAACCTTCTTGTATGAAATATATGGAGCGAAGGGGAGCTGGTTGTAAGGAACATACCCACTCATTGGGCCTGGATGCCGCTACTGCTGGGTTTTGTTTTATTGGCACATGCTTTACGTGTGGGAGCAGAAGGAGTGGTTGGCTTTGTCGTAGGACTTGAGTCACTCACTGGTGGATTTTGTGGGTATGGAGGCTTGCCATAGAAATGCTGGATAACTGGGTAGTAGTAAACATCAGTATTGTGTGGCATTCCTAGTAACGGTTGTCCTGCTGGAGGGTAGAAGGGAAAATAAAGAAAATATGGTGGGTAATGGGGGAAATGTGGTTTTTGAGGAGTCTTTGTGGTTGATACCAAGGGTGTAGTAGTCATCACTGGGGCATTTGGAAGAGGGTAATGGGGGTAGTAAGGGTAATAAGGGTAATACGGATATGCAGGAGGCTTCATTTGAGTGGGGTTCTCTGTAGATGGCTTGGTGGTCATACAGATCGTGTCAGGCTTAGCAGTAGCTGTGGCAGCACTAGGGGCTGGCGCCGGTGTCAACGAAGCAGGTGTTTTAGCAGAACTTGTCGACATGGGGCAGACGAGTTTAACCGGAGTCTCCAGCCAGCTCATTCGCAACATGTAATTTCCATTCTGAAACAAGAATATACAAGCAGCTGAGCTGATGATACACTTAACCTGGAGTTCAGCATTGGTAAAAAGTTGGCTTCAACTTTCTTTACCAGGCTCCTCTGGATAAACCCAATTGATTAGCTTTCTTTCGACAGCTACCATAAAAAAAAAAAAAAAGTAAATCTAATGCAATTTAAGCTGCATTCATTGACATTTGTTGAGACAAACTTACGTAAATGCCTCCTATCTTTTTATGGATTATACATTTGATTTGCCGCCAAGGCATACCTCTTGTATCACATTGCAGCCACCATAGGGAACAACCAAAATGAGGCCCAGTGCATTTTGCTTCACCGAGTAGCCACAAGTTTCAGGCACCTGGATCAAAGGTAGGGGGCGTGAATTAGCTGAGAGGGGGAGAAAGAGACCATTATTCTATGCCAACCTGTCACACTTACAGCTTTAACATAAACTGACATTATACAAGCTTGGTTTTGCTACAGTACCCATGTCTAGCTGCAAGTCAGCAGCTTGGAGTCCCGTGATTTTCAACACCATCTTGTCTTGACCACAACGCAGGGATGGATTCAAGCATCCCCATGCTGCTTCACTGGTCATGCCGTACTCCAACATCCCTTTAGGAGTAGAGAAGTTCAAATATAAAAGTTAATACTGGCCATGTCTCTTGGTGTCTGAATATCATGTTGTATTTGCATGCAGTATATCAAATTAGCAGATAACTAGACAGCAAAACCTTACCTGTGTCATATGATTGATCCGAGTCCATATGCAGCAATCCATTATTTCCTGTGGTAGCAGCAAAGGCAGACACTGACTGGGATTTAAGCTCTTTCCCATTAGAGAGAATGCTTCCCATCCTTACTTCCATCTCTGTGGCCTCCCCAACTACCTTGTCCTGCTCAACTTTTTTGCTCAGCCCTCGCAAGCTAAAACAAGTTAAACTCGGGGCCAAAGAGCACAGGACCAATATGACTGCTACAGTTTGACGTGATCTGCGTCCCATTTCATCTTCACCTGCCATACTGGAGATGCATGGAGAGTGCTTTACTATGAAGCAGAAAACCTGAATCACAGCTTTTAATACTGGGCACATATTGGTGCAAGGTAATCAACCAGTGAGCTTCAGCCACAGCTTGCACCTGTGTTCATTTAGCTCGCAACAGGTGGGCTCGTTAATAGAGCCTTTGATGTCTAATTGGTCGTCTCGGGTCAATAAAGTCAGCTCTGCATATTTATCATGTGACATGAAATAGGAGACATGTCATTTGTTTGGTAGGGTATTTTGCAGTCAGGTTGTGTGAATATTTACATGTGTGTTGTTTAATTCTGATGTTTCTGAGTAAACTCCCTCTTCCAGTGTGTTCAGTGAAATGTTTGAGGGACTTTGTTGGATTTATTTGTATCTTTTTGCAGTATTCCTCCTCTATTTTATGTCTAGTGTTACACGCAGGAATGTGTGCAGTACAACAATGTTTCTTCAGCGCTTGCTATTGTTGCCCTTTAGTTTCATGGCCATCCCAGGTTGTGAATAGGCAGACACAAGGATGACAGATCAAAACATGAGACAGCAGTATTTGTCTGGCCATAGCTTAAATAACTGTTGATGGTGAAACATTTAAAAGGAGTAACACAACAAGGGTGGAATATACTCCAAATCCAAATATACAAACAAATCCCCAATCTTTATATTATGAGCCTTTTCCTTAACAATTACTAATAACACAGTAGATGAAACCATAACGATCCTATGTAACCAGCAAAACTAAAAATAATTTGAAAAAAAAAAAGTAGACTTATAAAAAAATAAAAATGTTATCTAGACTACAAAAATAGGCAGCTGATATTTTCACTATTGTTCCACTATTGGAAAAGTAGGTAGATTAGAGGATTGTGACGATATGAAACAATAAATGCAGTACATGCAAAGCAAATGAAAAGAATGCGTATAAATCATCCAGTGCTAATCAGGTTGTTATTAAATGCTTTTCACTCACTTAAAGTTTGATTTCTTTTCCCTGAAAATGGTTTTCAAAATCATAGATGAAGCCCATGGGTTGAACAGTTTTTTGCCTTTATTATGGAGCTGATAGAGATGTCACAAATCAATCGGACTCTTAAGTATTTCCTGTTTTATTTTGACAAGTCATGTGTGTGGTGTTCATTGTTCTGTTTACTTCCTGTCTTTGTTGTTTTTTCCCGCCAATTTTCCCCAGTCACCTGTGCCTCATGACCAATCAACCCTTGTGTGTGTGACAGATAGTATATATGTGTATTAGTGCTGTTCACTGTTATATATGTCACTGTAGAATGTGCAGCCAGTAATGCAAACACAGATAGGTAACACAGATCCTTGTCTGTGTGGGTTAATTATTCGTCGATCTGTTGGTAATACCTCGGGGCTCCAGTAGGGGGATCGCGCTCCTCTCCCTCACTCAATACAGACGAGTGAAGACGAGAGCTGCATGTTTGTCTCTTCATCTTTCTGCGTTACTATTTTCCCTGTTTAAGAGCACAACATTTGGAGGCACCGCTGGGATGTTTGACTTGAGGACTATCCCTGAGCTGTAAGTGGAACCCTCTTGCCGATCATCCCCCCAAACAACCCAGGCATCAGAGAAAGGAGCCCAGCAAGGCGGTCAAGGTGGTCTTCAGACAACATTGGCAACTTGTATCCTGAAGTGAGCAAAGTGACCACTAGGGAGCAGCGGAAAGCCAATTAAGTCAGATAAACCCTTATTGTACTGCTTATGCCAACTCCTCTGATAAAATGGAGTCCGAATTGGAGAAGCTGCAGCTGGAGATTAAAGGAGCATTGTATAAACTGACTGTAGAACAACTGATCAAAGCAAGCAACGCGCTTCAGATTTCAGGACCAGGAAAGGAACATGTGACTGGTAAAACCCGCAGTCAATTAATTTCACACGTCATAAAGTATCTTGAACGGGAAGAATTGGCCGATCTAGAGGATGAGGGCATGTCAGACCTCCTTAATGTTCAGGACGTGATAGACAAAATCCAAATGGCAACAAACCTAAGTGAACATGAGATTCTAAATCAAACTGATGAACAGGAAAACCTCCAGAAAGAGGTAGAGGCACTAAGGCTGTCATTGCAAGAAAAAGAGAATGCAATGCATGACCTTATGAACACAAGCATGAACCCCCCTGCAAGTTCCAGCACTCCGGCAAAGACTCTTCCCCCAGCAACCCCTAATAGCTCCATGTGGCGCAAAGATTTTAAGATATCAGGCCAGATAGGCGAACCAGGGCAAAAAGATAGGCTAACCTTCTCTAGTCTGGCCAGGCAAATTGAAAGTGGGCTTAGCAAAGGCTACCAAGAGTCAGAGACCGTTGATGCTGTAATCCGCGCCATCACACCAGGCTTGCAGTTGCGCAGCTACCTCGAAGGGAAGGATAAACTTACGCTGCCTGCCCTTCGCAGGATTCTCAGGTCTCACTACCAGGAGAGAGGTGCTACGGAATTATATAAACAACTCACCTCTGAGGTTCAGAGCAGTAAAGAGACCCCCCAAAATTTCCTGATAAGAGCAATGGACCTGAGACAGAAAATCCTGTTTGCTTCTCAAGAAGCTGAGTCAAGTTTAAAATATGACCCAGCACTAGTCCAGAGCCTATTCATGCACACTGTCCTGACTGGTCTACAGAGTGACAGTATCAAAAGTGACCTACAGCCTTACCTCCTGCAGACAAACACTTCAGATGAGCTGTTGCTGGAGAAACTGAACACTGCATGCACAAATGAAAAGGAGCGACAAGACAAGAAGAAACATGCTGCTCCACCATGTGTAACTAATGTGAATACAGTTCAGCACAGTGAAGTTCCAGTGGAAAAGAAAAGCACCACCCAGCAAAGCACAGCCGCCCTACCCCCTGATCTGCTGTCTGAAATCAAAGACCTGCACTCAGACGTGGTGCTGTTGAAAGACCTGAGAGCTGAGGTCTGCCAAATCAGGGAAACCATCCAAAAGTCCCCACCTGCACCCCCACAGTATCTCCCACCAAGCAGAGAACCAGAAAATGTGTCAGCCCCTTATCCAGTGTTTTCACTCCCACAGTCCTCACCTTATAAGACCGAGTCACATGCCACGCCATTCTACCACCAGCAGCCAACATCAGCAGTGCAGGAGTATCGACCAGCATTCAGCCCTGGACGGATGAGGGAAACAGCTCAGTTCCAACAAAGGTTTGCACCACAGCGATGCTACTCAGTACCACGCCTCCGCCCTAGATGTTTTTCTTGTATTCAAGCAGGCGAAGAGTACTGTCAACATTGCTTTAGGTGTGGAAGCAGTGAGCATTACAGAGCAGGTTGTAAAGCACAAAGACAAGTAGAACCCACTAGGCAGCGACCTTTAAACTGAGAGGGGTTGCTTCCACGGGACATGAAGCAACCGGCTACATAGCTAAGTCCCAATTTTGTGCAAGTTGTGAAGAAGGGAAAGACAGTGAGGAACTGAAATGTTCAGGTTGTAAAACCACACTATACTGTTCAAAAGAATGCCAGGGAACCCATTGGCCTGCACACAAAAGACATTGTAAGCCATACACATGTTCGGGTATTAATAAACAGGCAACACAGTCATGTGAGAAATCCAAGTGCAAAGAAAATAGTGCTCCAGAGAAAACACCTACTGTAAGGGAGTTAGTAGGGAAGAAGTGCCTCATCAGGTGTTTCCTACACAAACAGAAGGTTCAGGCACTTTGGGATACAGGTTCACAGATTTGTGCTATAGATGAGGTATGGAAAGGAAGCCACTTACCTGATGTACCGCTGAGGGATGTAGCAGAGCTAGTTGACCCACTTGACCCTTTACAAATTGCAGCGGCCAATGGAACAGAAATGCCATACATTGGTTGGCTCGAAGTATCCTTTAAGCTTACTGATAGTAATGATGAGTTGCTAATACCCATGCTAGTACTAAAAGGCAATCAACAACAGTGTCCTATTATTGGCTTTAATGTCATTGAACGCCTTGTGTTGGACAATCTACAAGACCAGACAAAACATGGGAACAAAGAGAAGCTTGTGAAGGCAGTAAAAATGGCTTTTCCTCATCTTAGGAAAAACAAAGCAAAAGCCTTTGTCAATGCAGTGAATGAAGGACAGTCATGTGACCATAATGTGAGGACAGTAAATGAGAGGGTCAGTGTTCCTAAACGTAGCTCTATTCAAATTGAGTGTAGAGTACAGGCCCCACCTTTCAGAGAGGATAAGACCCTGATTTTTGAGCCTCATGAAAACCCACAGTGGCCTGAAGGATTAGAGTTTTGTGATACACTTGTGTCAGTAAAAGCAGGCAAGACCCCAAAAATCATTGTTAGTGTGCAAAATCCTACGAGTCATGGCATTACACTGGCAGGAAGAACTGTTATAGGTACTGTACAGTCAGTCAGGTCAGTGTATCCTGCCGACATATTTAAAACAGACCACCGACCAACTGCATCCATCCACCATCTCCAGGCCCAGAGTTCCAGTGAAAGCACCCCCGCCCACGAACAATGGGATCCTCCTGTTGATTTGACTCACCTTGATGAACACCAGAGACAAATAGCCAGTCAGATGTTAAGAGAAGAGTCAGAGTCATTCTCCAGGTCTGATGATGACATAGGCTGTGTGGAAAACCTGCAAATGAACATTTCATTAAAAGAGGCTGGGCCAGTGTCAAGAACATACCTCTCTGTTCCAAAACCCTTACACAAGGAGATGAAAGACTACTTACAGGACTTGATAGCACAAGGATGGGTTGAAAAGTCTACCTCTTCCTACTCCTCCCCAGTCGTCTGTGTGAGAAAAAAGGACGGTACTCTGCGCTTATGTATTGACTACAGGGAGCTCAACCGGAAAACTCACCCAGATCGCCATCCCATCCCCAGAGTACAAGCCATTATGGACAACCTGGGAGGAAACACCCTCTTTTCACTACTGGACCAGGGTAAGGCATACCACCAGGGGTTCATGGCCAGGGACAGTAGACATCTGACAGCTTTTGTGACCCCTTGGGGCCTATATGAGTGGGTCCGGATCCCGTTTGGACTCATGAATGGACCTGCAGCATTCCAGCGCTGCATGGAA
>SEMN01001464.1:0-52762 GCA_005408345.1 Macquaria australasica | reverse complement strand
CGGGTGGGACTCGCGAATGTTTTTATTGTCATGAAACTGGCCACTTAATTGCTGTTTGTCCTGTTCTGAAACAAAAAGAACAGTCAAAAGCTAAAATCCCCTCTGCTGTAGGATTAATTCAGAGTGAGCCACTTGTGAGCCACTTGTTAGCCAGCCTGAGGTTTTGACAGAGTCGCTTAAAGGGGAAATTGATGATGACTTTAAGCCTTTCGTTACGCAGGGTTTTTTTTCTATAACTGGTAATGAAGTAGACAGGGTTCCCATTACTATCCTAAGAGACACTGGGGCAAAACATTCCCTGGCCCGACGTGGTGTGGTACCTTTTTCTGACCAATCGTACTGTGGATCTGACCTATTGGTGTGGGGAGTTAAACTGAGTGTTTTTTACGCCTGCCACTGTATACAGTGACACTTTCCTCCTCCCTGGTGTCTGGTCCAGTGCGAGTCGGTGTACGTGATCGGCTCCTTATTGCAGGGGTTGATCTCATTCTCGGCAATGATTTGGCTGGAGACAAAGTTTTTCCAACTACTCCTGAGGTAACTGAAAATTCTACTGCTGATGTGTGTGTTGTGGCTCCTGCTGTGCTTGATGTGCCGCCTATTTTTCCAGCGTGTGTTGTGACGCGTGCCCAGGCTCGTAAAGCTTGGTGATTTAGCGGACCTGTCTGATTCGTTTTTGAATAGGTCTGATGATTTAGTCAGCCCCTCATTTTCAGAAGTTAAAAGGGTGCCTGTTTCGATTGAGGTGGTACCAGATGAGAATGATTTGTGTTTAGCAGTGGATAAAGATCAGCTCACCAAGGCTCAGCAAGCTGATGTTACATTGGCTAAGTGTGTGTCTGCTGCTCAGGTACAGGGAAAGGGGACGCGGTCTGTAACTTATCTGTTTGATGATGGTGTTTTGCTGCGTAGATGGTCTCCAAGAGCTGGGATGGAGTGTGATGTAATTACTCAGGTGGTTGTGCCAAAAGACTTCCGTCTCCAAGTCTTAAGTTTAGCCCATGACCACGGTCTGTCTGGCCATTTGGGAATAAAGAAAACATATAACCGGGTGCTCCAATATCTTTTTTGGCCTGGGTTAAAATCTGATGTTGTAAAGTTCTGTCGCTTTTGTCATGTTTGCCAGATAGCAGGCAAACCAAATCAGGTTATTCCTCCAGCTCCGTTACATCCCATTCCTGTAATGGGCGAACCTTTTGAGCATGTGATACTGGATTGTGTCGGACCCTTGCCAAAAACCAAGGCTGGTCATCAGTACCTGCTTACCATAATGTGTACAGCCACCCGTTTTCCTGAGGCTGTCCCGCTGCGCACGTTGCGAGCTAAAGCTGTGGTGAAAGCCTTGATTAAGTTCTTTTCCACCTTTGGGTTGCCAAAGCGCATCCCAACTGATCAGGGGTCTAACTTTATGTCCAAGGTTTTTGCACAGGTGATGGCAGAGTTGTCGGTCAAGCATCAGGTCTCTAGCGCGTATCACCCGGAGAGTCGGGGCGCATTGGAGAGATTTCATCAGACGCTGAAATCCATGTTACGTAAGTTTTGTGTGGAGTCTAACAGGGAGTGGGATGAGGGTCTGCCACTACTACTGTTCGCCATTCGTGAGACCACGCAGGAATCTCTGGGGTTTAGTCCAGCTGAGCTGGTTTTTGGGCACACTGTGCGCGGTCCGCTGCGCTTGTTGCAGGAGAGGTGGCTTGCAAACGGGCCCAGCCCTGCGCACAGCATCTTGGATTATGTGAGTTCATTCAGGGAGAGGTTGCATGCTGCTTGTGAGCTGGCTCGCAGTTCCCTCTCCGCCGTACAGTCCAGGATGAAAACAAGATATGATGAGAAAACTGTCCGTCGTACTTTTCAGCCAGGTGACCGGGTTTTGGTTCTGTTACCTATTGTTGGTTCCCCTTTTGAGGCAAAGTTCTGTGGTCCTTATAAGGTTGAGCGGAGACTGAGTGACACTGATTATGTGATTAAGACGCCAGATAGGAAGAAAAAGTCCCGTGTGTGTCACATCAATATGCTCAAACAATATTTCGATCAGGATACTTCCGACATGCCGTCTGTGGAGTCATGTGTCTCTCCTGTGGTGGCTGTGGTGTCACCATCATATCGTCCCGAGGAGGACGGGTTGCGTGGGCCGCAGGGTTCAGTTCCGTGTGTGCGTTTAGAGAATTCTAAGGTTCTGGCAAATCTGGAAGAGTACTTGTCTCATTTGTCTGAGCCGGCTAAAAGTGACATTTGTCACCTCGTTCGTTGTCACGCACCGCTTTTTGGTGATAAGCCCACACAAACTACAGTCTTGGAGCATGATGTAGATGTTGGCGAGAACAAGCCCATTAAACAGCATGCGTACCGTGTTGACCCGGTGAAGCGCGCTGTTATGCAGAAGGAGGTTGAGTATCTCCTAGAAAATGGCTTTGCAGTGCCAAGCTCGTCCGTGGAGCTCACCGTCTCTTTTAGTTCCTAAATCTGACCAAACTCCTCGATTTTGTAATGACTACCGCAAAGTAAACGCTGTTACTAAGCCAGACTCATTTCCTCTCCCACGTATGGATGACTGTGTGGATCGTGTGGAGTCGGCCAAGTACGTCACAAAGTTAGACTTATTAAAAGGTTACTGGCAGGTGCCTCTTTCACCACGTGCATCTGAGGTCTCAGCTTTTGTGACCCCCGACCACTTCCTTCAATACACTGTCATGCCGTTTGGGTTAAGAAATGCTCCGGCCACATTCCAAAGGCTGATGAATAAAGTCATTTCTGGTGTCAAAAACTGCGAGGCGTACTTAGACGACATTGTGTGTTATTCGTCTACCTGGGCTGAGCATGTAGACGCTTTAAATGAGATATTCTGCCGTTTGGAGGGTGCTTCGTTGACGCTGAATCTGGCTAAATGTGAGTTTGGTAAGGCTGTGGTTACTTACTTGGGAAAGCAAGTGGGGCAGGGGCAGGTGCGCCCTTTGTCAGCCAAAGTGCAGGCTATTCTGGAGTTCCCTGTGCCAGAAACGCGGCGGCAGCTCCGCCGGTTTTTGGGAATGTGCGGCTATTATCGTGGGTTTTGTAAGAATTTTGCAAGTGTAGTGGCACCCCTCACTAGCTTGGTAAGTCCGTCTAATCAATTTGTCTGGACGGAGGAGTGCCAGGACTCATTTGATTCTGCTAAGGCTCTTCTTTGCAGCGCACCTGTTTTGGCTGCGCCTGATTTTGCGCGTCCCTTTAAGATGGAGGTAGATGCGAGTGCTTACGGTGCCGGTGCTGTTCTCTTGCAGGAGGATGATCATGGTATAGAACATCCTGTGTGCTATTTCTCAAAGAAGCTGAATAAGCACCAAGTGAATTATAGCACAATCGAGAAGGAAGCCCTGGCATTGCTGTTGGCACTACAGCATTTTGAAGTTTATGTTGGTTCGAGTTCAGTACCCGTTCTGGTGTATTCAGACCACAATCCCCTTGTGTTTTTATCCCGTATGCGAAATCACAATCAGCGTCTTATGCGCTGGTCATTACTGCTGCAGGATTTCAACATTGAGATCCACCACATAAAAGGGACTGATAATCTTGTGGCTGATGCTTTGTCTCGTGCTGGGTGTTAGGAATCAAAACATTTCTTTTGGGGGATGAAATGTTTGATCTTAGGTGGGGGGGTGTTATGACCCTGGGTCATGTGTGGTGAGTGACTGATTTTGAGGGTGTGGTCCCTCCCTGCCTGAGGGTGGTGCTGTTTACAATGTTCTTTGTTCTTAGTATGTTCAGTTCCAGGTGGTGGCTGGTGATTGGACGGGAGACTGATGGCACCTACTTTAAAATGGCCTCTGTCCAGGCTGACGGGGCTCCCTCTTTTTGCCTGACTCCCAACCAGACTGTGCCGTGCCATTGGATTTAAAGTGATCTTCGTGTTAATGTGTTTAGCTGTTCTACATAAAATACTGTTAAAAGAGCAGTCCGGGTATCTGTAGGGGAGAGAAGCTGTTTTTGTTTCTACAACTGTTTTCTCCTGTTTATGTTAGGGAGTTAGGTAAGATCCCTGTATTTCTTTTCCTGTTTTGTTGGGTTAGGTAATTTAGTTGGGTTCTCAAAGATTGCTTTGTTTGTTGTTTTGGCTGTGCTCTCCCTGATGTCAATTATACCCTGAGAAATGAATAAATCATTCCTGTTTGGACTGCATCCGTTGTGGCACTGACTATCTTTGGGAGCAGGGAAAGGGAGGGAGTCACTTTCTTTATGTTGTGCACCGGTTTACCCCTAGGCCGGTCGTAACAGGTTTAATTAACTTCCCCCTTGAGGTAAGCAATTAAAGGTCCCTCTGTTTTCTCTTTAATTCTACCTCCAATTAATGAAATGTTTAACATTGGTACATCTTACTTCTTCACTGCATCAGAATAAGCTTGTTGCAGTCATTATACCATACAGTATGATGGCACAGAATTTTTAGACCTGTGCTAGCACTAAATAACATACTGAATGAATAAGCTTTGGTTTATGTCTTAGTCTAGCTTGTCTTTTCTTATTGATGGCAGATGGTCTACTCACAGTGAAGAGACGGGAAGTATAACATTTTTTTATTTTTATTCTGGTTTAATAAAGGGGTGAAGCCCAACTAAGAAAAGCAACATAGTACGAAGTATTCTAAATGCAAAGATTATGCAGATGTGTTTCATGTCATTGCTCAGGTCATTTCTAAGATATGTTATGATTGTTTTTAGCATAAGGGTGTTTCCTGGTTTTGTGGTACCACAACTATCCACTTTCCTTCCAGCTTCCTTTATTTTATGTCTTGCTTTTGATTTTTATTGTGAGGCACTTTGTGATGTCTCATATTGAAAGGTGTTGTATGAATTAACTTTTCTAAACTTTACTCCTGTAGATGTTTAAAGAGTCAACACAGAACACAGGTGTCATAAAAAAAAGCTCGTAACAGTCATATTTCACAGAAGGTGCAACTTCTCTAACAAAGACACTGAACTAACTTCTGAAGTTCATTTACCACCGTCCTCTGCAATGTCAGCTCACACTATAAATATGTCTATTCCAAACACAAACCAAAAACTCACATTCACACATGTGCATGTGAACCCACACACACAAAACAAATCAGATGAAACATTTCAGTACTAAAGATCTAAACTCAGGTCAAGATGTATCTGACTTTATTTTGGTGACCTAGTAGCTCTGGTTCTACCTGTCCACCACTGTCTTGACGAGTCAGTGCTGCCCTTCGCTCTTGATCCTACAGGCCACGGCTGTGATCAGTGCTGCTCCCTTCCCACTTCCATCCTCTGACTTGTGGAAAGTCACCTGACACTGTGGTGCCAAATCCTGCATTGTCTCTTGCAGGATGGTGGAGAAACTTTAGGAAGAGGGAGGAAAGAGAATAAAAAAGAGTTACGTGAAAATCTCCCCCTCTAATATTTGATGCACACTTAGTAATAAAGTATGGATAAATATGAAGTAGCTGTGGTAACTCCAAATTTAAGAAAGCTTGAAAATATCAGGATGCTTCTGATATGGATTTGACCTTCCTTATGGTCCTGCAAGGTGATGACTTAGACTGTATTCAACCAAATCAGGCGTGGGAGTGTCACTACATGGCCATGTTGATTGTAGCACAAGTAGAAATACTAACCAGCAATCCCAACTGGAAGAGCGATACGTGTGCAGTCAACGGTAAGTGACTGCACAGCGACTAACATCTTTGTACTCCCTTTGAACAGCTCTGGAAAGGTCATCACGGCGGCGATCAATCAATTTCTCCTCCATCTTCACAGCTGCTCGGTAAACAGCAGAATGCTACAATGCTACATGGTGAACAAAGTTCTTCTTCACCTGGGTGTCTTCTGGTTTGATTGCCAGCTTATGTGATTGGCCACAGCAGCTTGACTTCTGGTTGTGTTTCTTCAAGTTTATTCTTTTTCCACTTTTCACCGCAGGGCTGCTGCATTTTTTTCGACACCCCCAGCGCAGCAGCCTAAACGCACTACCCACGTTCAAATGAATAGGAGGACTTTTACCGCCGCGCCTGATTTGGTCTGAATACAGCCTTACTGTAACTTCCTGAGTCAAAGATGACCAAGACCAGCAGCCAGAGCAAAAGAAGCCATTTTTAGGCCTGTTATGGTCATTTCCCACAGGGATGCTGTGGATGCTTTAGCTGCGCTGCATCAATTGATGATAGGTAAGTAAATACAACAGTAAGTTGGTTGTCTATACTGCAGTTCTGTGTCCTTAAAAATAGGACAAAAATGTGTGTTAGGACATGATCGCTCCTTACTGAGGGTGCGTCTTGTACAGGGTGCCGTCCACCCCCACGGTGATGGAAAGCTGATTCAGGTTGCGGTTCTGTCGTATCTTGTCGACCACAGCGGCTAAACCAGCACCACAGAGTTGAGCTGCACGGCGGGCAACCACACTACACACCTCCTTCACCAGTACGCTGTCATCACATGTGGAGCCAGTGAGGCCCAGGTGCTGCAGAATTGAGCGGACCTGTCGCATGGCCAGACGGTCACTTTGGGATCAGAGAGAATTACAAGGGTTATACACATGAAAGAGATGTGCTGCTTTCAGCACTAGCTAACATAGAGGGTGTGATGGACTTTATCTTTGAAGCACGTTCAATAAATTAAAATCACTGCTACAAAGGTGGGTGATGTTACTGGTTGAATGCTGTTATTCTGTTATGTAGACAAAAACACTGCTGAACTGCACTTCATCCACATTAAAAATGGTTTTATGCAGTACTCAGAAATTTCATGTAAAGCTGCTTAAAGTTGTGTGGCCATTAGTTCACTGATTTAATCAGTTAATGAGTCAACTTGACTTTGTGTTGTTCTGGCATTGCTTCTTTCCAATAGACTGGTTCAATGCAGCCTTTTAGCCTTTTCTGTACTTGTCTTTTATCACTGGAAGGAACATGAGGTTATTTAGTGAACAGAAAAAATAGAAAATCTTTTTATAGATCATGGTTGGAAATAAATACTGTTCCCACTGTAAACTTTTGATAAAACACAGACAATAAATCCAGTAGATTACTGTATACACACAGGACTTCATTCAAGTAGACATAGACATTGCCTTTTTCCTTTAGTATTTCAGTATTATTTTGCACAATTGCTTCTTATCCCAATCAGGTATGCATTTATATCTCTCATCTCCCGTGATTACTTTTTGCCTCTGTTGTGATATACTTTTACCATAGCGATCAATAGCTCTGAAGCCAGATGACTCGATGAGAGGGTGAGCTAAACTAAGCTTGCATTGTGATGGAGCCCCCAAGCCTCTATTTTCAATTATGATCTGTAGAAATGATTATTTTTCATCTGTGACTCAGTTATATGTACGTTATGTATAGAAATGAAATCTATATGTTCCTTTCTGCATGTTGCAGCCATCCCCAGCTGACCTCTGATGTCCTCACAGGCAGCATGTAGACCTGTCCCTCTGACCAAACCACCACCTATAGGATACTGACACATCTCCTCTTCTACATGAACGGGCTGCTGTGCCTCTCTGAGGTCTGTTCTATATTCAGCAAACGTGGTACCTGTGGTAAACTCTGTTCTCAAACACATTTAGACCACAGGGGTCTGAAAGGTTACACAAATACATTTAATTTCTTTATTCACTATGTATCCATTTATTTCCAGATTACTGAAACTGTTATGTTTGAAAGGTTATGACTGTTGGCTGAAATATTTTACATGTAAGGATTTACATAATGAGAACATACTTTGTATTAAAATTCTATGTGAAAGCAACATATTATGCTGAAAAAAAAAAGTAATTATCTTCAGAATGTAATAGTCTGTTAATTCTCATAATTTGGTCTCACATAGAAATGCAGCAAAACTATTTATAGTGCTTTAATTACATAAAGTTATCAATATCAAAATAATGTGTATGTTTACATTCAGTCTGACTAACGTTATTTGTGTGACTATCTGCTTTGTGCAAGGCAGGCAACTAGAGCCGAAGCGGGAAGCGCAGAAAGACACAGCTAACATTACTGTCCTCACTGCCACCCTTACAAAACAGCTAATCGAGTATCCAATTAACTGATGTAAACCCAGGGTTATTGGGGAAATCACGTTATTACGAACCATGTAAACTCTTTAATCAAGCTATAATCTAAATGTGGTTATTCACAGTAATAATAAGGATTAACGTTACTTGAAAAGCAACCATTCATACAGCCAAGTGCTGCATGTGTCCAGACTAGCACAGCTGGCTACGTTAACAAGCATATTAACTTAGCAGATAAGCAAACACTAGCTAGTAATTTTAGCTACTTAGCTTTCACTCACTCAGCCAAATATGAACACACTCACTCATTCACTAGCTTGCTTGAACACCTTATGTGCTCCAGCGCAGGGTTTTCTGCCAGAACAGCTGTCAACACGTGATAAGCATCGCTCACATATCTCGGACCAAACAGAGAGTAATTTAAGAGCCTATACTCATAGACTGGGGGTTACAGTACGTAACCCACGGTACGTACGCTCGTCTGTTTGTCTCTGCTGCTGTCGAAGTGTTTTGGCCTGAGAACTGTTTGGACTGCGTGAGAGCTGGCAGCACTGATCCTGACACACCTGAATAATACGGATCTGCATGATTCACGTGGGTCACATTTTCAGGTCGGAAAATCCGGAATTCCGGATTAATTCGGAAAAATCACATCCCTAAGTTATTATTTGCACACAGCTAATTTTCAACTTGACCTGGCTCTATCAGCTGATGTATCAGCACTCAGATGCGTCATTGGAGATAATTTGAAAAGTGATCTGTGCTTGAAAACAGTACTACAGGATGCTAATGATAACTGGCTTCACTGTGATCTATTACCCATCTCGAGCAAGCCTCATGTCTGTCCTGGAGTTAGACGGTGAAGGGTCTCCCAAAAGTGAGCGTGGAGAATTCAGCTTTAGACAAACAGTATACTGAACTAAGCAAGGACATTTCTTAAAGGCCTACTTTAGTCTTAGTGTGCTCTAAACTGGACTATGTAGGAATATATAAATATGAGATCAGGCTTCAGTATCAGCACATACAATGGATGTAACCAGTGTGCGAAATACTCTATGACAATCGGGGGGTCTCGTGGCATGACTGGTTAAAAAAAAAAAAAAAACCCTGCTCCAATTACAGGCAAAAAATGTCGGGGCGCACAACGAGGAACTAAATAAATGTTATCAAATAAATAGATAAATAATTAAAAACAGGCGGAAGCTCCACGTTTTCAGTAGATAATCTTTTTTTCTAAACAGGCAGAAGCCTGTGGTCTAGGTTTTGCTCACCCTCCCTCCATCTCTCTTTGCTCCTCAGTACTTATCCATTGTGTGATAATCAAGTGCCTCATATTACATGGAACAGCCACTTACTGTGTAGATGTGACTAATGTGAGCTCATTTGGTAGCTTCGACACATCACTAGTCCGGTTTGTGTGGCTTTGTGATTTAACTGCAAAGTCTCACTCAAGCTTTTTCTATTTTTACCACACTGTTACCAAGGTGAACAGGGGTGAGCCGAGGAGAGACACTGAGATGAGAACAGACTGTAACACTCACCTTTCAATCTGTGACAGAAACTTTGTCTCAAAGATGCCCCGCGTCTTGAGTCGCTCGGACAGTTTGCCTCTGAACAGCAGACCCTTAGCAGTAAAATCCAGCAGAACGTTCCTCACGATCTCCCCCAGGTACATGCCACTGATCATCTTCTCGTACCTCAGAGAAAAAGACACACAAACTGAAAACTTCCCACAGCCACACATTGGTAACATTCACAATATTCAACATTAATAATACTATTTACTATTTCTATCATACTATAAAGCTGTATTTTATTGTACTGTCACAAACTCTATAATCAAATTGATGCTGAACTGGAAAAAAGACAAAAAAATAAAATAAAATCTAATTAAAAAATTCTAAATTAATCAAACAGAATAGCTGTAACTCATTATTTTCAGGAATGAAAGCTCAGACAGCAAGCAAAGGTGTTCTGGCAGCCCAGTTGTTACAGAGCTGGGTTTAACTGGAATAAACTATCAGGTGTGTGACAGGGGCTGTAATCAATTATGCCCAATGATAACGGCTTCTCTCATCAATGTACTCCCTGACATGTCATAGAGACAATTTCATAACAGACAGTCCAGACAAGCTTCTTTCAAGAGGAAAACCATTTAATGTAATTAAACCAGATGCTCTAACTCATAATAATGTGTTTCTTAAGTTCATCGACCAAGGCACAGGGAGCAAACAAAAGATAAACTGTCTGCACAGCTGCTTAAGGGCAGTGTTTAGGTGGAATAAATTATCAAAAGCTACAAGCCTGGCCAATGTTATCATCACCTCTCATTAATGTACTTCCTGCCATGGCTTAAAGGCATCTGACAAGTCCAGACTGGCTTCTCCCAAGAGGAAACCAATGTTCTTGTGTCCCAGGACATAAATATGGAGCACCCTAAACATGCTGCTATGTGCAGATGATGTCCCTTTTTAAGCTAACTTTTCTAAAAAATACAGAAATCCTTCTCAGTATGTTTTCTGTGTGAAAGGATTAACTACAAATGTTTTATTTTAGAACAACAAATTCCATGGGCAGTTACATCTACACTATGTTTTTGATACAATAAATGTGAGTGTTGTCGCGTGTTTAAATGCCCTGTGACGTGTTTACTTACGCGTAGGCGGTCTAGCCCCCGTATACGGGGGCTAAATATGCTGTACAATTTTCTTTTTTTTTTTTTTTTACAGAAATGATGTGAAGGGCCCCAGCAATTCTCCGTCTCTAGACTCTCTCTCTGTGGCTGTCTCGGTCTGTCTGTCCTTGGCACCCTCTCCCTTATTAATTTACACTGTATTTGTGACTACATGTGATGCTGTTTGATGTGAGTGTTAGCACTTTTTGGTTGTTTTTCATAAACATAACATAGTAGATTTAATATGTCATAAATGATCCATCCAGTACCTCTGTTTCCCAGGGCTGTTAGAGCAATCATCGACAATGTGATCAAACTGGGTGCAAAAGTCATCAAGTTCGCCATTGTCGCCAAATGCTCCCCACTCCATGTTGACACACATACGACCATTATCACCCTCCACCAGTTCGATGTTCTGCATTTCCTCCATATAGCAGGCATTGGTCCCTGTGCCTGAGTTAAAGACAGTGGGAAAGGTATTACAAGTACTTTCATGGAAGGAAAACAGTCAGTATTTGAAGAGCTTCACTTCAAAGTGAAAACATGTCCACTCAAAAAGAGAGAGATTTTAATGTTTAAAAATAGCACAAAGAGACAGGCCTCCAGAGAGCAAGGTGGGGGGTAGACAGACTTACCTACGATGAGTCCCACTTCACATTTGGGGTCCTCATAGCCGCAGGTCATCATGGTTCCCACTGTGTCATTAACCACTGCTACAAAGTTCAAGTCAAATTCCTGGAGGCAATGACAACAAACTCCAACTGTCAATTCCAATAAACCTGCAGTATTAATGAATTCTGTTATCTTAACCCTCTGAAAACGGACCTCCCACAGCCAGTTCGGGCCGCCCACTGGCCGCTGTTTGCATAATCATGTTTAAATTGATCTAAAATAGAAACCGTAATAGCTAGGAGCATTCATTATTTTCATTTTGCTACTGAAAGCTAAGTCTTCTGTCTTTCATGTCATCACGTTGTACGCTCGTGTCGCAAGTTGATTACGTAACATGCAGTGCAAAACGTGGTGACAACGCGTGGTGGCACTGTTTTCATTTATGATTCAGTTTCAATAATTTTATTAGTCATTATGTGGTTTATTGATTTACAGCCTTTTATCTTAGGCTGTACAGATCTTAGGGATATGAAACATTTTAGGTTAATCTAGAAAATGGCATCACTAAGAAAAACCTCAATCTGAGCCGACGTCTAATCAACCAATGTCAGTCAAAAAAAAAACTTGCGTGGGTGTAAAGGATTACTGGTAAAACCATCTAGAAAATGTTTAGCAATAATCATATTAAAACAATTTGTACATTTAACAATATTATTTATAACTTCATGAATATTAGTGCATGATCCAGAGCCCACACATCACATTATGTCGAGATATTGCATTATGCACAGGTTCAAAAAGGAAAGTGGGTTGAAGCTGAAACCCTCTGCATTCAGAACAAGAACTATGTATATACTATATATGTTTAGAGATATCCTGAAACCTCCCTAGACGGTTCAGATTAATCCCCCAAAACAAAGAGGAAATAAATGACTAAGAGTGGTATAGACTACAGTGTCTTCAGACATGCACTGTGCTGCAGTTACTCAATGACACTGAAAATTGTAGGTGGATCTCTACCACAGATACTGCTCTTCTGAGCTCTGACATGTAAGAAGACAGTCAGGGTGCAGGCTGTTTGTAAGTCAGTATTGTTGGTACACTTTTTATTACATTCTTCCCAGCATCAACATTCACAGGCCACAAAAAATATTCCTGGTAATGTATTTGTGATATGTGTACTAACCTGTTTGCGCCGAACAGCATCTTTAAGTAACGTAACGACATCTAGTCCCTCACAGCCGCTGGCTTTGAAACCCTTTGTCCACTTCAGAAGAATGCCCTGGAAAATGAAAGCAGTGGCGTGTGGTGTGAGTGTGTGATTCTGTGTGTGTACAGAGAATAACAGCACTTGACTATACTAAAGATATGTGGAGATCACTGCAACAACTCAGTTGTGAGTTTATTACTAATATAATACATGATGAATAAAGATAAATTACAGCATTTAAAATCTAAATCAAAACTGTTGTTTTCCACAATGACAAATACAGTACAGCAGTAATTAAAATGTTGCCACAGTCTGATATAGAATGCACTGTGCTTTTCTGATGTCTTTGTTTCTGATCAACCTGTACAAAGTGGGTTGATTACAGGACTTTGCAGTTTCTCCAGTTGTTCTACATACCTTTGCTTTACACAATATAATGGGACTTATTTTCATAGATTTTTTTTTCATAACATTATGGACACTGTGTCACTCTGTCTAGACCAAAATTACTTTGCAGGTAATTGGCCTTAAACCAGACCACAGATGACAAATTTTGTTGAATCATTGACACGAACCCTTCCTATACTTGATGAATGGTCCATGTGGTGGGCTGTCTTTGGGTTTTGCGTAATGTTTTCAAGCTGGAAAAACAATGCCGCTTCCACAATAACATGCACAATCCACCAAAATATGTTTCTGTATGAACCCATGGCTGAATCATTTCTTATTTTAGACATCAGACATTTAAGAGGTGGTGATTCAGGGCTTCTCAATATCATCATCAGCTGAACAATACTCCCCATAGTTCACTGATTGTTCCAACTTCCAGCTGCTAGCAATGCTTGATTGGCAGTATTTGTTTTGCAAGTAAATATGTCATTGTGAAAATGAGCTTGCAAGATTTAGGCTGGCTTTGCGTGCTCCTCGCCACAGTGTCCCGGCAGGTTTATAAAGCAGAGCACAGTCCGGACTGGCTTTGCTACCTAATACATTAATGTTCTTGTAGAAGGTTAAGAGCCATATGGTGTGAATGTGTGAAATATTAAAACACAATATGCCAATTATGATGTCCAACAAGGTAGATAATGTTCCTTTTAGGTCAAACTCCGACTCCTAACACAATAACATCCCCGTCCCC
The DNA here is from genome assembly GCA_005408345.1 of Macquaria australasica. NCBI lineage: Eukaryota > Metazoa > Chordata > Actinopteri > Centrarchiformes > Percichthyidae > Macquaria > Macquaria australasica. Next base: position 39,118 of record SEMN01001464.1, on the reverse strand, counting down.
ATGTTTTCTGTGCGTTGTGACACAAACGCCAGGACACCTGTCCAAATAATAACTAAATGTACAGTCAAAATTTAGCAGTGTTTCATTTATTTTGCCTGAAGATATCAGTGTGTCTTAATGAAGTGAAAAAAAATCTGTTCAAAATCTTTGAGTCATATTTTGCAACATTAAAGCTGCACAGTAATGCCACCATTACCATCACTGTGTTAAAAGCAATACTGTGGCTATGCTAGTTTTGGCTAATACATATAAACAAAAGACAAGTCCTTCTTTCTAGACTCTACAGGGTTTAGTTTACTGCAATTAAAATACAATCCATTAACTAGTCTGGGGAAATCCACCAGAGAAGACGAGAGAGAATGAATGCAGGTGTTGCAGCCCTGAGAACAAACATATTGTTTCTGCCAACTGTCATTCACACCTGAAGTTAAAACAATACAGGTACATTCAATGTTACCATATGTATGACAGGTAGTTTTACACTTACAATGAATATTGAATCCAACATTACCTGATCCAGTTTGCTTTGATGACAGGGGAAGGAGAATGTAAATCCCAGCGGTAAGGATGCTCCTCTCATGCCCATGTATTCCAGGAAGTCGGCGATGCAGTACACAATGTGGCTGAAGAGCTGGCACACAAGTGACAGAAAAAGCACAAAAAAAAGAAATGCACAACCACATTAGAAGGTAACAATGTACCATCTCTAAACGGTATGTTACCCTCAGTATTTAGCAGTTTCTACACAGTAAATAACTACCGATTGTCTTTGTCTCTCTCTTGTGTTACTCTTGTGTGTGTTTACCTGTTTGTCCCTCACTTATTGCTATGTTTTTTTGTTTGTTTGTTTTTTAACTTGTTTTTACTTATTTTTAACTCATTGTTATTGTTACTCTGCATCTCATCTTGTTCTGTTAAGCACTTTGGGCTGCATCCTTGCGTGAAAGGTGCTATACAAATAATGTTATTATTGTGTGGAGCAAAGGATCTCATAGTATGATTCAATATTTATGACATTACAGAAACTATACTCTAGGACATGATAACTATCGTACTTGTCCCCCTAATCAACATCAACATTAATACATACATACAGCAGTTACTTATCTGTATAAGAAAACTGCATGCAAAATCACATATATCAAATTAGTGTTTAATACAATGAACTATGTTCCACTGTTATGCATTACATCAGACAAAACTCTTCACATGTACAAAGAAAACTTTAATAAATAAATAGCTACATTTGAAGTGCAGTATGGGAACCTTGCAGGTCAATGCGTTTTCCACAACACGTTCCTACAAATGTTTCACAATAAAAGCCTTGTGAAACTGATACAGGAAGTGTTGAGTAACAGCATAATCCAGTAACTTTTAACAGGGCAAACAGGAGCGGCATCAAAACAAGGCTTTGTACTAAAATATGACCAATTATACTCATCAAACAGAGGGAATTAGAAGTAAAGGCCTGCGTCTAATACAAGCCTGCTTTAAATAAATGCCTGTTACCTTCTGCAGTTCCGGTAAATATAGGCTCTGGTCACTATTTGAGGAAATACAGTAGATTAATTAAAGGTTGGGTAGGCAGTTTTCTTTTGGCATCATTGGGCATTTTTGCCCAGTAACGCCAATGCCCCCCCCACCCTCGGCTCTGTTTTCAGGCTTCAGAGAATCTTTCCCATGACGGGAGACTTTAGCCTATCACAGGTTATTTCAGAGAGATGGTGCGTTCGTATTGGCTAAGCTACAAGAGCAGATGTGTGTACACGTCCCTTCAGACGGTGAAAACCTGATTGAATGGCGGAAAATCCTGAAACTTGTGATAAATATCCAACACCTCCTTTGCCTACAGCGGCGTATAGTACAAAACAACACGTCCCGGCTCCACACGGAGATTCAGGCTCATTGCGTTCAATGCCATGGCGCTCATAACGACGAGTGGCAAAGAGGCATTATGATAATCAGTGGGGAATAACTTTTGACGGGGGACAGTGGCGCGTGTGTGTGGTGTACTAGAAACAGGTTGCGGCGGGAGGGACCGCAGTCTCGGTGAGGCTCACGTCGTGGAGAACGAGCCCTACGAGGGACACAGTTTCACTGGGGAACCGACTCCTTCTGCTGCCGGTCGAAGTTGTGGGTTTGGTGGGAGGGGCTTAGCGGAGTGATACGAGGCAGCAGAGAGAGAGGAGGAAGGTTTTGCCTAGGTTGCACAGATTCTGCCTACCCCAGCTTTAAATTCAGATTTGCACAATAATGACACCTTTTTGTCAGATGATCAGTTTCAAACATTGAAAGAGATGATTCAACCTCACAATCATGGCAGAGGTCCCTCAGTTCTCTCGTCAGTTGCTGTAATCACTTATGTGAAATACTAAAGTACTTCAACCCCCAGTGATGTTTTACCTCCTCCCCTGTGCCCTGCATGGTCTCCTGTGGGATACTGTAGATCTTGTGGTGCATGTCCACATTGTGTTTCTTTCCACTTCGCACTCGCACCAGCAGCACCCGAAAGCTGGAGCCCCCAAAGTCCAGAGCCAAGAAGTCGCCCTGCTCTGATAAGGACAACAAAGACAATAATCCAGAACACATACATACAGACAGACATAAAAGCATTATAGAAAAGAGGAAAGTCAATAACAATTATAACTCTTAAAGCTACCTGTTCCATCTGGTGTGGATCTCACATAGGTGGGAAGCATCTTGACGCTCGCCTGCTCATGGGTTTGCTTTGACAGGCCTCGCACTATTTCCTCACTCATTCGCCTCTTCACCTCCAGCAGCTGTTCACGGCTCAAACGCAGGGTGTCAAGGATGCGCTGACGCTCAGCATGTTGAGTGGCAAGGCGATAGGCTACTGCTGTTACCATGGCTGCACCTTTCCCACTGCCACACTGCGACTGCAAAAAACGCACATCGCAATCCGGCACAAGTCGCCGTACCATCTTGTGGAGCCTCCTGGAAAACCTTGAAGAAGAAGTGTTTTCTTGTTTGTAAAGCAGAGTGCTCATATAGTCCATATAGCCTATAAGCTGTTTGCCTAATTGTCTCACTTCTAATCATGCAGGGAGGCAAAGACAATGCATGTGTGGAGACTGCGTGCTCTCCCTGTGTGCTCTGCTTTCATTCTTCAGTCCAAACACACTCAGGGACATGCAGGTATACAGAATGAACAATGTGTACAATCAACAATGTGAATTCACACTAACACTGCTCTTGTTTGTGTTCTGTTCAACTCTATTCAGCTGACATGTATTCAATTCTGCAGCTAATCCACACTTACATGGAAATTCACCTTATAACCTAAGCTCCATAGTTCAAGTGTATGTGTGTGTTACACAAAGACAGATGTGGCGTTCAGGAACACTTACTCTGGATGATTCTTGTAAACAGAGCCATCCACACCAATAGTGGCACGCAGCTTCTCAGCTGCTTTGTTATCCCGGATCTGCCGCAGCACTGCCACTAGTGTGGCAGCGCACAAGTGTGCGGCCCGTGTAGATACTATCTGACACACCCTCTGAGTGGCTATGCAGTCCTCAACCGACGGGTCCAGACCGAGGCCCCGAAGCACCTTTTCAGCACTTGCCAAACCTTCCTCATCTCTGCAGGTAAAGCAAATTACAAATTACATTCACTATAACTTTGACTGCGTGGTGTGATGAAAATAATGAATGGACGAATGGCCATCCGTGTGAATGGGTAAATGAGAAACAAATTGTAAAGTGCTTTGGATAAAAGTGCTATATAGATCAGTATGGGGGTTTTATCCTATCTTTAATCAAGAGCATGGTCTTTCAGTTTGAGAGCATGTTTTATTGATTTCATGTTCAGATTTTGTAATACTCTCTCTCAAAACTCTGCTCTGGCACTCCAATAGTCCCTGCTTGCACTTGGATTTTCTACTCAAACTGGATGCTTGCACTCAGATATATTGCTGCTTGCACAGATTTCCTGCACTCTCCCTGCTCTCGCACTCGGGCTGCTTCTGTGCGCTCGTGAAACGCCTGCTCTCTGATTTCTGCTCTGCTCTTGGATTTTTTTGTGCAACAAGCCTGTCAAAATTCCCCAAACAATAGAATGCCAGCTGTAGTGGTAACCAATGAAATGATTGCTGCCTCGTTGCGGGCGCGCTCGCTTTACTGCTTACAGCGTCCCGCACGGGCGGTTACTCTTTAACCACTCCTGCCCTCCACGGCTTTATTGTATGTACAGTTAATCAAAGCCGGCCCGACGCATAAGCGAACTAAGCGCCTGCTTAGGGCCCCCGTTGTCCCACAAGAGAGCTTGATTTTTTTGTGATACGGGTATATTATGTCAATGGCAATCATACAAAAACGCATTATTATGTTAACGGGCTGACTAGCAAATACTAGTGGTTTAATCCTGCTGCCTCTGTCAGAGCTGGTGTGACGTTCAGGCGCACTGCACAGGACAGTCAGTCAGACAGTCAGTCAGTCAGACAGACAGACAGACAGACAGACAGACAGTCAGTCCTGTCCTAGTCGATGGAGAAAGCAGCAAAGTAATGTGCAAAAAAGGACAAATCCTTCTGGAGCAGAGGAAAGAAAAAAGAAGAAAACAGAAGATGAGAAAAAAAACAGCAAGATACAGGTTTGTTTGCATGACTAAATACAACTAGGTGGATTAAGATGTCAATGCTATTTAGGGACGTTCAGGGAACGTCAACTTTCCTAAAATATTCTAACGTTAGTTAGATATGCTAAGCTTAGTTGGGCTATTTTCGTAAGCTGACGTTAGCTAGCTAGTTAGTTAACAACATAGCCTAGGTATCATATCTTGTCTTAGGAAAGTTAACGTTTGAATAAACATCCCTAAACAGCCTTGACATCTTAATCCACCTAGCTGTATGTGTAATAGCAAGGTAGCTAACTAGCTAGCTGGACAAATTTCGATTTTAACTGGCAGATAGCTAGATAGATAGTTATTCATAGTTGGTTTGAAATAAAAGCAAGCTAACTTTTTCATGTTTGTATAACATTACTGAGCTCGATGCTGATAACACTAGCATTTTGTGATTATTCGTAAAATATCTCACTTAATGAACTAGTTTATAGATTAGTTTTTTAGTACGCTTTTGCTGCTGTGTAAAACTAACTTGTAGCTGGTTACAGTGATGGGCAAGTCACTTTCAAAATGCAATATATTACATATTACTAGTTACTTTCATTTGAAAGTAGTAAGTTACTTTACAATATTACTGTCTGTGTAATATGCGTTACTGGTTACACTACTTTTGCATTACTTTCACCAAAATAACTGCAGAAGTACGACTAGTTGTTTCATAGCAGCTAATCAAAGCACAGAAGCTCAAGTTTATTGCAGTTTATACAAATCCAGTGGTGGGTGATATTGTAAAGCCTAATAAAAGCTGTCCTTTGGAGTGCAGATCTGGCCCATTCATGCATTCGCATGCAGTGGTTACCACTTTGTATTAAAATCGCCCCCTGAAATTAACAATAATGTGATGATATAGAACATTAAAACAACCTACACCTTGGACCCAGGGATGGGCAGGCAGACAAAGGATCAAAGTCTGATCAATTATGGGTATATATTTCTGTAATGAAAATAAGCTTCAGTTCCATAAACTTGGTACTGGTTAATATTATTTACATTACCATTTTGCAGTCTTTGCTATTATATTCCAATATCATTATGTATTAGCTAGTTATATATTAAGATTGTTGTTTAATGTGTATAAATTGTTTGCTGCTGAGTAAAATAATTTATGTCGGTAAAATAAACTCATTCTGTTTCATCAGCTTTGTACTCATACTAGATGAAACTTCCCCAGGAGCAAGCTGGAGCACAACCACCTGCCCCTGATTCTTCCCCAAGTGCCAGTGATGATCTTGCCAGTGTACATTCAGCACTGCAATCCACCTCCTCAGCTGATGCTAATACAGCAGGTGAGTTTTCAACAAAGGGTAATTTTCCCAGATCAGTATATTTATATGGATAAACCTTGCCTTTTGTGAGATCTTTTTTGTTGTTGACAGACACATTACCTTTTAATATGACATAACATGGCTAGCTTTTTTTTTCTTTTTTCATCTTAGGTCCATCCTTCTCTGCAGGTGAGGAGCACTTACCAGCACCTGCATCCACTGATCCTACTGTCTCCTCTGTGTCTGTTTTAACCTCAGCTGATGTGGCTGGTAAGTTAACAGCACAGCAGCCTTTTTATTTGCTCAGTTTACTATAGAATATCCTGAGATGAAAATTCTGTATTTTAATTATTAATTTCATTTCCCTATAGGTCCTTCTACATCTGTGGTCATTGAGATCGAAGTCACATCTACTCCCTCAGCAACTTCCAGCCTGCACCATGGATCAGCAGCTCCTCCAGGTGACCCAGCTGAGTGGTCATCTGTCCTGTCCCACTACAGTCTCAGGGAGAGTCTGTGACTGTTGCGTCCACAGGGCGGAGCTTTTCTAAGCTCAAATTGATCAAGAACCACTTGAGATCTTCCATGGCACAAGAAAGACTGAGTGGACTTGCATTAATTAGTACCAACAACAAAGCTGGCTGTCAGATCTTTTACAGTGATGTCATTAAGGACTTTGCCTCCAGAAAAGCCATTAAACACAGATTCTAAGGCGTATACTGTTTATCTAAGTTATTTGATTTAAATTGTAGTTGATTGTTGTTCTGTACTTTTGCATGTTGAAATTGTTTTAAACCAAAAGCAATTCAAGTGGGCAACTTGTTTACAGTAAAAGCATTGTCTGCTGTTTTATTTTGTTACTTTTCAGTACACCACATTCAATTCAATTCAATTCAGTTCAGTTTTATTTATATAGCGCCATATCATTACAAAGTTATCTCAGGGCACTTTTTCGAATAGAGCAAGTCTAGACCGACTCTTTATATTTACAGAGACCCAACAGTTCCCACCATGAGCAAGCACTATGCAACAGTGGCAAGGAAAAACTCCCTTTTAACAGGTAGAAACCTCGAGCAGAACCAGGCTCAAGGTGGGCGGTCATCTGCCTCGACCGGTTGGGTTGAAGGGTTTAGTATGCCACTTACTATACAATACTACTGTATCACTTTGAATATTGAAGTGCATATTTACACCAGACCACTCTTGAGTTTGCTACCTTTTAAGATTAAAAACCATAGAAGGGTAATAACATGAATCAATGATCATGCATTGAAAAGAGCAAATAGTATTGGCAGCGCTGAGGCGGTGGGGGGCCCCCTAATCAAATTCCGCTTAGCACCCCATGAAGGCTTGGGCTGGCCCTGCAGTTAATATATATACCAACGCCTGTACTTTATTTTACTCTAATAGCTGCATTCCCCCCCCCCCCCAAACTTTATTTAGAGAAATAGGTCATTAACAGTAACAGACCAGGGGGATGTCTTAACATGAAAACATAATAGCACATTTCAATCATTTTCACAGCCTTCATACTGAATGAACAGGAGATTGTGTCAATGTAATGTTTGGTTTCATTAATGATTAATATAAATTAGGGTTTTGAATTTGAATATTTTCATTCGTGGATATGGTATTTCTCCAATATTAGAATTAAATTCATTAAATACATTGTGATCTATATTTTTTTAACCAAAAATGTTGAAACCACATAGTACATTTTCCAAAAATATGAATAATAAGTCAGACTGTTATCAGTGATGACTAATGTAATATATTTCCATAGTTTCTGCATAAGGACAATGCCGAAATAAGTACAACAGAGTTTCAGGGTAGCATTCACATTATTTAGGATAGTAAAGTCAAGAGAATTAAGCCCCCCTGCATCATAGGTTCATCACGACAGACTTACTATAATAGCTACATGTAATAGTAACCGTATAGCACACTGATGGGAGGCCGGTGAGAGGAAAACACCAGTGGGTGTCTAGCAGATCGCTGGCCAACATGGACCGCCAAAGTCAAGGACCTCAAGTAAGTTTTTTATTTTAATGGTGCTATTACTTCCTTCCACAAGAATACATCCATGATAATATCCTTGGCTTTCAAGTGCTGTACAATGTGGCAACACGTTTGCTAGGCAACTAACAACAAAATGGGCGCCGCCATGTTTGTTAATGAGCAGGAGCTGACGTGGTTGATTCATGACATCCTTGCCAGCGTACAAAGTATAGCAAAATAAAACAATATCATAAAAAAGTTGGTTCCAGTAATAGCACCATTAAAGTAAAAAACTTACTTGAGGTCCTTGACTTTGGCAGTCCATGTTGTCCAGCGATCTGCTAGAGTCCCGCTCCAGAGTCATGAAGGTGACGTCGTTGTCCTCTCACCGGCCTTCCGTTGGTGTGCTATACGGCTCCTAGCTATTATAGTAAAAGAAAAAGTACGGTCACTACTATATATATTAACTGTACATTTAATAGAGCCGTGGAGGGCGGGAGTGGTTAAAGAGTAACCGCCCGTGCGGGACGCTGTAAGCAGTAAAGCGAACGCGCCCGCAACGAGGCAGCGATCATTTCATTGGTTACTACTACAGCTGGCATTCTATTGTTTGGGGAATTTTGACAGGCTTGTTGCACAAAAAAATCAGAGAGCAGGCGTTTCATGAGAGCACAGAAGCAGCCTGAGTGCGAGAGCAGGGAGAGTGCAGGAAATCTGTGCAAGCAACAATATATCTGAGTGCAAGCATCCAGTTTGAGACTCATCATCAAGGATACAGAAGTGTTTGGACAATTCATCTGTGAAGAAGATCTGAGTCCAGGGTGGGAAATTAACTTTTTACCAGCCACTGACAGATAAATGTTCAAATTCACCAGCCACTCAATAGTAAATCATTATTTTCTGTCTGTAATCTACCAACCACTTTCATATTTTGCCAGCATTTGGCAACTGACAAACTCTGAATTACAAATGATGCTTTCTAGCAGGGTGTAAACATTGCTCTAATCCCCTTTACTAACACTTTCTCGTTAGTGCTGATAAAGCTTTGGTATTGCACTTTACTATTTAAGTGTCTGTGTATAATAATGAAAATACTTTTTAAGAAAGAAGTTGAAACAATGACCATTTCTGACAACACAACTCTTATGGTGGAAACTTGCTTTACCCTCTAGGAGAAAATTATGAGAATGAAAAACATAATATCAGCACCACTTATCTGAAAGTGTTAATATTTAACTGGTTTAGCAATTGAGACTTTTAGCAATGCGAAATGACTGCTTAGTGCCATTTTAAACTGACAGCACGACCTGCCTGCATCTACTGCTATACTTCACTGGCCTACAAGTAAGAGGATATAACTTCAAATATAAACTAATACCATTGCACCATCACTGCATCCGAGTTTCTCTGTCTGTCTCTCTCTCTCTCTCTCACACACACACACACACACAAACTAACTTGTCATTCTCAATGGCGTAGATGTAGCTGGTGTTGAAGCTTCCAGTGGTGAGGAGCTCTGCTGTAGTCTTGCCCTGGAACAGCTGCTGCTCTTTGGTCATCCTCACCAGGATGAGACGCACCAGCTCCCCCATGTACATGCCGCTGATCATCTTCTCGAACCTGCACGACAACACAAAAGAAACAGGAACAAAATATTGTCACATTCATATTTACTAAAAGAGTCTTCAGGTTAATTCATACCTTAAACCAACCTACTAAAATACTGTATCTACAAACGCACCTACAAACACAAATGCAGCTAACTGAAAGCCTAACAGACGCTGAAGTTATGACACTGAGGTTGCATCTCAAGTCTCCTTTTTGATATTTCCTCGCTCCTCAATCCTTGCTTGAACCGGAAGTCATTGTGCTCCGCCATCTTGAAGGCCATCTCAAAGCTCTTATTTCTGCTCCGAGGAATGAGGATTGAGGAGCGAGGAGGGATCTCTGAGGAGCCATGAGCGAGAATTCACAAGAGCAGCCGGAAGTCTTTTACCAGCAGACGCACTCTTTTATTGGATTGATTGGACGCTGCAGCTGATCGGACTGATCTGATACATTACAATATCGCAGGAGTTTCATACCAGAGTGAAGACAGATAACAGATTAAACTCGAGTGTATCACTGCCAAGTTTTATATTTTATTTGCATTTATTTATTTGAATATGTGTTAATTGTAGGTCTGAACAACAAAAGAACCATAAACAACTTTCTTAATTTATTAGAAAGATTTTTCTTTTCACGATCTGTTATTTCCCCTGTTAACTTTTATTATGGATACAGTTAAAGTCAGAGAGTCAATCACATGAGGCTGATAATTCCTGAGCATCGGGTTTTATATCAGTTACATATTTTCAATTTTCTCTGAAACATTTAGTATAATAAATAAATTCCAATGTTCAAAAGACACCATAATCACATTCTGGGTTATTCCATTACGAATTCACAATCAGAGTATCAATAAATAAAGATGCAAATAACAAATAAATAATGTAAACACAGGACACAGTACACAGTATAAATACAGAGTTCAGGTTGTTCATGTGCAGGTGTTTGTTAAACAGGGAACAGGCTACAGAAAGAAAACAGTGATAACTGTGCCTTGCCTTTGTTAGTATTAGCATGCACAAACTCCATCAAAAGTCTCTACAGCTGCTGTGAACCCGACTGACAGCTGACCCAGCTGCGATCAGCTGCCGCCGTCTTCAGAAACGGATGTCACTTCACGTGACGCTTCAGAGGAAAGGAAGTCTCATTTCTCGAAAAACATATTTCCTCGTTTCTTCTCTCCTCGCATGGTTTCCTTGCATCTCTCCATGCATCCCCGGTAGGAGGGACTTAGACACAAAGAAAATACGCAACTGAGGGAAACGTGGATGCAATTTAGAGACTTGAGATGTACTCTTAGAATGCTTTTAAGTTGGATACAAACATACCTGTGATACTGTGACCTTGCAGTTTTCCCTCCTCACACACGAATGATACTTAACACTGTGGTAGGCCTACAACTATTAGAGAACGCCAGAAGTCACTGAATTGACAGGCAGTAATTAAACCGCTCAATCATGACATGTTATTTATAATACTGATGAACTCTGCTACATCTTTGCTGACAATCAGCATCACAGGCTTGTTAGTCTGAGATTTCATCAGCATCGCTTGACACGGAAGAACTACGAGGACACAGATGACGCAGTACATCTCAGAACCATTATTATGATGAACATTTTATTGAGCTTGAATTCCTTTCCTTCAATAGACTGCTTTTAGAGTGCTTTATATCTAAAAGAGGCGTGTCTGGATGACTCAGTCGTTTCCTTGTGTGAATAAGTCACTTTTTTCAGTTTGTGACAGTTCGTGCTCCTCACACTGATCAATGATCCTAGACAGCACTGGATTTTACAGCAACCCTGTATTTCCTGCACCTTTTTTGAATCATGACCTCTCCTTCAACCAGCATCACTTTGGATGGCCTCTGTAGTCCAGTTTTCTTCAGTTCAGTTTCTTTCCAACCTTAAATTGTACCACATGAGGGTTGTTGTTTTTTTTTTTAAAACACACTCATTCATTGAATTCTTTGAAAAAGGCACACAATTAATACAATCATGCAATGATTCAACCTGTAATAATTTACTTAATTTATTCAGTCTATAGTGTGTGGGTATGCCTGGTCTATCCATCTGTTTAAACTGATCATATCTGCAAATATTGAATTTATGGTATCTAATTTGTGTTGACCTCTCCTCAGCTGGCGACGCAATGGGCCTTAGTGACCAAAAAGTGCAAAGAACTAGGAAGGTCCAGAAACTAAAGTCTGGAACTAACTCGGCATATAAAAGTCCCTTCAGTGTATTTGAGTTTGTATTTCAACCACTCTGAAGAACTGTGAACGTTTGGAAAATTAAAGCAAAATGTTTGCACACAATGAGACATCAACAGAGACATTAATGGATGTTGCAAAGGAGACGTGCAGAGGTAAAAGGTGAAAAGACCAGGATGGCTCCAAACTAGCTCAGACCTGCTGAGTGCTAAACACTCCCTCTCACTTACCCTCATTCTCACCCACTCACTCTTTTTTAGACTTGTCAGGATCTCACCTACTTCACTGTCATTAAATGTCCACACATTAAAACACAAAATGTTATCCGCATGCCAAGTCCAAATATTAATACTAGTAACTAGCAGTCCATGCTTGTAAAACATTTCAAGTAAGTTGGTATTTGTAGCAGAGGCACTGTATTACACACTGTACAGTAGTACAGCTGTTACTATTTTTCTAGTCACTCAGTATATGTCATTATATTACAACCAGTATGCGACCCCAGAATCAGTTAAAACTATCCTCAGGATTTGGATTGATTTTCAATTCAGATGGCAAAGATTTTTCATATCTTAATTTTGCCTTCTTCTCTGTTTTGAGTGGACTTATCAATAATTTTATTGTCAATAGATAAGGATTAGCAGAGAGTAACAAGACGTGTGCAAATTGGAAGCTCAGAGGAGCACATGAAATTACATTGGCTGATTTCAGGGTGATCCTCCCTGTGTGTGTGTGTGTGTGTGTGTGTGTGTGTGTGTGTGTGTGTGTGTGTGTGTGTGTGTGTACATAAAAACATACCGTCTTTGTCCACCATATCCCTACAGTAAAGGCAGACAGTGTTTAAGAGTTTGACGTTGGGGATTACCGCAGCTGAATGTCTCTGAATAGATCAACTGAACGTATTCAGCCACATGAACTGTGGATGCTCACAGCTGCATTGTCTCACAAAGCCTTTCAGCTTACAAAACAATATTACATATATAGAGATAGATAATAGATATTATTCTTACTTACTGCTCACTTTAGTTTAGTTTATTAGCACGGTGATACAAAAAGTACATACTAGTAAATACAATATTAACAGCAGTGATACACAGCATCTCTAGTACGAGCCTGCCTGCAGTTGAGTTAAAGGTTGGGTAGGCAGTTTTCTTTTGGCGTCATTGGGCAAAAATGCCATATTAACCGTGCAGCATATTGTAATTCAAGTGGTCTGAGAACAGACCTCTACTTCAGCCCCCCCTCTTGCCTCTGTTTTCAGGCTTCAGAAAATCTATCCCGTGACGGTAGACTTTAGTCTATCTCGTTATTTCAGAGAGACGGTGTGTTCGTATTGGCTAAGCTACAAGAGCAGATGTGTGTACACGTCCCTTCAGACGGTGAAAACCTGATTCAGTGGAGGAAAATCCTGCCGAAAATCCTGCAACTTGTGATAAATTTCCAACACCTCCTTTGCCTACAGCCGTGTATAGTACAAAACAACACGTCCCGGCTCCACATGTAGCTTCAGGCTCATTATTTTCGATGCCATGGCGGTCATAATGACGAGTGGCAAAGAGGCATGATGACAAACAGTGGGGAATAACTTTTGAGGGGGACAGTGGTGTGTGTGTGTGTGTGTGTGTGTGTGTGTGTGTGTGTGTGTGGTGTACTAGGCTCTCTTCCTGCCTGGGGTGCTCTGGTCTGCGGCCGCGAAGTGCTGGAGGGGCGTCTTTGAGAAAACAGGTCGCGGCGGGAGGGGCCGCGGTGTCTGAGGCTCACGCCGTGGAGAGCGAGCCCTACAAGGGATACAGTTTCGCAGGGGAACCGACTCCTTCTGCTGCCAGTCGAAGTTGTGGGTTTGGTGGGAGGGGCTTAGCGGAGTGATACGAGGCAGCAGAGAGAGAGGTGGAAGGTTTTGCCTAGGTTGCACAGATTTTGCCTACCCCAGCTTTAAGTGAAAGCACTACTGAGAGATGTTTCATGTAGAAGCAAGTCAGATAAGCTCAAAGACACTCACAGCTGCTTGCCAGGGTTCAGAGAGCCTGCGTCGATTTCCCGGTCAATGTCAGTACGCAGGTCCTCCAGGGCACCATCGTCTCCAAAAGCGCCCCACTCTGTATTAACACACATCCGCCCCTCGTCACCGTCCAGCAACTCAAGGTTCCTCATCTGCTCCATGTAGCAGGCATTGGTACCCGTTCCTTGAGGGAAAGGATGTTAGCATAATTACTGTGCAGTTCTCATCCACAAAAAGACCCAGAATGACAAAAAATATTACTTCAGTGTCATGTTTGAATCAAATGAATCAAGCTGTCACTCTTTCCCATGAAGGCCATTAAAACTCTCCACCAGTGTCCACTCTTTGGTTAGATGTTAACTGTTCTGGTTCGTTTCATTATCAAAAAATGTGTCCTGTAAATTTTGTTCTGTGGTATTGCCTGCTTAGTGTTAATTTAGTGCTATATTGATCTCAAAGGGGATTATTCACTCAACTAATTTGAAATAATAGGTTGTATACCACCATAAAGATATTAAGCATAGCAACCTGTACACACCTGTACCAATAAACCATATTCCAGAATACACTCTGAAGGAAAAGCATTACTTAAGATGACAATTTGGCATTATACTCTGGTAATCTGATTCAAAAAGTTTGAAAAAGATCTTTCTCAAGTTTCTCCTCAAGCATTGTTGGAGCATTCAAAGTTCTTATAGATTACATATGAATTAAGACTCCTGTGTGAGTGTGTTACAATGCTAGTTGTACAATGTGAAATGTTACAACTAGCATTGTGACACGCTGATTTTTATACATTAAATGTATAATCAGAGTTTCCCCAACAAAATAAAGTCATTGACTTTGGGTGGTGCTCCATCAAACATAACTGGAATTGCTAACCAATGGGATTCTGCTGTGGGATCACGTTCCTGTCGCTGTACCAATGAACTCTCTTTAGGAGGTGAGCCGCCTGTGCAGCAGGGGATGGGATCTAACTGGCAGATTAAAAGAAGCAGTTGGTAACTCCATGTGAAGTGGAGGAAGCACAAGTCTTTCGACACTTTTCACAGACCAAGAGTGGGAGTTAACAGTGACAAGCCCCTGCAGTGCAGGGAGAACTGGCTGATCCAAACAGAAAACATGAAACATGCGAAAACAGACTAGAGGGTATGATAATATATACACGTTACTGTCTAGGCAACAAGCGTTTGCCCTCTTGCAGGTACAATTCTACTCTATTTTTTAGTATGCATAGCGCTGTTAAAATACACCGATCAGCCATAACATTATGACCACCTGCCTAATATTGTGTAGGTCCCCCTTTTGCCGTCAAAACAGCCCTGACACGTCGAGGCATGGACTCCACTAGACCTCTGAAGGTGTGCTGTGGTATCTGGCACTAAGACATTAGCAGCAGATCCTTTAAGTCCTGTAAGTTGCGAGGTGGGGCCTCCATGGATCAGACTTGTTTGTTCAGCACATCCCACAGATGCTGGATTATATTGAGATCTGGGGAATTTGGAGGCCAAGTCAACACCTTGAACTCATCGTGTTCCTCAAACCATTCCTGAACCATTTTTGCAATGTGGCAGGACGCATTATCCTGCTGAAAGAGGCCACTGCCATTAGGGAAAACCGTTTCCATGAAGGGGTGTACTTGGTCTGCAACAATGTTTAGGTAGGTGGTACGTGTCAAAGTAACATCCACATGAATGGCAGGACCTAAGGTTTCCCAGCAGAACATTGCCCAAAGCATCACACTGCCTCCGCCGGCTTGCCTTCTTCCCATAGTGCATCCTGGTGCCATGTCTTCCCCAGGTAAGCGACGCACACGCACCCGGCCATCCACATGATGTAAAAGAAAACATGATTCATCAGACCAGGCCTCCTTCTTCCATTGCTCCGTGGTCCAGTTCTGATGCTCACGTGCCTATTGTAGGCGCTTTCGGCGGTGGACGGGTCAGCATGGGTACCCTGACCGGTCTGCGGTTACACAGCCCCATACGCAACAAACTGCGATGCACTGTGTGTTCTGACACCTTTCTATCAGAACCAGCATTAACTTTTTCAGCAGTTTGAGCTACAGCAGCTCTTCTGTTGGATCGGACCACACGGGCCAGCCTTTGCTCCCCACGCGCATCAATGACCCTGTCGCCGGTTCACCGGTTTTCCTTCCTTGGACCACTTTTGGTAGGTACTGACCACTGCAGACCGGGAACACCCCACAAGAGCTGCAGTTTTGGAGATGCTCTGACCCAGTCGTCTAGCCATCACAATATGGCCCTTGTCAAAGTCACTCACATCCTTACGCTTACCCATTTTTCCTGCTTCCAACACATCAACTTCGAGGACAAAATGTTCACTTGCTGCCTAATATATCCCACCCACTGACAGGTGCCATTGTAACGAGATAATCAGTGTTCTTCACTTCACCTGTCAGTGGTCAATTTTATGGCTGATAGGTGTACATGCTTTCTGATTTGATACGAGCACGATGTCTGACATATAAAATGAAATAGCACTGTGATACTGCTCACAGATTTAGGAAAATCTATCAGTAACATGTTATCACATTGTCATGGTGGAATGGGATCTTCTCCCATGTCAAGAGACAGACTGAGGATCAACCCATTCCTAACCTCCTTCTGCTTGTTTTTCATATTTCAATCTACACATTATACGCCCTATTATGGTTACATAGACAATGAATTGTAGTTTGCAACACACATACAGCGGCTAAAATAAGTATTGAACACGTTACCATTTTTCTCAGTAAATATATTTGTAATGGGGCTATTGTAATGAAATTTTCACCAAATGTCACCAACAACCCATGCAATCCACACATGCAAAGAAACCATAGATGTCCATAAATTAAGTTATGTGTAATAATGTGAAATGACACAGGGAAAAAGTCTTGAACACATGAAGAAAGCCAAGACACCAGCTGAAATCTATCAGTAATTAGAAAGCAATCCTGCCCTTTGTCAGTGCAAATAATATCAGCTGGTTCAGTCCCAACTGATGGTCTATAAAAAGGTGTCTCATTACCAAGGTGTCACACAAGAAACATCTCATGATGGGTAAAAGCAAAGAGCTCTCTCACTACCTTATTATTGCAAAACATACTGATGGTATTGGTTACAGAAGGATTTCTAAACTTCTGAATGTTCCAGTGAGCACTGTTGGGGCCATAATCTGGAAGTGGAAAAAACATCGTTTCACCATAAACCGGCCACGACCAGGTGCTCCTCGCAAGATTTCTGAATGAGGAGTGAAAAGAATTATCAGAAGAGTTGTCCAAGAGCCAAGGACCACTTGTGGAGAGCTTCAGAAAGACCTGGAATTAGCAGGTACAATTGTTTCAAAGAAAACAATAAGCAATGCACTCAACCGCCATGTATGCATGCTCACCACGCAAGACTCCATTGCTGAAGAAAAAGCATGTTGAAGCTCGTTTAAAGTTTGCTGCACAACATTTGGACAAGCCTGTGACATACTGGGAGAATATAGTCTGGTCAGATGAGACCAAAATTGAACTCTTTGGATGCCATAATACACACCATGTTTGGAGGACAAATGGCACCGCACATCACCCCAAAAACACCATACCAATGGAGAAGTTTGGAGGTGGGAATATCACGGTGCAGATAAAAATCTGCTGCCATCTACCAGGATGCTGAAGATGAAACGAGGGTGGACATTTCAGCAAGACGATGATCCCAAACACACAGCCAAGGACACTCTCAGTTGGCTTCAGAGAAAGAAAATAAAGCTGCTAGAATGGCCCAGCCAATCACCTGACTTGAATCCAACTGAAAATCTATGGAAAGAACTAAAGATCAGAGTTCATAGAAGAGGCCCACGGAACCTTCAAGATTTGAAGACCGTCTGTGTAGAAGATTGGGCCAAAATCACACCTGAGCAATGCATGCGACTAGTTTCTCCATACAGGGGGCGTCTTGAAGCTGTCATTACCAACAAAGGCTTTTGTACGACGTATTAAATAAATTTCAGTAAGCGTCTTCAATACTTTTTCCCCCTGTGTCATTCCATTTTATTAGACATAACTTAATTTCTGAACTTATTTGTTTTGGTTTCTTTGTATGTGTGGATTACTTGGGTTGTTACCAACATCTGGTGTAAATTTCATGTCAATAGGACCTTTAGAAATATATTTACTGAGAAAAATGGTGACGTGTTAAATACTTATTTTACCCGCTGTATATGGACTGGTGACAAATTAAAGGAAAACCTGAATAACTGAGTAAAGAAACATAATAAATGCAGATGCTTCCATACAGGGCAAGAGGGATCACTGAATGGTTTAATGACTAGGAAAAGTGTGTGAATCATGTGCTCTGGCCTTCATAGTCACCAGATTATAACCCAACTAAACACCTATGGGAGATTTTTTCACAGTGAACGTGGTTATGTTTTCCGCAAGATACGAGATACACATGGCAAATGTTGGGCAGTCCCCAAGGAAGGACAATGCATTTCTTCCCTGAAATGCTGCTCATTGGATTTTGTTACACTTGATTCCAGCATCAGTATCCAATTCTCTGCTAACTGGCACGTGAGCAAACACTAACTGACCTTCACCAATCACAGTTACACTGGACTCACCCACAATGAGGCCAATTTCACAGTGATGATCATCGTAGCCACAGGTCATCATGGTTCCCACTGTGTCATTGATCACAGCCACAATGTCAATGTCAAAGTCCTGCAATGAGATTTCATTTAATTGTATACATTAAAACCAGCACAGACTTTGTAAAGTTTTGGAAGTGTGTGAATAGGCATAAGTTAACATACAATATTTTCCCAATATTTTTAAGTACTTCAAGTCACTAGTCCTTCGATTCAAGAGGGTAAACAATGTCATATATTTGGACCATATAATACAATACAATAAAAAGTCCGGCTTTGTTTTTAATGTAAATGTTTTTGTGTTTCCTTAGAAAGAAAAATATTATTCTGCACTGCTGTGTTTGCAAACACATCCCTGTAGGGATAGGGGCACATCTCTAAGGATGCTGCCTCCAGGCAAAAGGTACAATGTCCACCTTTCAAAAATGACAGTAGTTAGGCAGGCCATGTTTGGAAAGCCACAGAGAATCAATACATGTGGGCCATGAACAATCTTAATTCGCTCAGGGCTCTCCACATCTCAGCCGTTGAAATAAAAAGCAACAATATCATGTCAATTGGCTGACTACCACTACATCCATCTCTGCTGTATGCTGGATGTGTTTGTCGCATGACAGAACTATTACTTGCCACTGATTATTCTGAATGTCAGTCCTCCCCTGGAGTGGATGTGACAACCAAGCTGCTGTCCACCTTCCTGTAGCTGCTGGTGGGTATCAAGGTATGTTCAGAAAGTAAGCGAAGCAAATTTTCGCCTTGCGTCATTTGCACAAATTTGACCTCTGGACTGTTTATTTGCCCCAAACGGCCAATATACCAAGTATACGTTAGCTGTAAGCTAACTATCAACGGACACACCAACTGACTGTGTGGGAGTGTTTCTACATGTTTGTGTTCACCTTAGCCTCTGGTCCGGGACGCACCAATTTTTCACTCAAGTTGAAACATTTTCAACTCATGTGGAAGACAAGAAGTGAGTCAGAAGTATCTGGTGATGCGCCCTGCTGCTAGTCAGTGAGAGCTGCCAGGGCTGTTTTGCACTCATTTTGCAAATTTCCCTTAAGCTATAGAGGATCAGAGCAGCAATACCCTCAGACTAAGCCCGTCTTTTGTGCCCAAGAACATCTGTTCTTTCAGGTCTAGTACTATAACTTTACAACTATAATTTGGGGTCCAAATACAACTTCTTTGTCATTTACATTTTTGTTCTATGTCATATTTTAGTTTGCAGAGTTCATAGTTTTGGGTTGCTAGTATTTCTTTTTAGCTTGTGCTGTTTCATTTCTTTGCATTAAGTTAATAGAGTAAACAAAAATTATGTCTAGGTCTTTTTAATGTTGGAATGTACCAAAATGGTTCATAGTGTATCCTGAAACTATCATTTGTATACTTACCCCTCGTTTTTTGATGGATTTCCTCAGGAGGCTGACCACATCCTTTCCCTCTACTCCGCTTGACTTGAAGCCTTTGGTCCAAGACACCAAAACACTCTGAAAATAGGAAAATAAAGACAGAGAACAGAATCAAGATCATCTGCCTTTCATATCAGCCTTGTCATATGGTCACATAATAAATCAATCAACAATACGCTGTTCAGAGTAGTTACGCAGACCTCACCAATTAACAATCTGATGGAGTGATAAAATACTGCCCCTGAAATCGAGAGACAGACGAGAGATCTCCATATATACTGTACTGTCATACTGTAAGGCAGGGGTTAGTAACCTATGACACGGGTGTGGGCATGGGTACGCAAAACCATTTTCAGTGGCACATGAGAAAGCAAATACTATACTACAATAATGACATATGTCACTACTTTGTAATTATGGGACCACACTAATGTAATAATTAATAAGATGCCTGTTGAACTTAGACGTGCCCCAACACTGTGCTCTTTTAAAACCAACTAAAGACCTTCCCTTTTACTAGAGCATTCTCTTAAATTAATACACCGTATTTGTACAGTCTGCTTGTTTCTGTGTGTAGGTATATGTATTTTTATGTCAGAATCAGAATACTTTATTGATCCCCTCAGGGGAAATTGTGCGATTACAGTCGCTCTCGTGTATAGAGAAGTACTAATAGAAATAAAATGAAATATAAATAGACATAAAATATAAAAGTAAAATACGATAAGTACCAATACGTTATTGCACGTAGTTCTGAATACTATGAATAAGTTATAGCACATGTGTATGTATGGATGTCTCTGTTTATTTGCACATTTTTGCTCTTTTATTCTGTTTTTATGTAAAGCACTCTGAACTGCTTTTGTATGATATGGTGCTATACAAATACATTTGAACTGAATTTAATTTAATTAAATTAGGTTAGTGATAAATCAGATTAAACCAGCCTGATGAATTCATGTTGACATGATGATATGTCGAATCTGCACTTACAATAAAACAGCACAATTCATGCTGAGTGGTCCTTGAACAACAGCACAGGCGTTGTAACCAGTAAGCACTATGGAATAATGCATCCTGTATCTCTCTTTTCTCAGCAAACAAAGGGTTAGAGAGGGATTTTTGCCATACACTGAAGACATTTGGATTTCAGATCAAAAGATGAATATGAAACAAGAGATCAGAATGTCAGCTGTTATTTTCTGGTATTTACAATACATGCATATATGTTTTATAATTTTAGAGCATAGCACCTTTTGTTTCAGCCACCCCCATTTTAGGTGAGCAATGAATGCTCCTATTGCCTACTGGCACATTGGTCACCTTTATAAAAACACAAATAATGAGAATTATTTATATGATCTCATGTTCTACACCTGGTTTCCATTAACAAGCATATGTAATGCTTTACAATAAAACCAATGGGTCTCTGGTTAATTTGATGGATCAAACAGCCATTCTGGTTTTCTATTGTTTTGGACAAGACTAAAAAAAGAAAAAGGTACACTAAAACTCACTGTATGTACTACTGACAAACTTCAGCAGTGTTTTCACTTACATGAGGTTTACAAGATAATGACAACCAAGTTTCACTTATGCTTAAAATATTACTTGAAGTAGAGAAAAGAACTTTCTAAAGCACTCACCTCATCCAACTTGGTCTGCTGACAGGGAAAGGAGAAGGTGAAGCCCAGAGGAAGCTTTTTATCCTTTATGCCCATCTTCTCCAGGAAATTAGCCAGACAATCAGCTATGTGTTCAAATAACTACAGGAGAGAGAAAAGGTCAGTTTTCTTATTAACCAAGAGCTGAGAAATTGCCGTTTCATTTTCAGTACAGTGTATGTGTTTGTCTATGCATAGATGCTACAACTATCATCAGTGCTACTATTAGTAGTAGTAGCAGCATTTGTATTAGTAACATTCATAGTAGTAGTAGTATGGTTGTTTTATTGCCACTAGTAATAGTTCTAAGAACTGCTAAATGCACAGAAATAAAACAGATGTATGAGAACTTCCTGAATTGCCCATCCATTGTCTACACCTCTGAGACATCATCTGCTATCACAGGCACTGCAAGATCTTATCCGCAACTCCCTCAAATACAGTTTTAGCATCTAACTACAAATTCTTGACTGAAACTGTACAATGAGAGATCAAAAGAGGAGCCAAGGAACATGGGACTCAAACCTGCCATTAGAAGGCAAGAAATGGAGAGTTTGACGATGTTTCTTGCTCTAACTGAAATGTAACGTCTTATTTTACTGCAGAGTAGTATGTAATATTTCCCCAAGCACAGCAAAACAAAACCATAAACGTTACATTTGGAGAGGAGTCAACAAGGCCTATGATGAAAGGTACACCATTCCTACTGTGAAACATGGAGGTGGATCGCTGATGTTTTGGGGATGTGTGAGCTACAAAGGCATGGGAAACTTGGTCAAAATTGATGGCAAGATGAATGCAGCATGTTATCAAAAAATACTAGAGGAAAATTTGCACTCATCAGCCCGGAAGCTGCGCATGGGACGTACTTGGATATTCCAACATGATAATGATCCAAAACACAAAGCCAAGTCGACCTGTCATTGGCTACAGCAGAATAAAGTGAAGGTTCTGGAGTGGCCATCTCAGTCTCCTGACCTCAATATCATTGAGCCACTCTGGGGAGATCTCAAGCGTGCAGTTCATACAAGACAGCCCAAGAATTTACAGGAACTGGAGGCCTTTTGCCAAGAAGAATGGGCAGCTTTACCATCAGAGAAAATAAAGAGCCTCATCCACAACTACCACAAAAGATTCCAAGCTGTCATTGATGTTAAAGGGGGCAATACACGGTATTAAGAACTGGGGTATGTAAACTTTTGATCAGGGTCATTTGTGTAGTTTCTGTTGTCATTATGATTCAAAAAGAGTAAACACAGTTGTTTGATAATAAATGGCTTCACCCAAGCACTAACCATGAGTGAAAGAAAAGTTTTTGTGTTATCATTCATATTCTCTGAAAAATGGCCAAGAAATCATAAGTTCTGCCAGGGTATGTAAACTTATGAGCACAACTGTGTATGTATATGTATATATGTATGTATGTATGTATGTATGTATATGTATGTACATATACATATATGTATATATGTATGTATGCTATTTGACAAGTTGATATATCCAACTGAGGCGTGTCGTTGGTCTGCATTGCTCTTGCTGCATCTTGTCAATTTGTGTGCTTGTATATTATACATGCATAGCACAGCACATCTCTGTCTCTCTGACAAGAGCCACAGCTGAGCTCTGGTTGTGCACACGCACCACAGGTGACAGGCTACAACAACGCTGTGTTTTCTTGTGTATAGTACATATTAGCTGTGTGTTATGTGTAAAGCCTCTTACCTCAGACCCGCTGCCTCTCATGAGGTGTTCAGGAATAGCATAAATCTGATTTTCCATCTCCACCTTTTGCTTGCCATTAGCCATAACTTTGACCAGGAGAACTCGGAAGTTAGATCCACCAAGGTCGAGGGCCAGGAATTCACCTTGCTCTTTAAACAAAATAAATAAATTAAATCACATACAACATCACACACACACACGGTAAATTTTAACCTTAGTTGCTTCCTCCTAAAACATTAGGACAGCTGTCTTATTAATATTCTTATTAGTTACATCCATATTTACATCAGCTAGCGGTCTTCTTCTTCTCCTCCTTTTGCTAGCGCATAGCTATGATTTGTCACCTCCAACTGTCAATCAATTGTGTGAAACCTTCAGCAGGAATATGTATTGCATTAGAAGTATGGCTGCAACTAACGATTATTTTCAGTCGATTAATCTGCAGATTATTTTCTCGATTAATCGGTTTGTCTGTATAATGTCTGTAAAATGGTAAAAAAAACAACAACAACAATGCCTAAGACAGTTTCCAAGAGCCCAAGGTAATGTCTTCAAATCACTGCTTTTTTTTCTGACCAACACTGCAAAACCTAAACATATTCGATTTATAATGATATAAAACAAAGAAAAGCAGAAAAATCCTTCAATCTGAAAAGCTGGAACCAGCAAGTATTTGGCATTTTTGCTTGAAAAGGGACTCGAAGGATGAACTGATTATCAAAATAGTCGACGATTCATTTTCTGTTGATCGACTAATTGATTAATTGACTAATCGTTCCAGCTCTAATCAGAAGTGTGCTCGTATGTGTGTACTCTTGTGCACGTGATAGTAGAGCAAAAGATAAAAACAAAAAGGGGACTTGGTCATCAAATGTATTAGTGGGCGCCACTAGTGGTCAAAAGCTCCACAGGGTACCTTAGAATCATATAATAATACAGTCACAGCAGAAACACATTACTGACACGAGAAACCAAGTCACTGTTAATGTCAAGTCCATTTTAATTATATAGCCCAATATCACAAATTTGCCCCAGGGGCCTTTGTATGTAGAAAAAAATTAAATGAATGTAAATCAATAAACATCACTATACTGTTTTTTAAGCTGTAAAGATGATTATTAGGCCTGTATATAGTAAGTCTCTATGCATTCATTTCATAAATTTCAAGCAAAGACCTATCTCTGCCTCTAAGGAAATTTTGTTTCAATGCTCTGTATGAAACCTTTGCACCTCTGGCCTCACCTCAGTCCCTGAATCAAGTGTTAGTCAAAAGCTGTGTGATCAGAAAGCCACTATTATGTTAATGTACTGTGTGTAAAGAAGGAGCGAATCATCAGAAAGAATCATTATTTTGCAGCACATAACTGCTGCCGCACGGCTGTGTGTGAGGTTGAAACTTTCAAGCATGTTGCACTTAGCGTAACCCCAGTTGACCATGGTAGATATTTTGACTGGACTTGTCCCATCTCTAAACCTGAACAAAAAAAGACCATTAGACTACCTATATAGCCAAATACCACTGGAGGTAAGTGAGAAAATATGTTGACAGCAGTTTCACATGAATGGTATAACATGGGTTGACTTGACTGTGTTCAGTGGACCCATTTTATACATGAATTTTCTATATGAAAAAGGGGTATTACCTGTTCCATCAGGAGTGGAGCGCACAAATGTGGGCAGCATCTTGACCGCAGCTGTAGGGTTGGTGTCTCTGCATAGGCCTTTGTCCATCTCTCGTCGAAATCTTATTGAGACATCCATCAAAGTCTCATCTGACAGCTGAAGATGGTGCAGGTATTTGTCCACCTAAACCAATTTGGACAAGAGAAACAGTCACATTTGAGCTCAAAAAGAAGTCATGTATGAGAGTACAGCAGCGAGGAAATAAATAAAATAGTGAATGTATTGTCATTCAAATTAACTAACAAATTACATTAAAATTAGACAGCTCTGCATTGAGAGAATATAACCCGTATCACAGCTTTCTTTAGAAGGGTTCCTATATTTTGCTTAGTGTATGCAGTGTAGTGTCCTAAGTTTCGTATATGTCTGTGGCAACAGACATGTGGCAACAGTTAAAGGCATGGTGCACCTGTAATAGATGCAAAACAACCTTTTTTGTTTGCACAAAAGCAGTTCTGCTTGTATTGCTGACTGACAGTGCAGATATTGTTAATTTAAACTGCTGGTACTTCCCCTACCATAGAGATTAATGGGCATCAACTATCAGGCAAAATTACTTCTTCCCCTCCTTTATTCCAGTTCTTACTTTCAAAAATCACAGCTGTACTGTTTTCTGATTCATTCTAATGTGCCGTGCTATCAGAGCTGGATTCCACTGTTAATTCAATCACATTTTCTGCTGCTTCTTCGTCTCATCTGCAAACCACTTATAAGGCTTATATTATAAAAGTAGCTATAAAAGCTGATATACAAAATGGTGTACTTCAAGATATGGACATTTCAGGAAAGGTCTGACCATGTATCTAGGCAACACACTGAACAAATACCTTGTGCAGAAGGACAGAAGGTTTTGTCTCACAAGCACAAACTGTCTGTACTATACTATAATCAGAAACCAAAGACAGTGAGGATAGTAGAGTAAGGCAGAAATAGCTTGACAAAATTAGGTGACAATGCCTTTTCTGGATGAGACCACATAAACCAGATTTTCCCCATCTGATGTTATGACATTCAAAAAGGCCCAGTAAGTCTACTACTGACATGTTTTGCCTGAAACAGCAAGTAAGCTAGGGGTAAGGAGTGAGTGGAAAAACATAAAATATGGGCCTTTTGTGCAAACAAAGGTTAGCTTTTTATCTATGTCTATATGACCTTATTTCAGACTTCTGAGGCCTATTAAGAGTGGTAACGGCAGATCCCAAAGACAAAAATTAACAACACAGGTATACAGGTATACAGATCAGAACGACATAGAAGCCCTATATGTTCCTGACTGACTCTGCAGCGTTTCCTTATGAGAAATGTGTACACAAATAGCTACCTCAAGGGGATTTTTTTCAGAGACCCTTTCTTTAAGGGTCATACTTCTATACTGAGTGCAAGCAAGCAGCCATGCAGAAAGAAGCAGTTCTTGAAGGTTGTATGGTATTGTCCTGGAACAAAGACAACCATAATTCCTCCAATCCACCTTTGAAAAGGTAATGGCAGCAAAGAACAGACCATTCAACCAAGCCCGACTGTCAGTATTACTCGCAGGAAGATTGAACAAGACTCCCATTGAACTGATGAGAAATCAAACAATAGATAATTGGATGAAAGTGACAGATACATGTAGCAAAATGTAAGGGAACTAGAGAAGGCAATTTCTGAAGAAATTGCGGTGCGAATGCTGGCTGCTGAAAGTAAGAATAAGAATTGGTTTTAACAGTTGAATAAATCTCAATGTAAGAACATGTGGAACACTTTAAGGTTTGAATGGAGTTTGTAGTGTAAAATATGAACAAGTAGGTAAACCTTGAAAATGCTTGAAAAAGGGCTTAAAAAGGATGCTTGAGTCCTGTCTGACCCCCATCTGGACTCTGTTAATATGAGAGTCTATGCAGCAGTTGGTGAGAAATGCCTTCTCGTGGAGCTCACATAGCCAATTGTGTAAGTTACTGTGTGTGTGTGTGTGTGTGTGTGTGTGTGTGTGTGTCTGTGCGTGCAAGAGTGATGGAAGAAGGTTTGAATGTAACAGTTAAAAAGGTCACAACTGCCAGAAACAGCTCAACATCAATCCACCAATCAGAACAGAGGAACAGACTGCTGGAGGTTTAATCCATAGACATATATACGTAGACGCCGCATTGACTGCTTCGGAACGTTGCTGCGATACGTCATCGCGTCCGCCATATTGGAAAGGGCAAGACTGGCCTGTAAACAAATAAAACTGCGGTTTTGCTGGATTAAAAACACTATAACGTTAACATCTCTCAACCGATTTCAATAACTCGATTTATTTTCAAGGGTTTATGATGTACGTGGTGTAGAAAAAAATGTTTTGTCTCTAGTTACTTAGAATGTCGATAGTTGGGTTAAAATATTTGAATACTGGTACTAGTCCCCTCTATCAAAACCTGTCCATCACTGTCTGTGTTTAAGTCCGACATAAAAAAATCACCTATGCCATAATTAATATGCTCAGTGCTCAAGAGTTTGTGTTATGTGTTTACGTTTGCTTCATTGATAATTATTACTATTACTACTAATTTGTTTTCTTCATTTTTCTTGTTTCTTACCTCTCCTGCACAATCCCTGCTGTTTGAACAAAAATACAAATCAAACAGAGAGACACTGGCAGTCAGTCTGCTTTCTATATTTTGTTGCCTATTTGTTATAATGTGTTACAGCAGATCAAAGACAGAATAAGTACAGACAGAATAAAATACAAATAAAGAATGACAATAGAAACTATACAAGTCATTAAACTCAATTACAGTACACGAGACCAGTGTTGTGCTCAGGCTAACAATTTAATCTCAAGTGACACAGTCGTGGTATAACAGTATAACATATTTACATAATATGGTAAGAAATAATAAAAATATAGTACAGTATTAACAGAATGGAATAGTGTGATATGGTATAAAGTCAGATGTAGTAGTACAATATACAGATATATACAACAGTATAGCATATTATTAATAGTCTATAAATACGATAAGGTGTAGAATGAGTATTATAGTAGTAATATAATATTAGATTGAAATAGTAAATAGTATATGTAGTATAAACAGTAGTACAATATGGTAAATAAAATAAAAATAGTAAATAAAATAGTGAGTAGTGAATTGTATAGTATATTAGCATATATATATATATATATGTATATATATATATATATATATATATATATATATATCTTTTGTCCTGTACAAGTTATGCTCTTCTTTTACAAAACAGGGGGATGGGAGCTAAAACCCTTGGAACAGAATTGTTTTGCACAGCTTTTTCGTGAGTTTCCACTCTGTAATTTAAGAGTGTTCAGTTTGGCAATGTGGTGCAGCCTTAGTTTGTGGAAGACAGACACAACTAATGACAAGAGCAGAAAATGATGGTTGTCAATTCCAAACTGTGTTTCCTGAATGTGCTCCCTAAGAAAAAACACATCCTCTGAACCAATCTCAGCCCGGACAAACTGATTGATCAAGGACACTCTGACCGCTTGCCCCGATGATGACTGGCGAATAAACCGCTCAGCTGATCCGACCACCTTCACTGTACCTTCAGAAGGAATCATCAGCCCTCCTTTGTTTTTCAATGTAAGCAGGTGGTAGCTCTGATCAAATGATGCAGTTACAGCATCTGTAACCAAGCTAGCACGGCACACATCACAGGACAGCTTTCTCAAAATCTGTCGAACGCCAAACCCCGATATGTACACAAGGGCATTGTCCACAAGGCCACCAAAGCGGGTTGGTAGGTAGCTATGGTCACACACAATTGCAGAGATGTTAACAAAAGGAGATGGGATCATTTATGAGGTTCTTCCCCCTCAGATCCTCCAGAAGAGCACGGACTGATTTCTTTGCCCGCCGTTCACGGTCCTTCGCGTTCCTCATCTCTCGCTGCAGACTCTCCACCGTAGCCAAGGCTTCACTGAGTTTGGCCTTTAGACCAGTGGGAGATGCGGGCAATGTATAGGAGTGGTCCTAGTAGAAAGAAGGATGAAAATGTTTGAGTAATGTTCACATCACTCACAGACTCAGTCAAAGCTGTTTGGTGCATAGCTAGTACAATGTACTATCAGCTGGCCTGCATTCTTAATCTCATCACCCCTCAATCCCACTGCCAGCACCGTGGGTTTGTGTGTGTGTGTGTGTCAAGGACACATATTCAACACCAGAATGTTTTAATGTATGTGCATGTGTATACATGAGTATGTCTGAAAAGAGTGGCAGAGAGGGAGAGAGAAAGCGAGAGTTAGTGAGTGAGAGAGAGGTTTGAATATGACCAGGGCCATGATGCTCACAGTTGTTTGGGGCATAGCTAGTACAAATACTCACAACATTAGGCAGAGGTTCACTCTCTTGGAAATGCGGAGAAAAGTCCACTGGCAGGCTCTCTTCAGCGTTCCTTGAGGCTTGTGTTGTCCTGGTTGCCACTGGCTAAAGTGGAAGAAAATGTTTTTAAATAACTAGGTTCAAGTATCTCACAATGTAATACACAATACATTATTGATTCCTACATTTTCAGCAAGGTATGAGATTGACTACCTATCAAATCCTTACAGCCTAGTGATACACCTACTCTTTGGAGATGAGTCGGGAAACTGAAGACAGATGGTTTAGCTCCATCTCTAATCCTGACAATCTGACCTGTCCTGTCAAAGTCCTCTGGCTTGAAGTGCTCACTGCAGAGCACGGAGAACTCACTGGCAGAAAAACCTTCCCTTCTTACAGCTACTTCCCAGTCTCCTCAACTCTCTCTCTTTGGGAAACCTTCAAAGTGTGAAAAACGTTAGCTAGCCAGCCAAATACAGTCAGATTCATAATAATAATAATAATCATAATTTTATTTGTATAGCACCATTCATACATAAAATGCAGCTCAATGTGCTTTACAGTATGCCATCAAAAACAAAACACAATAGAATAAAAAATACAAAGGGTTAAACAAGTAGTAAAAACTGGTAGTAGAAAGACATAAAAACGTACTACAGTAACTAAATGCCTGCCTGAATAAGTAGGCCTTCAGTTGATTGTTAGAAATGTCAACTGTTGTCTCTGTTGTCAATGTCAACAGAGCTCACATATCTAATGTAAATGAATCAATTTGTCGGCATCCTACATTGTTGTTGCTCAGCCGAAACGAGAAACGTTAGCTTGTCATAAAAATCGGTTTGGAGAAAAACACCAAGATAGATAAAAAATCTCGATTATGGGCAATTTAGTTTATATGATTTTTTATCAATTCAAGTCAAATGGCGTTATTGGCATGAAAGTTTCAAGAACAATGCTGCCAAAGCATGTTATAAAGTCTCGGCTTTCATAGCTAGCTAACGTTATCGCTAGCTATTAACTAATATCTAATAATAGTGTGACTGGTGGCCAACAAATTAGCTGTCAACATAACGTTATAATGGCCAAATACAAGCAAAAACAATCGTTCAGTCTTACTTGTGAAAGGTAATTCCCCGAGATCTGGCTGTGATTGTCCGACGGTTTGTACAGCCCCAAGCTGCACAGGAGTCGGCCATCTTTTCCAGTCCCGCCTTCTGGACAAGTTGCCCTTTCCAATATGGCGGCGACGTTGACGTACGATCCAGAGGCCAATGCGGCGTCTATGTATATATGTCTATGGTTTAATCAGCTCATCAACATCAGCTGTGTGTGTGTGCGACTGTCTGGTGCCTGAAAGTGCTGAGTCACTGAGACAGAGAAAAACCTGTGAAACTTTCACTCAGAAAAGTCATCATCATGAAAAAACCGTAGGTCGTATCGGTGAAACGACTTCACTGTGAGCACCAGAAGGCATTGCTGAACAAGTAGATGTATAATTTGTGTGGATAAAGTTAAAAAACGATGGATAAATCAGCTTCAAAAGTCCTCAAATCTCTGTGTCGCTCCATTCGAGAGGAGCCAAAATATTACAGCTAATGAGACAGTTGAGAAAGTTTGTGATGCTTCAAGGCCTGCCATTCAAAAACGGTATATCCTATGGCTTAAATAGCTACATTTTCTGAACCAGGAAAGATTTGTCTACGCACTGATCTGAAAATTATGCGTGAAGAGTGACAACTGTGGACACGAGAGCAATTTAAGCAGAAATTTTTGAGAAGATTTTACCAACTCCCGTCACTCTAGCGATGATGTCACCCACTCTGGCTCTGAACATTCCGCCACATACACACCCATTATAAACTCTCAGAAGGGCTGAAAATTTCATGAATTTTGAAAGGCAACTGTGGAAAAAGTATGAATGATATGAAAGAGTTGAATTAATATGAGAAAGCCCAACATTTTGTGAACATTTTAAAGTTTGAATGGAGTTTCTACGTGAAAGTATGAATGCGTGGAAGTTCTTTGAAGATGAGTGGGTTTGAATGATTTTCTCATCGACTCCCATTATAACAAAGTTTGAAAGAAAGTTGAATATTTTTAATATTTTGAATGGGTTTTGAAAAGTTGAATAATAGCCAGAATGTGTGAAAGATGTGGAACATTTTGATGTTTGAATGAATGTTCTAGCTGAAAGTATGAATGAGTTGAAGAGAGTTGAAAAACCTTGAAAATTTCTGAATTCCTCCATTCGTTTGAATGGGGCCAAAAACCCTGGAAAACCTTGAATATCTTGAAAAGTATGAATGATATCAAAATTTTGAATGATAGCGCTTGATTCCTTCCAGCTTCCAGCATTCACACCAATTAAGCTGTTTGCAAAGGTCAAAGAGTCCTATTAAGCTGTGACAGTGAGTCAGCAGGCTGCATGAGCGATACCAGGAACTTGAAATCGAAGCAGCTAAATTGAATTCAGCCACAATTACTTCGATTTACACCTGTGCTTTTCCTACTGTGACATGTCAAAATGGCTTATCAGCGTTTTCATATAGCTACAAAGCTATACATGTAGTACATAATAGGCACACTGAAATCACACTACATATGCAACGAACTACTGTATGAAATGAGCCTCACAATTGTGATTTCACACAGCGACGTCCCATCCCTTATGGCATTTTCAGGCCTTGCATCGCCCTTGTCTGAGGTGATGTTAATAAAGGTCGGTTAGGGCGGATATCTACACCGAGCGAGAAGTGGCGTGTGGAGACATCACTGCGTACATACAGTGCATGCTAGGAGTTGGGTTACCTTCCTGGTCCGTTTTCAATTTCTCACAGCAGGGCAACTCATTAAGGTGCCCCGTCATTATAGACCAAACGTCCCCAAAACACAGCCAGTCGAGTGTTTTACACCAGTACTCACTTTATGCGCTTGGTCACCATGGAGCTCGGTGCCGTAATTAGCCAGCAGACTCGAGGCAAACATCTTTAGTTAGCGACGTTTGGCGACTTTACGTCCTGCTCGTCCTCCTGCTTTAGATTTGCAAAAAGTTTATCTACAGAGACAACTTATTTAAATAATAAATACAAAAGAACAAGAATTAGTCGCTAGGTTTCTTGTGTAAAACCCCCGAATAAAAACTACAGTTAAAAACGAAGTCCTGCTATGAAACTTTCAGCTTCCTGGAGTTGGTAGTTCGCTGACGTCATCTCAAATCGATGGCGCTGATTGGCTGCAGGGATCCGGCGTGATCCGTTCTTTCCTACTAAAAATAATAGGACTACCTCACAGCAAGAGCCTTGCAACACCGGCCATTTCTGTGAAGTCTTTAATGTTCGGTTTTGTTAATAATTTGTCATGACATTTACACTCTACCTCACTACATTCATATTCAATTTCGATATAGTGCTTTTCACTTCACTACGTGTATTAGACAGATGTAGTTTCAAGTTACTTACCCAGTTAACTACCCAACAGTAAACAGTATACAAAATTGTTAAAATTAGCTCCACCTCAACCAGCTCTAACATAAAATGCTGCTTACATGTAAATTCATCACATATATATGTAAATTCAGCATATACATATATATATATATATATATATATATATATATATATATATATATATATATATATATATACACGCATATATTTCATGATACATATATATATATATATCATGAATGTGGTTGTTCTGCATGTCTTTTTACTTAAGCACATTTTATTAATTATACTTTTGTACTTTTACTTCATTAAAATGTTTTAATGCAGGTTTTACTTGTAATAGAGTATTACACTGTGTTAGTGCTACTCTAAAAAGATTTGAATACTGGTTTGCAACACTATATTTTAAGGTGTTCCTGTTACAGTGCTCCCACATGGATAGTGTATGTTTTAATAACTTGGTGCGACCTGATGCCAGAGAATGAGGAGACATGAGAGGAGGAGGGGCGATATACAGACTACACCTAAAAGCCTTTGAAGTTCTGTTCATGTCTCAGAAGTTGAAGACCTGTGTGTTTGATGCTTATTTAAAATAGCTTATAATGGGTTGATTATGAACAAAAATTCCCATTTGAGATTT
Source organism: Macquaria australasica (assembly GCA_005408345.1). Lineage (NCBI taxonomy): Eukaryota > Metazoa > Chordata > Actinopteri > Centrarchiformes > Percichthyidae > Macquaria > Macquaria australasica. The sequence continues at coordinate 5,865 of SEMN01001464.1, read as the reverse complement.
GTGTAATTAGGATTACTACTACATTATAACAGCATTTCCAAAACTAAACCTGACAGGACACCCCTTGTGGTGAAATAAGCAGTGATCCAGGTATCAGATGAAAAACTATTTATAGCCTGAGCTTTAAATGTATGTTTGGTCACAGGGGGTGGCAGTAGCCTAAAAGAAAAGATAGCTGGTATGTGACCAGAGGCTTCCTGACAGTAGGGCTCAGTGATGTCAGGGTAGTGGTGTTATGGAACTTCAGCTGCTTACCCAGGTCCACATTACTATGGATCCATGTTTAAAAACAGACAAGCAGACAGACAAACCTTGAAATAATGAGAATTTGGGTCATTTACTTTTTGCTTTTGGACCAAAAATACTGCTGAACTAATGACACTCTCAGCCTTAGCTGTACTCTGTACTTAGGTGTACTTTATTGGTAATAAGCAAAGGTTAGCAAGCTAAGATGCTAAACTATTATTGTAAACTTGGTAAACATTATACTTGCTTAGCATCAGCGTGTTAGCTTTGTCATTATGACCGTATTAGCATGCTGACATTAGCATTTAGCTCAAAGCACCACTGTGCCAAGGTACAGCCTCACAGAGCTGTTAGCACAGACTCCTGGAGCCAAATGTATAAACGATATGTGCACACAAAAACCATCCATACGCCCATTTCCCACACTTAAACTGGTATTTAGAAAAGAAGGATGTGCGCACTTCACGCATACTTCAGACCAGGGGTACACACCTTTCTAGAGATAGCTGCAGGTGATATTATAAGGAGGAAATTAAATATAAGGTGAGACATCTAACCTTAGAGTAACATCCAGCCATCCATTTATGGTGCCCAGTTCCACAATGAGAGATTTATAAAACAGAACCAGGCGTACGTGTGGCTTTACAAATCTGACAAAAACAATGCATATGCATGTTTCTGTCTTTGTGTGTACACAGAGTTTTAGTCATGAATCTACAGAGTTTTATGCATCTGGACCCTTATCTTGTTATGCACTGAGCAGATTTAATAAACCAACATCTATGAATGATGAGGCCCAGACAGTTTTTGGGGCAGTATGACAAAATGCAGTGGCTGATTTCTGGGTTTTCAGCATCAGATTTGTCTGTGCTCTGGCTGAACAATGAGGTAAATGCACCAGCACTACATTCTGGAGTTTCTAGAGTTACACCATCTGCTGTGTAATGATTGTGCAATTGTATTTGCAAAAGATGACTTCTTCCCTATTGACTCAAAGTGATTGTGTGATCTATAAGGAAAAGATGTTCTGAAATAAAACCCTGGGGATTCTTTGTGAAAGGACAAGTGTTTAGCTGAAAGGGGCCTCAGCAGTATGCATCCATCCCACAGCTTTGTGGCCTCATTTAGAAAAGTATTCTTGGATTTGTATCTAAAACTGATTTTTTTTAACTGCACATTCAAACTGCAGCAAAGACGAGGAATCTTCCAAAGAAAAAAAAGGTTTTTGTTATAGTTGTTGTATCCAGTGAAAATGTCAATGATCAACGATTCAATGTGAATGTAAAAATACGAGTTATACTGAACGGATGAAATCCAGTTCAAAATGACAAAATAGGTGGTTTGTCTGTGCATACCTAAATGATCCTATAATATAGGTATAGTTATCTTTAGGCAACTAAAACTGCTTGGTTAAGGTCAGGGAAAGATCATGATCATAAACCAATACTGACTTATGGTAGAAGATGGGACACGAACTCAGCCTCTGTTGTCAAAGTCAAATGCTTTGTACCCATCATCCTGACCTGCACACCCCTTTTATTTCCTGCTTTACAGAACATAAACATACAGTAGGGTGTTGACAGTCTTGGCCTTTAGCAATCAGTGCAGTTTCTGAACTTCCTATTTTCCCCGGTAACAAAGCTCTCATGATGAATATAGCCTGACTGATACTGGATTGTTGAGGCTGACACTGATATTAATACTTGGCAGTTAAAAAAATCCGGTAATGATATATTGGCTGATTTTTTCCATTTTTAACACAAACACATAACAAGCAATTTTGATACAGATCCCTTAGATTTTTTTAAATTTGAATTTTATAATTATTTTATTTCGACCAAGATACATACTGAGCGGTACATTTTACAGTGTAAAAAAATCTACTCGTCAGTGCTCTCTGGTGGACAAACTGTGTAATGGTGACACTGTTTCTAAATGACCTCAAACCTAATTTGGCATTTCTGTACTGCAACTTCTTGTTACTTATCATTCAGCATACACATGAGTATATACTATATATCAGCCAATATATTGGGCTCCAATTACGATGATTAAACATTTAATTAAGAGGCTCTAGGCTACATAAAGAGGCCCTGGAAGTGACAAAAAGAACTGATTATATTCAGCGTTTAACATTTTTTCGACATAATCGGGAGGTAAAAGCACTTTCCATCAAATCTTTGTCTGAGATAACTAATTCTGTTTTTTCTCAAATGTATTTAACACTTTGATAATGATTTGTCTAGAAATTCAAGGCACTGCCATGGGTTCTACACTTAAGTAGGCCTAAAAATATAATTATTAAACTTAAACCCTTCATATAAAGTAATTCCTTTTTTTTTTCCTTCCTTCCTAAGTCATGTCTTCATTCTTTCTTTATTCCTTTTCTTCCTTCATTGTGTCCTTCAACTTTCCTTATTTCCTTTCTTCAGTCTCTCCTTAATTTCTTTAACTGATTTGAAAGCATGCAATTTCCCAAAACTGGAGAAACGGTACCCACTGAACTTAAGTTTGAAAACACATCTTACCAGTAAAAAAAATTCAGTAGACCCTTTTGCCCTCAAAGCCTACATCCATGCTCAAAGCTCTATCTCTGCTCCGAGGAGCAAGGAGGGATATCTGAGGAGCCATGAGCGAGGATACATGAGTTCGGCCTTCACGGAAGACACGCCCCCTTATTGGATATCGGTTATTGATTGGACGCTGCAGCTGATCGGACTGATGGAGTCAGACAGATAACAGATTAAACTCAAGTGTATCACTCCCAAGTTTTATGTTTTATCTGCATGTATTTATTTGAATCTGTGTTAATTGTAGGTCTGAACAACAAAAGAACCATAAACAACTTTCTTCCTTTATTAGAAAGATTTTTCTTTTCATGATCTGTTATTTCCCCTGTTAACTTTTACTATGGATACAGTTAAAGTCAGAGAGAGTAGGAGAGTCTGTCTGTCAGCAAGAAATCATTTACATAATTTATCATAATTTCCATTCAGTCACGTGTGAGGCTGATAATTCCTGAGCGTCGGGTTTGCAGTAGGGGCTGGCTCAATTTGTGGCTGCGGCAGCTAGTAGTGGCATTTCCGGTGGCAGCCTGAGCAGCCACCGACCTGCCACGGCTGCTGCCGCTGATTTAGGCAGCTGCCGCTGCTGCCACTGACCTGCCGCGGCTGCTGCCGCTATTTGAGGCGGCTGCCACCGACCTGCCGCGGCTGCTGCCGCTATTTGAGGCGGCTGCCACCGACCTGCCGCTGCTGCCACCGACCTGCCGCGGCTGCTGCCGCTGTTTTAGGTGGCTGCCACCGACCTGCCGCGGCTGCTGCCGCTATTTGAGGCGGCTGCCACCGACCTGCCGCGGCTGCTGCCGCTATTTGAGGCGGCTGCCACCGACCTGCCGCGGCTGCTGCCGCTGTTTTAGGCGGCTGCCACTGACCTGCCGCTGCTGCCACCGACCTGCCACGGCTGCTGCCGCTGTTTTAGGCGGCTGCCACTGACCTGCCGCTGCTGCCACCGACCTGCCACGGCTGCTGCCGCTGTTTTAGGCGGCTGCCACTGACCTGCCGCTGCTGCCACCGACCTGCCACGGCTGCTGCCGCTATTTGAGGCAGCTGCCGCTGCTGCCACCGACCTGCCACGGCTGCTGCCGCTGTTTTAGGTGGCTGCCACTGACCTACCGCGGCTGCCACCTGCCACGGCTGCTGCCGCTGTTTTAGGTGGCTGCCACCGACCTGCCGCTGCTGCCACCGACCTGCCGCGGCTGCTGCCGCTATTTGAGGCGGCTGCCACCGACCTGCCGCTGCTGCCACCGACCTGCCACGGCTGCTGCCGCTGTTTTAAAATTTTAAAATCTTAAAATTTTTATTTTATACAAGTTTGTTTCTGTATTGTTGTTTATTGTGTGTGTGTTTTGTGTGGCTTGTTTGTTGATGTATGACATTCATTATGATTGTAACACATTTGTATAACATGTGCTATCCTGTAAATATTATAATAGCACACGATTCTTAGTTGCATTTACTGATTCCACATTTTGTGATGCATGTTTTTCATTGTCTTTTTATAACATCTGTGTATCTTACATACAAACATATATATATACTATATGTTTATGGTATTTAACAACAATCTTTTTTAATATGTGTGGTATGTTCTCTGATATCATTAAGTTAATATTTTCAGAATGATAAAATTAAATTGCATAATGTATGCTTAATGTAATTAATTACAAATTAATTATTAATTAAATCTGCCACATACATAAACTTTCCATTGCCTTCTTATGAATCATATATATATACGTATATATATATATATACATATATATACATACATATATACGTATATATATATATACATATATATATACATACATATATACGTATATATATATACACATATATATACATATACATATATATATATATACAAATATATATATATATATACATATATATATACATATATATACACATATATACATATATACATATATACATATATATATACATATATATATACATATATATGTATATATATATGTATGTACATATATATATATATACATACATATATATAAGATAAGATAAGATAAGCCTTTATTGTCCCACAGCGGGGAAATTTTTAGCGTTGCAGCAGCCAGCAAAAGTGTCATATATAGAAATACAATAAAAATAAATAGAAAAATAGTCCTATACACAGTATAGACAGAAATAAATAATAGAGTGACACATATATATATACATATATACATATATATATATACACACATATGTATGTATGTATGTATGTATATATATATACACACACACACACACACACACACAAAGAGGCAGAGGCAACACTTAAACTTTATGATAGGGTATGACACTTTATGACACAAGTGGCATGAGGTGATTGGCTATTTTAATGGTCACATTTGAAAGTTAGGCTATATGTTAGACTATAAGGAGTCGTAAGTACATTAAATGTACGAAGTCCTACATAAGACAATATACTGAAATTTTGGAAACCTAGTGCGTTTTGTTATCATTTATGAGAAAGAGGCGGCAGGAGAGAAGTAAGCTACAAAGGCAAGGTAAGCCTACCAAATGAATTGTTTGTAAGAAATGTATCCTTTGAAAATGTTGGAAATTGTTACTACATAGTTCCCAGATACAATTATTATAACATAACCCTATTTTCTGACAGATATGGGGTTAAAGTGAAGCTCAAATAGGCCTACTTAAATTGCCTTCCATACCTGGCAACCCTTCAGGGCGTGAACTGGATCGTAAAAAGGGGATCACTGCCCACCTTTTTGTCAGAGTGGACATTTACAGTAATACTTCTGTCAGGCAATGCAAGCCCAAGATACCCTAACGACTGAAGAGACCTAGGTAATCAGATTTAGTTAGATGTATGCCTTTATGTTTTGAAAGCGCGCATTTATTTTGTTAATTTGAATCGACAATATGATACCTACGTTCCCAACACATAGTGTTTGTTTGTAGTGGCCTAAGTAAGCTACAGTTAACTAAAACTTAATTTTATTGCATACTTGGTTAAAACTGTCAGCCTGGCTTGGAAAAAATTCATGTTCCCATTTCTTGTTTACCAGTCACTTTAATCTATCCAGACTCT